>KZ308755.1:331678-431897 GCA_000376725.2 Ladona fulva | reverse complement strand
GATTGGATAAATGCTCGATGAACTTGGTAGGTGGTAAACAAAAACTTCGTTCTACTACTGACTAAAAGATATGAAGGATTACCTATTAAAGATTCTGTAAAATAATGATTAATGTCCAGCGATTCCGCGTCTTATATTTTCATCTCACTTTTAATCTTTAAAGAATACACTTTTACCCAGTAAAGCAAATACGCAGATACTACCACATAAATAAATTACGTATTGTTCAACCATTTTATGTCAATAAAATTTCCATAGATAGCTCCGTATAAACATCACTGGTTGAATTCGGTGATGTAACTTCTAATTATTTCTGCAAACTAATGATTAATAATAGAAGAAATGATTTAGAATACGTTCTTACCTATGAAGCCTCGGTTGCAATTTCATCTCTCGGATTACAAACAAGAGATTGCATTTTATTTCTTCGATAGCGATTTTAATCAAAATAAAATTGGATTTGGCATCGTCTTTATTACAGCGTGACGATTGATGTGATTGCCAACGTCTCCTCTCACATCTAAACCATGTTAAAAAAGCTACAATAATGACTTAAAAAGAATATAAAAATTATTAAATTAAATAAATAGCAAATAGACTTAAATGTAAATATCAGTCTCTCCAATAAACAATACCTCAGAGATATTTAGGAGAATCGCACATTGCCTGATATTTATTACTATACTCGCAGCAAACGTTCAGAAATGAAGCGAATGAAGAATATAGTGTTGACAGTCTACTCCGAGAAATGGGATATAATTACTGAAAACGTAAAATAATAATCTCGACCATCAGCCGTAATCATCTCCCTCTACATTTGATACCCACTCAGAAAAATATTTGACTTGGCGTAGGAAAACAGAAATGCAATTACTTCCACTAATGATTTCTTAATTTTAATGAGATCAAGTTAAAACTTAACGGACAGGCGGTCGTAATAAAAATAATGTCGTTTAAAAAATACTCCGACGACGAGGAAAAATATTTGCCTTCGGCCACGAAAGCTAACAAGAGCGTCTTTAAAGATATTTCCAGCGTACCATTAAAGCAGAAACGAAGGAATATTAGAGCGGAGGGAAAGATTTTCAGGGAATGCTAACAAAAAATATATTTATTCAAAAGTAAAAACGCCATTTTCTGAATAAAGGCAAAACCGTGCATGAATTTATTTTTCTTGGTTATTATCCATGCATTTCCAATGAGCATTACATTTTGAAGAAATATTCGATTTTAGTTCATTCAAAAACCTTCCGATAAGTTAAGAAAAATTAGAATTCGAGGCCCAATTTTTCATGGCTTCAGCACTGAATCCTTCAATAGCGGAAAATAAGTACAAAGCAATCAGTATAACGAGAACCCTACTATGACGGATAAGATTTAAATAAATAACTGTTTAGCAAAGGTGATTCTATAACAAAATACAAAATTTGGTGACAAGCACTGAAAACAACCGTGCCCTTGGCAATTTACATATCTCGTTTTAGTTAATAAAAATGGTGATGTACAGCAAAAATATTTTCTGGAAGAAAAATACAGTTCATACGATCCGAAATTACCGTAGATTTTCAATAGGGAATTAAAAATTAATCGATAAATACTAATTTCAACATACTGAACGCTCATAAAAGATTAGATAATCAATGTAACTATTGAGATATAGGAATAACTGTTCACTCAAGGAAAAGCACATATTTTCGCTGTAAATCCACTCGGTTACCATAGCTTTGAAGTCAACAAAATGATTATATAAAAAAATAAAATTTCGAAATTTATCGATCCTGATATCTGCCTAATTTACGATTCAAGCCAACAAAGAATTGCATTTACATCCGTTTCTTGATCTGAAGCAACGAGAGTCGAGAATGCGATGGACCACAGATACATATGCTCACCGATTATCCACAGTAGCATTTCGTTTCAAATACGCGCACACGTTTTCTCTCCACGAGTTAAATACTGCAAAATAAATAACAAAAATTAAACTAAGTCATAAGGAAAAGAAGTAAATTCGTAATGGATGAATTCTAGAATAAAACGTAAAGTTTAGATTCTTTCGTCGTGAAATAGTGAAATTGCTAAAAAAGTTACCAGACGACACGCCACACCTAACATGTATTGGGACAAGTGAAGCCCGAAACTGGGTCTTTGGGAACCTTGCAATTGTATTTATTTGGAGAAATCATAAGGAATCACAAATGTGGGCCTTCAAAAATTCGCAGCAGTATACAATGGTTTTATGTAGATATAAATAAAATATTAAATGCGGTAAATATGTGCTGATGACATTTGGTGTAATGAGTATCGAAGGTCAAAGTACGATTTTAGATAAATGACCCACGATTATCCAACATGCAAGCGCATTCGCTTTTGGTGGAAAATAATAGAGAAGCTTCCGGAAATAACAGGTATCGGGTCCAGTGTGGTCTATTAAATCTAGAAAGGACACCTACGAGTCGAAGCGCTGACCACATGTCAACAAGTGTAAATGCCACTCGGCTCTGTCGTAACCAAAAAACTAATATTCCTCGTATTTCATTTATTTTCAAATAAATGCCATTTAATTAAAGTAAATACCATTATCATAGCCCAAGAAATCGAAGGAGTGATCGTTCTGTCGCGGTAACTCAGAAGAGAGAGCACCCGCCCGGAAAGTGGGATACCCGGGTTCGATTCTCGGCTGCGGCAGACTTTTTTTTCTCTTTCAATTTCTTCATCTAAATTCAAGCATGTGAACCATGCGTTTCCCACCGCTTATAATTATATCGCCGTTCCTGGCCTTAAGGAAGTCTGCTATGATGGTGAGATGGCATCTTCGATGTCCCACGTGTGCGCAGGAGTTTGAAGTCATCTTCGATGGACCCTCCGCAATACACAGAGTCCCATCATAGCCCAAGAAATAGAAGGAGGGATCGTTCTATCGTGGTAGCTTAGAGGACAGAGCACTCTCCCGGAAAGTGGGAGACCCGGGTTCCCGGCTGCGACAGACTTCTTCTCTTTCAATTTCTTCATCTACGCACTATTATGGTTAACGTAATTTTTTAAGCACCACTTCTTATGGGGAGTTTCTCTACAGCGAACCCTTTTCCTAAGCTTTACTCTGTATTTCATACGCACAAAGACTTCTATTTTGTCCTATTCTATCTTTATTTTAAAAGAGGTTCTCTCTCGTTTTTCATCGATTTTTTCTTTTTTTTTGTTTCATTATCGATGTTTTTGATGAAAATAATTCTTAGTCTCAATCTGTAATAAATAAAGACGTTGTATATCTGATTAAGTTCTCGAATTTTCCTAGGGCTATTGCCAGCACTCCACACCTCAGTTTATTTCCGATTATGAGATCTCGATGATAGCCACAGGAGAAAAAAACAAATGTATATTTGCGCAGTTCCTGCTATCATATCTGGATGAACGGAATACTTTTAATTTTTCTTTTGGAAAGAGATATGTAAAACGTGCCTTTTATATACATTTGCCTATTTTTGCATTTGCCTTGCTCACAGCTGTGATAGTATGAAAGCTACTGAGGTGTAAACGAAGTGACGCTAAGGGATGTTAAGGTTTGTTCCACTTTTTACTAGAATAGCAGGAGCAAAGAACCTCATTCCTCATCTTGCAGAGTCGCCTGATCCCACTTCAGAGCTTTTGGTAGGTAATAAAGGAGTGGATGAAGATCCGACCAGCAGTCGAGCTTACGGCAAAAAGCGTATTTATGAAATCGATATGCACAGGCGTTGTTCAAACGTATGCATATACCCTAGAATCCGCCATGTGACATAGGACGCATGGATAAATGATGATCGTCTAGCCACTTTCATCATAAAACACAATATTTGCTGCAGAAGAAATCAAGAATCTAGCAACCTCCATGAAAAAAGTCAACTAAATCTATCCTCCAAAATGTAAAAGACGAGAATTCGCCCGGACGGCGGAAAAGCTAGCCTCGGCAAAACTGCAGAAAGAAGCATTAGCGAGATGAGGGAAGGAAGGGTGCGAGAATCCTGACAGGAAAGAAGGTGCGATTAAGTGAGAGGAGAGTAAGAGATTGATTCGAGAAGACGGCAGAAGAGTTAAGGAGCTGCGAAGGTGGCGTGGGAGAAGGCATCACGTCATGGAGGCTCGCGAAGGGAGATCTCCCCACTGGGAACTACGGGGGAGGCAGTTTACAAGTCCAGGATGCGGTGATGTACAGAGGGGTGAAAAAGAGAGAAGGGAAGAGGTCTATTTTTAACTCAGGGTCGTTAGAGAGCCTGGTAATCAGGGAAGGAAAGGGACGGAAGGGAAAGATGCCTGAGTGATAAAGAAGATGGAGAGAGGATGGATGCGAAAGAGTTGAAGAATGGAGAAGACGTGGTCAAAGGGGAGAATGAGAACAGAAGTGAGAACGAAAGAAGCATTTGCGTTAGAAGTTAGAAGATTTCAAGATGCGAATCTTTAGAAGTTAGAAGATTTCAACAAAGGATTAATTTACTGGATACATTTAGAGAAAGCGCGTTCGGAGATGACGTAGCCGATACAATGCGTTCACCATGTTACGTAGGCCGTTCCGATACTGAGAGAAAGATCAGGGAAATATATGCTAGAATGAGTCATTAGACCGGAATCTTGGACCGTCCGCGTCGATTTAATTATTCGATTCGTGAAATAGAGTCATAGTGCATGCACTCCCTGCCACACAAGTGCCACGAGTACTTACATACTCGTAGACATAGACAAAGAAGATTTATAAAATAGACAAAAAGTGATGCGTATATAAGAATGAAAAGAAAAGGAAGAAGTAAGAATGGATGGATTAAGAAAATTTAAAGTTAAGAAAAAAGAAAAAGAGGTCAAAAGGGACAATGATATCGGAGCGGGGAACCAGAGAAGATAGTTGATTTAAAATACTTGCAAAGCGCGACCCCTGAGAACCCTAACCCCTGCTGGTTGGAATTTTACAACGGCTAGTTTGCTCGCAAACAACGGCTATTTGGAGATTTTCTCGAACTCTAAAGATAGTTGATTGTTTCAAGCGAAATTTAGTGGAGCTTCAAATAATAAAAATATTTTTTAAATTAATACAATATACTGTCCACAGGTTATTTCCATGTCCATGGTTTCGGTGTTAAGCCACACAATCATCAGGTAAAGAAACTTAACAGCTTTTATAGTATACAAAGGAGAGGGAAATAAAAGGTAAGGAGAAAATGAGGAAACTAATGTGTATTCATACTCGATCATTATTTAATTAAGCGGATAGGGTAATAAAAGGGAAATGCAATTTATAAATTTAGATTTGGTTTCCATATACAGAAAACCTACTTATAGTACCATGTAATATCCGCTTCTTCTATCACCACATATAACATGCTGACTTTAATTCTCTCATCTAAAGACTTATCAAAATACAGATATCTTCCGGCGGCTTTGGAAAGGAATTAAATACCACCCATATAATCGCAAATAATAATGCTTACCCTTCCTCTCTCGTCTATAAAAAGCTTGCACGGAAAATAAGAAAGCTTGTTAACCATTCAATTTTTAATCCTCTAACGGACACACCTCTATTCCTTCGTGAAAGATTCAATTTTATTACTGATTTCATCTATAATATTTGTCGTAAATTTCCTGAATCTGAACTTCATCTTGAATCTGAATTTCCTGAATCTGAATACTTATATCCCAACGTTGCAACAATGAAGACAAAGTTGACCCACTGTTGAAGCCAGAAATATATAATCAAATTAAATTACTGTAAACATAATCATCATCATCATCATCAACTTCTCAGAGATCTCCTTATTAACGCCCCTAAATAATCACTCTTTGCTGAGCATTTGTAAGACAAAAACCATCATTCGGATTTTATACCCTAAATTCTTCATTCCTGCCCTAATACACATAAATTGGATATGCTAGAAAATATCCACATTCTCCACCATCTTTACAGTTTTCAATCTCTAACCAATGAATTCCTTTTCACCACGAATCCTCCTAAATTGTTAACTTGCCTTTTCCGTTTATTACTTCTTCCACTCCGCTTACTTAAATAATGATCGAGTATGAATACACATTGTTTTCCTCACTTTATAACCTTTTCTTTCACTCCCCCCTCCTTCGTATAGTATATCAGCTGTTGATTCGAAATTTATTTACCTGATGATGGCGTGATCCAACACCGAAACCATGGTCGTTTGAATAAATAACCTGTGAACCATATATTATATTACTGCTTTAAGAAATTTTTCTAAAACCAGAGAAAAACGGAAAATGAAACAAGAAAGAGAGTAAAATTTAGCAGTTAAAAGGAGAGGCTTATAGAAGATAAAATAAAGGATAAACAAGGCGATGAATAAATGGGGGGAAAATAAATAGAGGAAAGTTATTTGAAGTCCATAAAAGTTCAGTTAGGAGATATTAATTAGTTGATGGAGTTAAATTCGAAGTTTTCCTGGAAGAAAATCCAATTCCCACTTGTTTTTGATAAATTCTAATCAACTCCCTATGAAAATGTTCCTCGATAAAGCAAAGACGAATCATTTCGTTGAAAAGAGTACATAAGACTTAATTAATCCGTTTACACGGACGGTTAACTTGTCTTAAATGTAAATAAATGCCTCGTTTCAACGAATGAATGAATGAGACCCGTAATTTTTTTCTTTTACCTTGATCAAAAGATGCCATTAAAATACCCTATTCTGTTTCCTAATTGCACATCATTTCGCAGTGGCTAACTTGAAGGTATTTTAAGGTTATTTCTTTATAATTTACGCGCGAGCGGCCAAATTTGTAAGAGTTCCAAATTACCAAATGTAACGAAGTCTAAAACAAGCGCATAATATCCTATCTTAAGAAGAAAAAGAAAACTAAATTCATGAGAGTCTTAAGGATTTTTTCGTGAAAGATGACCGGAATAAGCGGAGGCCGGTTTGAGAGAATCCGGATGAGAAGTGTGCTGTGAATACGTCAAAGGCCTTGACAGCCATTTACGCCTTGGTCGCTCAAGTGGCTCAAAAGATTTAAAGAGATGGCAAGATAATACGGATAAGGATAAAGGAGAAAGATAACTAAAAATTATATTCAGACAATGAGATAGCGACGGAAATAGACCGGCATAGCTGTGATGAAAGGTTAATGATAGAATGGGAAAAATAGAAAAGGCGAGAGTGAGAAAGGTTAAAAGTTAAAGAGGAGTGTTAGATGGGGTTATTTCAAGAATGGATAGACAATGGAGAGAGCAAAGAAGGGACATTTTCGGTAGAGAAATTATGAGTTTCTTTGGGACCGTTTTTGGGGAAAGCTTTTAAACAGAAACTTTCACGAGTCTACAGAGACTATCACGAGGAAGCGTATTGGGCTGACCGATATATTTAAAAAGCATTATAACAACACTGATAGTTATAGGAGATATAATATGCTACACGATCTAACATTGAGTCATTTGGTAGACTGTGGTTCTCCTTCAGATACAACCCCCAAATAGTGAGTGATAAGAATGAATCTATGATAAGAAACCTTTTAGAAGACCTTTTAAAATAATTTACTAGCGAAGAAATTTTTCATCATTACCGCAATCGCATTCCAACTAAATCTTCATTGTTCGAGTAGCTTTTCTAAGTGTTACAATATGAAGTAGCTCTTCAATCATCATCATTACTTAAATATCGATATATTCCTAATCTACCCTGGATTTACTTTTATATCTTATGAACAATCACGGTGTGGTTAGAAAACTGATCTCACAAATGTAAATTTAGGATAAAACAAATTCATCATCGAGGCATTATAAAAATGAGTTTCGTATAACCTTTGATTTTGGGATAAATTTAACGATGTTAAATGGTAATTCTTATAGTTTTGAAACTAATATTACAACACATTTATGAACTGCCTGTATTTTGGAATTTATTTCGGTAGGAATAATACTTTTTTTAATCAATTAAAACAGAAAATCCATTGGAAATTTGATTAGTAATCCGTTACCCATGTTCTCTTAAGTAATGTCATAAATTCTTAGAAAATAAAATAGTAAAGAGAAAACTACCATAGAAAACGATTTCCAACGTCTTAGGTTAACATTTTTCATAGATTTTAACTAACTGTAACTTCAGTGAACTGAATACAAAATGATGACGTAAGGAAAATTATGACCAGCGCATTTAAGGCAGTTGCAGAATTTGATAAACATATTGATTTCGTCCAGCGTATGTTACAAAAGTACTAATAGACGGATATGATTGAAATTCCGATAAGAAAAAGACATTTATTATAAATAAATCTTTCGCTACAGAAGAGCAGGAAACAAAACCAAGCAAATTCACGGTAATAAGGAGATGAAGGATGAAGAACATTCATTCAGTTATTGGATGTTTGATTTCATGGTTATTGTGGAAGAAACGAGCTAAATTTAGCCATTACCTCACTCAAGAAGACACCCTGACTTTCGAGAACTAATTTTTACGTCATTAACTATTCCAGAACTTGTCCTGGTCTTAATATCCACGACATTGGATCAGGCCTAGCAAAAGGATTCAGGCATTTACATTTACCTTTCCAAATGTAATGATTCTCCGAATTTTGGATTTATTATCCATGAGTATAGTATTTAATATTATTATAACATTATCATCGTATTATTAATAACATTATCATCGTATAAATTAGAATAATTTCACACAAATAACAACAAACCCTGTAAATAAAATGAAATATTTCCGATATTTGTTCAAATGAAAAAAAAATCTATATTTCTCAAATAAAGAGAAAATAATTAGAGGAATAAATGACAAATAGTTTAACTGAATGAATCAACTAATGAAGGCCAAAAACAGAAAGAAATTAACAAAAAAATTGGAGAAAATTATTTCGAACTTGATATTTTATGGAATTAAAACTATGCACGACAATTAATGGTACTAAATTCTAAACGATAATAAAATAATTGGCACTGCTTTTGCTTGGTACTTAATACAACTCAGCAAGCTGAGTGGGAAAATTGAATACCTTAACTTAAATATGCAAAATCCTACTATCTTGGCAAGAGGACGTGTCATTTAAACGATCCGTTCTTTAGAATAAACAGAACTTAGTCAAAAGTAAATTATGAAAGAGTGCTTTCTTTCTGGGATTAAAAAAAGCAAAGAAAAATAATTCTTTCACACAAGTACATGAAGTATAAAATACTATTGTGTGAACGAATTTGTATTTTTCTAATGATGTTTAAATTTTCGCAAATATAATATTTGTGTATGTACATTTGCGATTATACTCGTAAAGCAATGTAGTGATGTGAACTTTGGAATATTTGTATACATTCGTGATAGTCCATACAACTAAAGACCGAATTTATTGGAGTTATAAGGATTGTATGATTGTATACGCAAGTAAATAATTATGTTTCTCTGAGTCGATATTTTTTTAACTCGATAGTTGAGTAAAATGTTGCACAAGTAAAAGTTGAATTCGTTAAGCCATAATAGGGGTTGAGACCGACTGTCCTAAGTCATATGGCAGCAGAATGCATACGGAATAAATAAAAGCAGCTCTAAATAAGGTTTAATTCAGTATCAAGCTCATAAAAGTCCCGATAAAAGAACGGCTGAGTCAATGGCGGCGTTAAAAACGTCACAGCAGAGGGAAGTCGAAACATGCTGCGAAGAGGGGGACCACCCGAGGGCAAAAGGCGAATCCATTACCGTCTTTGGTCAGCGCTCCATTATATCGAGAAAGTAAAGACGGGGGTGAAAGAGTGGAGTTACCACCTTCGAAGAGCTGATTCCGGGAGTTATCCGTTCCAAAAGTAGGAAATTCCGGGAGGCTATTTAAAGAATAACTTTAAGTAGCACAAAATATGGATTCTTCATTTGGGCTCTTGGATATCCAAGTGGGCAACGCGTTCGACGTCGGAGAAAGTGGTCCCGGGTTCGATTCCCGGTGGGGGGCCTCTGTGCTACATGACCTAAGCAGTCGAAGCATTTTTAGCAATATTATTACTACAAGGTGCAATTTGATCATAATTGAACTGGCTCTAACCATAAAAGTAATTTTTGATCATTCATCTCAGTTTCCGAGAAATAACGTAAGAAATTAGCAGTTAGTCAGAATACTTCCAAATACCTCGAAACGAATATGGAACATAATTTGTAGGCTGCTGATGTTAAACTATAAAAGAGAAGAGTTCGCAGAAAGTTGCGATAGCTGGTAAATTAATCTTGCAAATGAGTCTAGTCGAGTAATAGAGGGAGAAAAAACCTATGACCGGGAGGCGTGAGATTTTAAACAATATTCTCCGATTTCGGGAGTCTTCCGGCGAATCCGGGAGAGTTGGCAACCAAATGTGAGAGAGGGAATTTTATACCAAGAGTTCCCAACCTTTTACCCTTTGGCTTTAAGCACCAGTGCCTCTCTCTAATGATAAGAAATTCACCCAAAAGTTTATCATGCACACTCTCTAACAAGTGAGACTTAGGTTCCCATACATACCTTGTTTAAAGTTAGATATAATACAGAATTCAATTTTTTTCCTATTTTGTTAAATTTTCAATGTATAAGACACTTACCACATTTTAGAGCATCAGGCATATAATCTGTATTAAATGAGCAAATACTTATGAGTACTTATTTACTGCGAATGAGTACTTATTTACTGCGAATGCCACGAAGTATCAGAAAGTAAATGCTCAAAATCAAGTGATACAAGGTTTAGATGACCAGGATTGAGGAAAGGTGTTTTTAACTTTGCACGGTAACCGTGCGGCTGAATCCCAAGGAATAACAAGTGTGAAAAATAGCGACATGACTGGGAATCGAACTCGATTCTCCCACTTTCCGGGCAGGTATTCTTTACCTTTAATGTTTAGATAATTACATCAGAAGAAAGTAGCCACAAGTAAATATTTTATCCTGATGAACATGACTTTCAAATATCTGTATAGAACCAAGTTAGGTGGTTAATGACACGAAAAATAATAATAACAACATGTTACTGAAATTGACAATCTTAGAAAAGTAATGCAATTTTTCCAAACCCGATAACGAATATCCCGAATTCCTACAAAGTTCCTCTATTTTTTTCCATCTTTGGACAACGAGAAAGTTACTACGTGCGCTTAGTTTAACAGCTGCGCCACTATAGCCAAGGAATAGTTTTCTGATTTTCATCATTTAAATAAAGAAATGAACCACGTAATATAATTCATAATATTCACATGAAATTTATAATATGCAAAATCCTCTTTAAAAGCATTTGTGAATACTTAAACTAAGTGCTTTGAAACTTTTCAATGAATTGAGGGCGCTCGGAAAAAAAATTCAGGCGGCATTTTACCTTTAAACTGCTAAATTTTGAAATTTTTCCCATCAAAATCATAAAAATTCTTTTGGCTTGCAGCTTTCTGAGTAGTGGTTGAACCATTTCACATCTATATGGGGTAAAAATTATGCTTCTAGTCTTATATCCCTATAGTGTACCTGTGATGTGCATATAAACAAGACGATATCCGATGTAGCTTAGAGGAAACCCTGATCCCTACCTTGGATACCCTATAATCTACGGGACCAAATCTTTAATCTAGTCGCCCAAGGTGTGGCTGACAGACAGTGCCAACATGAAACAGCCCGAATATGTCTAAACATAGGCCGGTACTTATGTAGATAAGTTGCTAACAGAAGCGGAATTCCACAAGCCATAGGCGTAAGATCGAGATTTCCGAAATTAATTACTAAAACTAAAATATATACCCGTGTTATTATTATTTAATAACCAATATAATCTCTATTTAGGCCATCTTTTAAACGAGGACCTCCTTTAGACGAGGCACTCCTTAGTTCGAGCCCTTCGGATTGCAGCTAATGGCAAATCCTACCCTGGTTGCTACATAGTATGATAAACTTATTTACTTTCTATTCGCCGTTACCCCTAGACAAGTTTCCCCTACCCCAGATTTAGAACCCCTGTCGTAGACGATGACGTAGAACTCGAGAGCGAAAGTGAAGGGGATTGGAAAGGGAAAGATGGCAGAAAGGATTTCTGCGCAGAAGAGACGTGAAAGTATGCAGATTGAGAGAATAAAATGGAAACTGGGAAAATACCAAACCCTCCAAAAACCGCTTGGATAATAGGACCATTGATAGGAACATTCTAAGGAGACCAGGTCTGTTGGAATCAAATCTTAATTTAAGCAAGGATTCTCTCATTTGACCGAAACCTCTTGATGATATTGTTTAACCGATATCTTGTTTCACCGACACCTCTGTAAGCCGACCTGTTACTTTCACGGAATTTGTACTTGGCACTCATTACCAATACGCAGTCAGCTCGATTCCCCGACACTAAAATGACCACATTATTTTAGTAGAGTGAGTAAATAAATGAGAAAGAATGGACTTCGAATTTTCCACACGATTTTATTAACCGACCGGCTTCGATCTCCCAGTCATCATCCGGTACAACCCATGGAAATACTAGGGCAGTACACATCATGCAGATAGTTTTGAGGGTAAGGTAAGGAGGGGAGAGGGGTTAGTAAAGTTGATGTCGTTAGTTGAATTAGAGGGTGCCGCCACAAATTCCAAGATCTAGAGACAATCGAGCTTCTTCCCCTTGATGATGGCTGGAAGGCCGAAACGGGTCAGATGATAAAACCGTTAGAAAATACGAAGTCCAATGTTTCTCATTTATTAAATGGCGTTCACGAGGTAAAGTCTAATCATATTGATCATATTAGAGTGAGTAGTTACCTATTCTTCCGTAGTTTTAATAATCAACATCGAATAATTTTATTGCAATCGTCCCACAGAAGCAATGTACCTTGTTAATACACTTACAGTAGAATCTCGTAATTAAAATCAAGTACGAACTTATAAATTCGTACTTGATTATAAGTGTCAAGGATCTTTAAAGTTTTCTTTTCAGAAGAACCTGATTTGTAAACGACGAAAGGGTGTACTGAATTATCGGTACCCACTATCTTGCCGAATACTAAAAGGAATGATACTCTTAGCTTTTCCCGCGATTTTGCAACGAGACTTCTTTAGGATTACAGAGAATCAAAATTAGGTAATGCCGTATTATTTAAAAGGGCTTTTCTCAAACTAAAAATTAGGAGATACGGCTGTTTAAAATTTCCACTAACGAGGGGAACACCACGGGTGCGTAACACGGATTTGCTGGAGACTTTCAGGGTTCTTTGGTCTAAAATAACAGATACTTGTTCGACTTTTGACACGAATATATGTATAAAGGTATAGCGAAATTTTCCACAGAGGAAAATATTTTCTCTCAATATTGTTAATAAATAACTCATATTTTCATTACATTTCAACCTTTTACCTTCGAGATTTTCCTTTTTGTTGACATTTATTCAAAATAAGGTTGGGTAGGTATATAAGTTAGGTAGATACTCCAGTATCGATTATACGTATACGGTTTTCACCTACGAATAAAATACATTCTCAGTCTAAACCACGAAAGTCATTGACTTAACCTTTTTATGTCGTATATACCCCAACAGAAAATCCCTATGAAAAGTGAGATTTGGATAAGTATCTGTTTTTTTAGAGAAAGGAACATGCCCTGAAAGTTTCTGGCAAATCCGTGTTACAAACCCTGGTGTTTCACTTGAAAGAGTCCTCTCCAGCAGAAACTGCTTGACCGACAAGGAAAGACGCTCACTCAAGTCCGGGGATTTGACGGAAATGTTTGTGCTTGCAAAGGAAGTGGACCAATGTAAAATTTCAACAAGGTTCGTTACAGTAATTTCGATAAAATAAATTATTGAAAAGGTAAAGGTACATAGGCAATCCCGCAGCATAAACTAGTTCAAGCCAAATGGCAGCGGAGATTACCCTATGTTTGCAAGTTTTCCTTTGACTTGGTGAACGGTCGTATCTCCCAAGAGAGTGAAGATTATAAAAAATACTCCTAAGAGACAGGAGGTTATAAAAATACAGTATCATTTAACTTTGATTCTTCATCACTCTAAATAAGTCTCGTTACAAGATCGCGGGACAAGCAGAGTATCACTCCTTGTAAGACCCAGCATCGATCTGGTTTCAAGGACAAAGAGAAAAAATTAAAAACAGTAATCAAACGATAAAAAAGTTTGATTATAAAATCTCCATGAGATCGAAAGAGAAAATACCATTGTTTTTCAGTCAAACTAGAAGCCCAGAGACGACCTCCGATTCTGAGTGTTTGCGAGAAGATAAAATCTTCCTGTCAGCGAATTAAGCAAAACTACCGTAAAAACTTTTTAAATGAGAAATTAGCAATGCGCTAGATGGAAGCGAAGATGAAAGTTACTTTGAAGAAGAGCGGAGCTCCGAGTGAAAAAAACTCAATCTTGAGCGATGTTTATCACCAGGAAAGTTTCAAAACATCTTCAATTTGAAGGTGATTCTAAGAACAGCGGTGAAAATGTTCATTATGAAAACAAATATTCATTTATAAATAGCTGATTATGTAATAATTCTATTGTCTTCTTATAAATTACGAAAAATAATACTCATTTACAACTATAATAATTTTAATTCCTGGCGAAAGTACCATAATACATATCATACGACACTTCTAAAGGCCTGACCCGCAATCGCATTCCAACTAAATCTTCATTGTTCGAGTAGCTTTTCTAAGTGTTACAATATGAAGTAGCTCTTCAATCATCATCATTACTTAAATATCGATATATTCCTAATCTACCCTGGATTTACTTTTATATCTTATGAACAATCACGGTGTGGTTAGAAAACTGATCTCACAAATGTAAATTTAGGATAAAACAAATTCATCATCGAGGCATTATAAAAATGAGTTTCGTATAACCTTTGATTTTGGGATAAATTTAACGATGTTAAATGGTAATTCNTTTTCCTTTGAATCAAATTAAAATAGCGCTGAATACCTCATAAATAAGAATATTATCAAAAAATACTGAATGAAAGAACATTTTCAAAATAACATTTAAGATACTATTGCTCCATTTAAACGATAAAAAATACGGCAAACAATATAGATAAAGAGTAAAACGTAATTTAACAAACCAGAATTTTATTATTCACCCAACGAATCAGTTATGAAATTTATTCAACTCTTAAGTACGCCTATTCAAAGATGGCCGATATCTCCCTTAATTTCGAGAAGGATGAATTACCAGCCACAGGTTTGAGATCGAAAAGAAATGCAAGATGTGAGTTTTTTTATTCTAGCTGAAGACTTCCGAACTAAAACTATGACATACGAAGATGTTGACGGATGAAAAGGGAAAAAAATTGAATCGACTATATAGAAAAGGAAAATAATTGGAAAAATCGTCCTATCGCTGAGGAGAAAACTTGATATCCCAATTCACTTCCCTTTTTAACCTCTTAAGGTCCTACCGAAGCACCCACAGAGTCTGCATTCCTCATCAATCAGGGCTTCTCGCGCCTACTCCTTCAGCGAGCTATCGAAAATCGAAAGTGGAAGGGGAAGTAGAAGAAGGGTGATGTGGGGAAAGCAGTATAGCGGAGGGGAAAATTCGAGGCAGAGTTCATAAATACGGGAACGAGGGTTCCAGGGTGTTTCGTCCAGAGATTGTCACCCAAGAGACGTTCCAACCAAAGATGTTTCACCCACCCATCGGTGCACCAAACAGACGGTTGCCTGAAACAGTTCTTTGCAATTGTTGTAGTACCACGGCACATTGGTAAGCCGTGAGTAATAACATGCGAGGGTAACATTCTTCAAATTTCGCAATTCTTATGCATTTAACGATATATTTCGTAGCTATTGAGATTTATATAAATAAATAATAAACCATTGTTCTCCGCGCTTGAAATTTTTTTTCTTTATTTTGATGCAGATCGAAGCTACGAAACGTAAAGTTAAACCGTTCGGCTACTATGCTATTTTGCACCTTACTATTCACAATGGGAGTAACTGGGTTACCCCACAAAATTTACATTTCCATATTTACGCTTAATTGCTAGACAAAATTATGATTCAATGAATTATTTCTTAAGTAAATTAAAGTATGCCTTGAAAAACTTCCTATTGGCAAAGATGTATTAAACAAGAAATTTACAGTGAGAAAAAAAGAAGTTGAGATAAAGTTGAAACACGCTATATCCAGAGAAGTAACGTTGTAACCCAAACAAGGTTTTGATTTTAAATTAGACAGAAAGTAACAATCTTAAAGATGACATATTCAAAACAAATAGTCTAGCAATGCTATAATAATGTAAAGTAACGTCGTAATGCTCTTATCAACAAATACGTAGACGCACGAAAGAAAAATTATTACGTAGAAAAAGAAAGAAAGAAATGACGTTTTGGTACGTACGTTACCATTGGTAGTTGAAGAGTTAAAGCGTCGCGAATTCTGTTTAAATGCATAGCTGTGCCGCATCACACAAAAAGTTGGGAAACACCTTCCATAAGCAATATTTCACTCTACAACAGAACCAGCTTCGTAGATGGGCCAGAAGAAAATATCTCTTTTCGTTCGCTTTTTTTTCAAACTGAAAATAATTTACAAAGAATCTCAAAATAAACCGGAACATTTTAGCATGCCGGAACAGAAGGACACCAGAACGTTTTCCGGAACACCAGAAGAGATCAAAGTCCGAGACATATCCCGAAAAACAGGAACGTCTTGACACTCAAGTCAAAGCTGAAGACGCCGATACTTTTGTCTATGATGTTCAACTTCGTACCATGATTATATGAATGATGCAAACATCGTTGTCATTTTTACTAATATTATATATGCTATAAGAGAATTTTAAGCTCTCTCTGATTTATGCTACCCTGCAACGACGGGGTGAAGCCTTGATAAAAAGACGAAGGAAAATTAGTAATATGCTGGAGTTTAATAAATGGTTATTTAAAACGTTTTCGGTGAACTATTTGGAGAAATCACCTTCGCCTCATTCTTTCCACGAGTACAAATTCTTCAAATTCGATCTAAGAGGGATAAATCCCTTGAATGTGCCATCTCATGGGAGTGACGTCCAAGGATCGCGCAAGAGTTCGAGTCACCTTGAAATGTAAAAGGCAGAACGATCGAAATAACGAAGTAAACGTAAACGATCGAAATAATAAAGTAAAACGGAAACAATGTAAATTGGGAAAAGAGGGAAAGGAGTTGCGAAACGGCCAAAGATACAAACCCACGGCGAGGAAATGTGTCTTGAAATACAGGGAATCAAATGAATAATGGAAAGGTCAAGAGAAAGGGGAGTATCTCAGAGAACAGCGATGAAGGTCATCCGAGAAAAAACGAGGAAATCCCAGTGTGATTTGTTGAGATTTAAGTTTTAATTACTCATCCCCATTAACCGTAGAGGCGAAGGTCTTGGTCTCGTAATGGTTCGTAGCTTTCACGGCACCTTAAGCAGCATTCGTGCGGAAACACGTTCCAGGTCGAGTTTCTTTCAGGGTTATCACCGTGGCTCCCTCTAATTTCCTACCCCTTGAGTCGAATAGTTTTTCTGCACGATGATGAATCGGACAAGGTTGAATATTTCCTTATAACTCAATTTACACCGCAATGATGTT
This sequence comes from Ladona fulva, assembly GCA_000376725.2. Classification (NCBI taxonomy): domain Eukaryota; kingdom Metazoa; phylum Arthropoda; class Insecta; order Odonata; family Libellulidae; genus Ladona; species Ladona fulva. The sequence goes on along the minus strand of KZ308755.1, from coordinate 414,385 downwards.
TGGGTGGAAATTAAAGAAAAAAAATCCCTATCGAAGTCTTGGAATTTTTATATTTATAGCACACGGAGTCAATGGATTGGACTTTAACTTTTATTAGAGGATTTAAAATCATGGCAAAGAATCCACTATCTATGGGAAGATAGTCCTATTTTCAAGGCTTATTTCATATTGAGCGGAAATTTATCCGATTGGCATTCACTATGATGATTGTGGTGACCGAAGTTAATTGGATTTACAATCTGGTGTATTGATACGAGGCTTGTTCAGAAAGTAGTACTCGCTCGCGCATGCCTTCCTAATGGTTAGTGGAAAATGTTCCGCGCAAAGTCAACCATTTTGGGCATTCATCTGCTAACTGCACTGTAAGCATTCCGACAGTTTTTGTTGTTCTGGTGATTGATTAACATGTCTAAAAGAGCGTGCCGCCGCTTCCGAATTGGATTGGTGATACGGTTTTTGAAACCAAAAAATAGCCAAAAATATGACTGAAATTTTTAGAGAAATTAATACAGCGCAAGATGAAGTGATGGATGAATCATCTGTGCGTCGTTGGTGCCGAAACTTTAATGCAGGATGGGAGAATTCCCACGAAGCTAAACAAAATGGCCGCCCGTCTGTTATTAAAGATCAGCGAGTGAATTTGGATGAAATTGGAGAAAACTTTATCTAGCTTTTATTTCACAGGTTCACAAGTTAGCTCTATATTACGAAAAATAATCAGTAAGCAAAACTAATTTTATGTGTTTTTATAATTCTTCCACATTTCTGATAATCTGATCGAACGAGTTCAAATTTTATGATCCATGAAGTCTAACCAAGATGTTTAGTACGTTTAGAAATTTTGCTTTGTCCCAATAACTCAAAATGATTTTAATCCAAAAGGAATATACCAGTAAAACATCAAAAAAATTTTCTAATGAACACACAGACTTACCAAGCTTAAATAGTTAAAAATATGTTAATGTAACCCAAACAATACAACCTGTACTTTCCCCATTTAAGCTAAACTAAAAATCGGTTTGATAGAAATGTAAAACTCTCGGAAATCCTATGCACGTAGAAAATCAACATCTGTCTAATTTAATAAAATCCAACGCCATTTACTATCCGTAAGAGATTTTCACTTCGCCATATATAACACCTCAGGATCTAGCTTGAGGTAGGAGTAATATGAAACCTGTAACTGAATATCTCCAAAGTTAGTCTATGCTCTGTCTGTGAAGTATGCAGGTGCAGGTTCGTTTGAATCTCTAACCCATCACTAGCTAACACCATTGCTGTAAGCTTAAAGACGCTTACTTGGCAAGATGAGGAGTGAGGTAGTTTTCATTTTTCCTGCTGAGCCATTAGGAAACGAGTAACGAAGATGAATGCTATTCATTACCATTTGTACCTCATTAGCTTTCATATTATCACAACCAGAAACATGGCTGGAACAAAGTTAAGGGTTGGTACATTTCCTCTATCCTTAACCAAATCAAAAATTATATGGAATTCCTTTCATCAAGATATGGTAACAGTTATCGCCGCGTTTCCTGGCTTAACTGTCGAATTAATTTTGCGTAAAATGTGAGTTATGTATAATAATGTAAGTAATAATACGTGAATCACGTAAGATTTACCATCATAATCGAAGGACAAAAGGAGCTGAATGTATAATTTTAGTTTTTATTATAAAGCAACGCAACAAAAACGTGAGCGGAATATCAAAATTTTTCAAAATTAGCCCTCCTAAATATCCCCTCGCTGAATCTTTTACTTCCATGAACTATCAATATCCTGAGGAAGAGGGCTAAAGATAACTTCGCACTTACGAAGGCGTAAAGGCGCATGCATAAGAAAATTCCAAAAAAAATGGGTAGAGCGCCAGGAATCGTGAGATTCGGGTTCGAGGACCCGTCCTGTCAGACTTTTTCCGGGGTAAAAATATCCCATTCTAATATGGAGAAAATGTATGCGCTTCCTTTTACTCCAAATCTAAGATTTTAAATTTCTCCGTGGGAAACTTCATCGCCGCGACGTGTTCGTGCCACTCAGCCCATTTTTCTTCCTCTCGGATCCGAATCAACAGGGTTCACAGGTGGTGCTAACGTTGCGGAGTGACTTGAGATGAATTGCTCCTTTACCCTTTTACATTGGATTTCCCTCAAGATCAAAAGCAGAGGAAAGACGGGAGAAAAAGCAGTTTACAAACGTAGCAATCCGGTACATAATTTCCATCGCGTTCGCAACGTCGGCATTCCGAACATACGAGATTTTTCTCAATAATTGGACCGATTGCTGAAACCTGGGGCATTTTAATTGAGTTTACTGGTTAATTACTTTTATTCTTCTCGCCGATATTAAGGTCTGGGTTAAATTATGCAAATTTTGGTAAGATGAATCACAATTTTCACAAAATTAGTCACTTTTAATCGCCGTAACCTTGACGAATAATGTTATTATTGAAGTTTAGATTTACTTCTTCGCCCTTCTCATAAGATTACGTTGGAAAATGTTTTTACAAGATCCAAAGTTTGAAGAATAATAGACGTTTCTCTCTGGTTTCAAGCACAGTTATTAATTAATAATATTACGTTTGCCTATCACAATAAGCGATTCAAAACTTCACACAATTATCTGTCCCAATATAATGAGAATTATATGATAAAAAGAAACTACTACTACGAGTACCACTTAGTGCAAGGAACTAAGTTAAATTATGACATTTTAAAACTACTTCTCCAAAACCATAAGATTTTAAATGAGAAAAAAACATTTTCTCGCTTTATCGACAAATTGCTGAAACCTTAGGCGTTTCCATTGAGATAAAACGACACTTATAAAATTGACATTAATATCTGCGATTAAAATATATTTTTATGCTAAATCAAAAATACTGAATCAAGTTTATTGAAAATAAATACAATGCGTGAATTCCATTATTATGAATGCTATTTCGCCAAGTAAAAATTTCAACCTAAACATATTATAATTTTGTGCCCGGGCTGAATACATCAGCATAGATACCCTGCAAGCCGCCTTTCGGCGTATAGATGGAGTATAGCCATTATCACTTCGCAAGTTAAAGGAGAATGTAAATAGTTTTGATTCATTCATTATTAGGTGAAATGGAAATTTCTTTCGCTTTTGGTTTGTTTCCAGAATGCCATACTCCCCTCGGTAGTAGTTCTTGGTCTATTTCAAACAGGAGTGGATACAAGCTTTATCTCAAAGTTAATTAGTAACGTACGTTTTATATTTTTAACAAATCTTAACCACTTTCCTTACACACCCAAGATATCCCGTAGAAGAAAGTGGTTAAAAATTCAGCCGCGCCCGAGGTATAATGCATTCGGGATTTTATGCTTTTTTTGGCCATTTATTATTTTCAATAAGATATTTCAGTTAATCTGTCGACCGTATTGAGATTGTCTGGCATTCTTTATCTGTGTTCCATGTACGTCTCTATTGTTTTGCCTACTGTGTAGATATACATCTACATAAATACCCTGCAAGCCGCCTTTCGGCGTATGGCAGGGGGTGTAATCACAAAGAGTTCGAGTTACCTCTTTAATTTATTACTATCGCGTATCTTTCGCGGAAAGAAAGTTCCTAAAACGACTTGTCCTCGCATCTATTTCTCTTATTTTACGCTCTTTGTCGGATCAGCTGAGGTAGCCGATATACCGTAAGCAGTTTAAAATTTAAGGAAATAAAAAAGTGAAATATAATATTAAATAGCTATCAAATGAGAAAAATTCTTTCTCTCCATTTCTATTTAAGTACAAGCAAACATATTAACAAATAAAAGTATATATGCTTTTTTTCGAGCCCAACTTATAAAAAACATTTGTCATGGAAGGGGTTAATTTAAAAGTTTTTAATATCCCAGAAATCTTTACACGTAAGAAAGAGTAGCTTCAGTGAGAAAAACCATATTTAGAAAACCTGTCAAGATTTACTGAAGAAGCACTGAATTTTACCTTTTACTAGTACTGAAATTTTGTCTAGAAATGTACGTGTTTGCATTCAAACAATTCCTCAAGCGCCATTAAATCCTAGAAATTCGAGAAAGAATTTCTTGAATTTCAACGTTTATGTCCTAATATTTCCTTGATTAAAGCAGAATTCGGAGTTTCGGAGAAACGAAAATTCCATTCCATTCGTTTAATGAAGTAACAATCTAATAAAAACGTCTCTTATCGCCCAAAATGCACGAGAACCATTTCCTAAGAAACAGTTCTGTAGTTGACGTATTTAAGGCCCATTAACGTTAACGATCATGCGAAGTAAATTTTCAGAAATTTGAAAAATAGAAGTAGCTTCGCGAATGCAAGATTATAATGTACGCTCAGAACGCTTGTATTCTTAAGTTGAGAAAACCATTAACTATCTATGAACATATTCTAAAACTATAAAATTAATTAAAAATATTTGACAGCTTCTGAAAGATAAATATTACCTTCTTCATAAATGAGCAAGTTTGATTCATAAAAATTACAATTATAATACCCAAATATCGGTAATCTTGAAAAATATCTTGGCATTAGATTGAATATTTCATATAAAATAATGTTTCTTGCTTAAAATTTCATGATAACTTTATAAGGAATGCTATTAATTTTTCTCAATCTCAATCTCTCATATCCTATAAAAATCCGAAAACGTAACAATAAACATTACCCTGTTGAAGTTAGCTTCATAGATTTATATTTTTATTGAGTACGGAATCATCCATACACATTTTCTCTATATTTGAAGACAGTAAAAAGGAGTAATATTTTACGTACTTCATGCGCTTAACTCTATTTCTGTCGTAGCTTAGAAGAAGCGGTCCCGGGTTCGATTCCGATACTATGCAGAGAAAATATACATTGCAATTGTAGAGAAAATATACATTTTACATTTTCGTACCATTGCTTTTTACTTATCTTTCTATTTCTTTCTAATAATCGATACGAAAAACCTAAATCGCATCATTTCAATTTTCATCCGTTCCGGATATAATCAACAAAATGATAAACCAAGTCAGTGGTATACAGCCTTTGTCCATACGGCGGCCGCAGAAGAGAACCTTTCAAGCTTGCGGGCCGCATTAATTTGAGTTATCGTTAATATAGAAAATATTCTGTGAATAATAATCTTTCGGTATTTCAATAGATACATTGAGTAACCAAAATAAGTAAATGTTTCTGGAATTAAATTCATCAAAAAATTGAGTTCTTGTCATTTATTTGAAGAATAAGGTTTCAAAACTAGCACCAAAACTAAACCTAGAATGGGTGTAATTTCTTCTTTCTCTGGTTTCGTAAATCTATCCTCTACTTGATAGCATATGCGGCTATTAAGAGGAGGTATGATGAAATTAAGACAGTAAAATATCATCACTTTATTATTTAAATCATTAAAATTTTAGATGGACGGTCGCGGGCCGCATAATTAACAGTTGAGAGCCCCATGCGCCCCGTTGGTTTTGCACCTTAATACTAGGGCAATACACAACTTAGATAGCATTTAAGATAAAAAATTTAGAATTTTCGCAATATGAGACGACACTCAGGTTTAAATAAATATTTTACTTCAGGTGTTGATACGATGCGTTACTATGGTTGCACTTTATTAATGTCTTTTCACGGTATAACTGAATGTAGAAAGATTCCAAATTTTAAGTCAACGATGCCAAAGCCACTTTTAGAGTTAAATCTGCACGGGAGAACAACTGAATACGAATACTCTGTTTAGATGATGACCTGGTTGCTGCGATTGACCTTGTTTTGGAGCCACATTCAAAGTAAATGGAGTGGACTTTATCAAGACGCAATTCGAGAGGAAATGCCGATAAACGCATGGACGGTTATACGGGGAACAATGAATGAAAAATTGATGTCCAGAGTCAGGAGTTGCACTCGGCTTTTAGAGTTGCTTGACTTGACCTGATATTTGTAGTTTACATAATGATTAACACATAATGCTTAGCCAAGCTTTAGTGCTAACGACCAGATTTCTGAGACAGCTTCTGAGCATAATCTTTGGGATAACTACCGGGAAAAATCACTACAAGTACCATAAACTTCTATGACTTAATCAGAAACATTAATCTGAAACAAATATTCATTTGAATTCGATTTTAGTTGGATTAGGAATTGATAAAGGAAATGAAAATCATAATTACTAACCTCGTACAGCTATGAAAAATATACAAAATATAACATAGTTGGCAATATAATGATTTCAAGTGCCAGCATATTGGAGAGAATCTTTCAATTAATTGAATTTAGTTTAACACGATGAATACATAGACAATTTAGCCACCTCTTCTTTATTGCCTCTTTTAGCTTTTGCGCATTCTACTGCTTCTTTGCTGGAGTTCTTTGGATCAATGCCTACGGCGTAGAATACACATGCTGCCATACAGCTAACTACTTTGTACCTTTCATCTGCATGACTCTCAGCGAATCCCTCTAAAACGCTACGAAATTGCCATGCAAAGCCAGTTAAACGGTCGGAAGAGAAGCACTTGAAGGGATGCACTTCTGAAATGAAATGCGATCTCCAACAACGTCAGTCATTTGTGCAGTCAACGTACTTTAAATGTGCAATAGAATAAACGGCACTCGTGAGTCGAAAATGCTTCAATCGCGATACACGGTTCTGTAATTCAATTAGTTAGAATTATCAATTTTTAAAGAAGAAGGTTTCAGATACGAAAATCCAAAAAGAAAACTCAAATATTTCTCTTTTATAAACGGGGAAACGCTCCCACGTTGCCCGAGCAACGGAGTGACTTAGAAACGAACACACCATTCTATTGTTGAATCTGTCGATAACCATTTTCGAGTCAGAAATGTGTGCCCTTCTATTTCCGGTAATATAATCGATACATATTTAATGTGATTTCAAGGAGTATTAATTTAATGTTTACAGTAATGTTTATAGAAAATAGATACTAACATAACCAGCTCAGAAAGTTTATATGGGCAGCACGACACCATATTGCAACCCCCGTTAACATGTGTATAAATATCGCATTGAGGATTTTTTTATTGCCGCAAATATTTGCCGTAAATTACATTACGGAATTGACGGCAAATATCATCTGATTTTATTTAATCGTAGTAAAAAATCGAGGCATTACGCAATCTGTACCGACAAGAACTAGTTAAAACATGATAGAGGTACATACATAAAACGTATGCCAATAGGGTATGATAGTCTACATGTGGATAGAACTCGCTTGAGCGTGTATTTGTAGAAGTTTCGTACGTTTGTCATTTACGGCATATTTCATTTTTCCAGTATAAATTAATTTCAATTTACATAGTTCCACTGGCATCAAATGTATTCCGGAACTCGAACCAACGTCTAGCAATATTATTTAAAACCCTGGAAATTTGATAACGGTATGGTAGGAAAAGCAGTAAATTACACGTGACTACAAAGAGTTGAGAGAGACATTACTCACGGAACTCCGTGGAGATAACGAGCGTCTACGTGTTTACAGATAAGTCTAATAATACAGGTACCAATAAAAAGCTGGTTGCAGAAATCCCTTGTTTTAAGTATAAGTGTTTTCCTCCAAATTTACACATTCTCACCATACACGTATTGATATTTTGGATACGCGCGATTTGAGATACTTAATATTATTTCCTCAAGAGAAGCATAGGAGGACGACGTCTGTTAATTAACTACATCCACCGAGACAAAAACCTGGACTAGTCAACTGCGGAACTTTTCAGAAACGTAACACTAGTGGTTGGCGAGGGATACTATAGTTCTAATCCCTAAAAGACGTGTTTTATTGTTCCTCCTCCTTGGCCGTGAAGATAAATTTAATAAAGCATAGAATACTTTCCCTCTTGAATAGTCGTGTTTCATGAACGAAAACGTCATATTCTTAATATATTTCCAAATGGTTCTAAATTGACTTGAAAATCATCTATGTTGCTAGTAGATGATAAATTACTAATTTTGGACTCGAACGCCTATATACGTCTTGGAAACGCTTACTAATTTATAAAGATTACGATTAAAATGCAAAGCCTTCCGCTATACCTTCCCGAATGCAACGCTTGTACATAAGAAGAGTCCCATGAAGTGCACGCATACTCCAGATGGAGTCTATCTAGCGAAACGGAAAAACGATGGACTTATTTTTCGCTAATACCTTCGACAAGTTCGACGAAGCCGTCTTTGAATCCCAGCCCTAATTCGCCAAGTGAAGGCATCCGTACATGCTGAATATTTTCTAAATACAATCTAATACTCAAGAAATTCTTAGTTTTATAAAAACAAAATGAAAATCGAATTCAAGAATTCACCATGCAGCATTCTCTTATCAAGTACGAGTATAACGGAGGGAGAGCTGAGTAACCGTTTGGCATACATTTGGATACTTATGGAAACACTTTTCAGTTTTTATTTCCATTACATTTCATGTATTCTTTCAGTTACGAGTAGGAATCTAACAGCGGAAAAAGGCCCTTAAGTGCTCTGCAGATATCATCGGCCTGATAGTTTTGGTAACTTTCCAATGAGTTGAAAAAAGTTAACAGAAAAAATGACTTTTCTGTCTTCTTTGCGACAGTCTGGTAGAACGCGTAAGAGGTTATCTTAAATAGCAGTTATAAGTTAGCATAGCTATGGGACTTAACATAATTCAAACGTTCCTATTCAGTTAAATGCGATTAATGATGAAATAGTACTATAATACTATGATAGTGTACGCTAGTATATACGTATAATGGTATTACTTATTAGCACTTATTGTTAGTACGTAACAAATATAATACTATTATAATATATGGTCGACCCTTTTCATTCTAAAAAGTGTTCTTAATTCCACAAACAAGCGGAAAACTAACAATCCGGTTCACTATGCAGCTGTTTACAAATCGCTGGATTATTTGTTTACGTAAGTCATAAAACCAAACCCTACCCAACAATTTATAATAATATCGCAGATAACTTTCCGGTAGTGGTATATGCACATTTAAAAAACCATGGAAGTGTACCATATAACATAAAAAAATGAACGATAGAGAATAATTTATGGTGAGTACGAGATTGATGCCAAAATTATGCGCATAAACGTATCATTAGGTGCTACTGAAGGAGTATAATTTTGAATATTGCGGAGGAACGCGCATCTCTTGAAAGAGGATATTCGATCGATGACTTATCGTCTCAATTTCGAGACCCGGTGAGGATTAACGGAAAGGAAGCTGACCACACGCTGACGCAAGTCAATTACGGACTTCGGTTCGAATTTAACGAACGTTGCAGGCACATCGCACGCGATAAGGATTTCAAATGAGCTGATCACCCGGAGAGAAAACGAAGGCGGAAAGCAATAACCGTTTCCCTTCCCTGAAGTAAGACAAAATCAATGCTTGTTTTGAATATTAAAGTTCATACCTTTACCAATTTGGACTCCTTGCACTATATTTTATAGTCTTAAATTTTATATATAAAGTAGACTGTTTGTGTGCGTGTATATATGTGTGTTTGCAAAAATCGAGAACCAGATGTCGCACAACTTTCGAACTTTGAAGATTGTTAAATGTCTTCCCCGGACAGATAATAGACTACTTTTTATTCACCCAACTGTCCCCGGTTTGACTCCAGACGTTTAAAACTGTTTCCATAAGAAATACATGTAAAGCTCACTTTTACCGCTTGCATGGTTTGTATCATTTGCAAAATAAAAACAGAAAGGATAGCCGTATGAAATCGAGACGAGCATCCATAGAAGGGAAATTGAATGAACAATTTTGTTATGGCCATGGAACATTGTTTTTTATTCTAAATTGCGAGAATTTTGATAAAACTGTCGAAAATTTTGCGGTTGTAAACGACCAGTCCCCCTGATGAATAATGCCATAGTTGAATCCAAGCTCATGCATTTCATTTCACTTTTATCGCTTGCAGGGTTTGTTTCTTTTACAAAATTAAATAAGAAAGAACAGTCTCATGAAATCGAGAAGAGCACCAATATAAGGGACTTTGAATAAGGAGTTTTATTTTGGTCGTCGAATATTTTATCTGTTCAAATTTGTGCGAATTTTGATGAACGAAACTTTTCTAAAATTTCGGTTTTAAACAAACCGTCATCCTGACGACTAATAACATTGCTGAATCCGAGCTCATGCATTTTAGTTTTTTCTCCGTCGAGAATCAACGGGCACTTTAGCTACTCTCTTATACATTTCATTGACTTTAATATTAAATGTCTCTTTTGTCGTTGAATTAAAGTAAGAAGCATTTACAAACTCACCTATTATAATTGTTTCCGAAACAGGAGAAATAATTTTAGTGAAGGTTCAGCTAATGGAGTACTGTTGACACACTGAGGTCGCTATCGTTCTTACCCCCATACTGATGGATGCGTATGTAACTTTTTAATTTCACTTTATTGTTTGTTAAACTTTTGGAAGATTTTTCTTCATCAGACTTAAATGACAGATGACTCAAAAATTTCCAGTGGAAGATATAATTACGTCTCGGAACATTAAATCGGTCGAGTAAAATTATATCACCGTCCTAAATTTTGGCCTTAAGGAATAAGAAAGTCTGTTCAACTTTTTTATACATAAACAACAAAATTTTAAATCTATGTCGTTAGGAAAGTTTGTTTTAGTTAGACTTTTCCGAATGACTTGACAAAATGAACTACCTTGACATTTGTAGTCGCTTCGAAACGATTTTATGAAAAATATGCTACCCTTAGCAACAACTGAAATTAACATGAAACAATTTTTTTATTACAAACACACTTGCTCGAAATGAGTTCTACTATATTTAACACACAACTTTTGAATGAATATCTTGTTCTTTTACGTTGGTGCTCTAATATTTAACTACCTAATCCACAAAGAATAAACTAAATTACTCTAATTCACGTGTTTTCCAACTAAAAATACTTGTTGAGACTTCATTCGTGGAGAACTACATCCGTGTTTAATTCATAGAGAAACAGTAACATTAGATATGAAGGATCGTGAGGGTAGCAATTCCTATGAATCAAATATTCTTCAGACGGAAAACTTTTCGTGTCTAAATTATGATTTATTTACGGGATCATTAGAATCAGCTAGAATTCCAGATCTGCTGTAATGATTATGAGAAATAAGTTCTACACGAATGAGACGTAATGGCTATCTTGAATTGTATCCTTGCACTATACATCTTGAATCATTTGTTTAATATCGTGAAAAATTTGGAGCAATTATAGAGGTTAACTTACAGAATACCAACAAAACTACAGCTGTCTTTTCCCAAGTACTAGATTCAAATTATCAATCATTTGTAACAATGGCGTCGAATTAAAACCAGCCAACGGGAGAATGATTAACTAGCACTCTCGGATGGTTGAGCGATTATTGGTAGATGTAAGCATTCGAACGTAAATGAACAAGATCGAGTGGGGTGGAAATTTTGACAGACTTCAGCGACCGGAAGGAGAGCTCAAGCAGGTTAAGGGCACATTAAGTCCATAGATTTACCAATAAAATATCCATCGCTACTATCAGAATTGGAATTGAGAAACCCCACTTCCTAACAAACAGAGGAAACCTTAAATTATTTATAGAAAATTAAACTGAGCATTCCAACATTGTCATTTTACACTGTTTAGAGATGGTAGAAAGCAGCAAGTTCCTGACTTAACGGTCTAAAATTAGGTGCATAATTTTTACTACAGTAACCAGTAACGTTCATTCAAAAAGTAATTTATCAGCAGCCACAACCTTTTCCCATCTTTCACGCTATAAACAGATTCCCCAAACGATACGACGTTTTTCTTGGAAGGGCTTCATTCGTTAATCCAATTTTGGACATTTTCATGAGAAGTGAACCGCTCTTCAGAAAAACCAAATTCACAGACCAGAAAAAATGAAAATCTGAAGCAATGTATGGTGAATACAGCCTGGGGGGTTCTCAGTTCAATCTTTCCGAGTATTTCTTGGGAGTTGTTGCAACGTAGTCTTTCGTTGTAATGTAACAGGATCGGTATATCGTGCCTAGTATCCCATTCCGATCATTTTTCTTTCAAAACCGAGCTCAAACGTTATAATTACAGTCAATAACGACCGCCAAAGACAGCTTCAGACGGTTACAGGACCTTAAAACTTTTCCACCTGGTATATAACATAACCTTTGAGCCACTGTCCTGAAGTAATGCACCTGGCTCATCCAACATCACCCATGGTTATTTACCTGTAGGATCATCGTAATAGATACATATTTCATCCCTAGGAACCAACGCAAAAATCCTTCTATTCTACTTTTCTCTAGTTTAAGCATCATCTCGCAGGTGTCCAAATGCATTTAGATGTCTCACTCTAACTAGTACAGAACCCAATTTTCTTCCCTTGGACCATTCGCATACCATGCAGACGTTTTCCAAGAGTTTCAAAAAAACATAATATAACGACCTCCTGAAAACGCAAAATTCCTGCTTGTCGTTTATGCTCAAATGAATCTTTACCATTGAGTTTTAAAGCTCACAGAAATACCTTTCAATTACGTCTTACTCTCCCATTTTAGACACGAGTAGTACTACTACGGTAAAATTTTTAAGAACGAAACGTGTTCCAAAACGTGACATTTGGTGCAAATTGTTTTAAATTTACGTCACCTGCAATCAGAACTCCGAAAATCTAATTTGTAAAGGAGATACCATTACATCACGTGCTTAATCATCGTCCATCGTCTTTAAACATAAAAAATATTCATTAAAAAGTCCTCCATCTTAAGCACTACTTTAAATTAACTGGCTTTAGATATTCTTTTCATAGGGAAAAACTGTTTGAGAACATGTTTGAGCGCAAGGAATCGAGCAATTCACATAGTTGCCATCTACCAATCTCGATCAGGAATAAATGATTGAAAAGCCACGGTCACAAAATTGCGATGCGATTCTTCGTAGGAGATAAGTCTGAAAAATCCCTACAAAGATAATCCTATTATTCCTTCCTTTTATTTACAAACGGTATCACAAATTTAATGTGTCTTTTTATAGAAAGCCATTTGAAACGCCCCGAGTCGAATGATTCGGTTCTCATCATAAAAGGTTTGATCGGCCACTTTAAGGGTTCAAGGGTAAAGCCGATTCATCCATTTGGGTCCAGCCGTAAAAATTCATATGGGATACCACTAAGGCTGCGTGGATCATCCCTAAAAAACCTCCATCAACCTCAAGTCTACGACAAGTTTTGCATAAAGCATGAGAGATTACATGCATGCTTGGGATATCTAGCGAGTTATTTCAGTGCTGAAGGATAATTCCTTAACTATGGCCGGCTTCCCATAGTAATTGAGGTAACATCCTCAGGATGAACCAATTAAAGGGACGTCAATGCTTGAATTTAGAAATGTGGTATGAACGGCACGAAGTAAGGATATCGATAAGTTTAGATAACGTTTAATTATAAATCAACGAGATCGTACCTAAGGCAATATCTAAAGACGAAAATAATCTTAGTTGAAATTCCCTTATTCTGGTGCTTGTCTCGATTTCGCGTGGCTATTCCTTCTAATTTAATATTGCAACACAAATAAACCCTGCAAGCGATTAAAGTGAACTTTATACGCACTTCCTCAATGCTTTGACTCGTCAGGGATCAAACCGAGGATCTTAAGGAGCATAAAAAGAAGCCTACTAACTGCGCAGGAAAGACATTTAACCATCTTTAATGTTTGACAGTTTTGGAACTTCTAGTTATCGAGTTTAGGGGAACATCCACACATACTAACTCTCTATTTATTTATATCTCTCGACGTGCATGTATTGGAAGACTGGCCATATGCCCTACGATCAATGCGAGCAGCTATTTTCATTGGCAATTACAACCATTATCAAAGATCTCGTGTTTTCCCGGCGTATATGATGCAGGAAGTTTTCTCGGGTTTCCTGCCGGGTCGCATGCTCGATGTCGGTCGACGTTTCGGCTCCTTCCCTAGGAGACACTTCGTCCTGAAGATGGCTCCTAGGGAAGGAGCCGAAACGTCGCCCAACATCGAGCATGCGACCCGGCAGGAAATCCGAGAAAACTTCCTGCACAACCATTATCGTTACCTATGCAGTTAACTTAGGATTTTAAGACAATACAGATTTTTCCAACTTAGAAGAGATTGTACGATGAAATACGAGATATACTGATGTAATACTTTCCAGTACATAAGCGGTCGCAATATTTTACTTTTGAGGAAAATAATCGAAGAATTACTTTCCTATTCGAAGTGACGAATTTTAAAGGGAAATTTGAATCAAGATTTCCCTCTCATAGAGAACACTTCATAAATCTATAAAACCCTTTTCCATAGTCACAGCAAATACTGAGGGCGTTTAAGACATTTAGGTATCTCATTTTTATAAAGGTAGTTCCGCAATGAACTGAATTATCCCAAATCTTTCAAAATAAATCTTCATTGAAGTAACTCTTTCTTGCCGAGACAGGGTCTGCCTTATAACAATAATATTCCAAATTCTAACTCAACCTTTCATCCCTTAACTTATAGTAGGTAAAGAATTAATGAAATACCGGAGACAAGAGGTCTTCCACACATATCCTTCAAAATCTTGCAATTTAATTCTCTTCCAGGAGATAGGAGAGCTCGCGGTGATGGTTAAGGGTTCAGTGGTTGATTGAGGTTCAAGGGGTCACTTCAGGAAGGAGCTAGTAGGGGAAATAACTGTTATAATAATTTCATATTCGAGTTAATGGAATAATAAATTAAGTTTACAGTTTCAATACATGGTAAATAATTCGATTCAGTCTTTCAGTTTAGTATTACTAAACGCAAAACAATTTTACAACCATGACATGTCTAGAGACGATAAATAAAATACGTTTCAATTAAAACAATATGAATAATCACAATAAGTAACACTGATTGAGGATTAATGAATTCAAAAACTTTCAATGAAATTACAAAGCAAATGTTCAAAGTACAAAGAATTAATACATGAGATATTTAATTTTTTAACGATTTTAAGAAGAATATAGAACCTAAAAAAATTGATTGAAACTGTAAATTAAATTTAATATAATTGGGATCATCCATGATAAAATACGGCAATTAATATCGTTTAACCAAAACTTAGCACTAAAGACGTAATTTTATTCTAAGTGGAGAACCATAACTAAATGTTCTGCCACAATTCATACTAATGAACATTTCCCCATAAAAACTATATCATTAACAACTTAAATTAACTTACCTTTGGTGAAGAGCTTAAACATGCCAAATTCACACACACACATCTGGTCAGACATACTGAATGGAAAATTGTATATCGTGCAATACCGCGCATTTACTTTACCAAGACCGAAAACTGCATGTAATCAGCATGAAAGCTATTCTCATTCCCGGACACGTCTGCTTATAAATTAGGAGACATGCACGACTCCCAATACAGCGAAATAACACGCTAGTCACGAAATAAGGTTGTACCACAAAAGGTCAACCACTTTTTTCATGGAGTACAAAGGGTTACTTATTTTAAGTGAGTTGAAATTAAAAAAAAGAAAAATTTCAAGGTAGCAATTCGCGTTCTCTCAAGGTACTATATACAGTCTATCGCGTCTCCGTAGGGAAATCATTCACAAACTATCAAAACTAATCAATCCAAGAGCAGCAAATGGCGGATCCATCTTAAATCAATTCCAATCAAATAGCATCCATTAACAACGAAAGCAGTGACGATGCACATTTCTCTTATTACTTATCCATGGAATAAAAAAGCAAGCGGTCACGCTGGGCACACAAAAAGCTCTTTCTTTCATTTCATTTCCTTTACTGAATTTATCAAAAAAATCACGTCTTGTTTCAGACGATTTTTTCATAAGCCTTTCAAAATTTCTTTTACTCAATCGGCGGGCTTCAGCCATCTGCGCAACCATATCTATGTACGTCGTTAAATAAAATCATAACCTCCGCGGAGGAATGTACCCTCCGCGAGGATGCAAGAAAAAAGAAAATAGAGAAGAGAAACAGAAAGGAAAGCAGGCGGCGGGACATAAGGGTGCCACCTTATTA
Source organism: Ladona fulva (assembly GCA_000376725.2). Taxonomy (NCBI): domain Eukaryota; kingdom Metazoa; phylum Arthropoda; class Insecta; order Odonata; family Libellulidae; genus Ladona; species Ladona fulva. Next base: position 398,362 of record KZ308755.1, on the reverse strand, counting down.
GCCTGGCGAAGGTGCGAGGGCCAGAGGATAGCACAGAAGGGGTACAAGAGGCAAGAAGAGAGGTGAAGAAACAATGGCGAATCAACTCACTTGCCGCGGGGAGGGTGCCCGCCCAGAGAGACAGACGGACGGACCTCTTTGGGGCAGTCTTCCGCCTCCGCCCCTCCTGGAACCCCATCTCCGCCCCCGCCCGCGCCATTCCGTCTCTCCGCGTGCGTGGGGGGAGAGAGGGAAGGCGGCGGGGGGTGGGGAGGGGAGGGGGCGGACAAAGCGAAAGAGAAGGTTGTGTATGTGGGTAATAGCAGCCCACTTACCTGGAAGATACAAGAGAAAGGTGGAGTGGGTCGGGATGGGGGAGGAGAGGGAATAGTAAGAGAGAGAGAAGGGGAGGGAGGGGAGATAGAGAAAGACGAATGAGAAAAAGAGGAGAAAAAACCGAAGGATGATGACTTAAGGCTTTTCAGTGAAATTTACAGAGGAAACTACCCTTTTTTTCATATTACATTTTATTTCAGACATCCTTTATTAACAGAGAAACAATATCCATATCAAGAGTATCGTCACACCACATTTATATCAATTGGTCAGCAGCCGCGGTACTCGGCCCCAGTGACCGGGAGGGGTATTTGGGAAGGGGGCGACAGCTTTCACTCCCTTTGGGCGGTGGGCGTGGCAGAAGCTCTTCCCAAAATGCCCTCCGTTAGCAGGATATACCGTCGCTCCAACTCCCGAAGAATTTGCGAGTGCGATACCAAAATTACAACTCAGTCGTGAATCGACCACCAATGTCAAGAAAACATCAACTTTCTGAGCTTGTTAAGAGTGGGTTAAACCAATGATTCAATACAGCAACTTTCAACCAATTTATTTTTATAATATAACTCAACAAAGTTAATAAAAATTAACACCAAAATAGACAAATTCGCCAATTAAGCTCCCACAAGAATTACGTCAAATTTACTGTTACTGGACGGCAGTTAAACTTAATGGGGGCTTTTACATATGCACTGAATATTATACAAAAATTACCACAAAAAAATCACAGACGAAAATGAATTTTCACTAGCTTATTAATACATACATTATTTGCAACTAATTCAAGCCTTTACAAAACTTAAAATATTGTGTGCAAGTTCTTGAAATTTCGTCATGAGACCAGCTACTTGACATTCCATGTTTGTTCAGTGCTACTATTATTTCAAGATTTTAACACCCACACTACCTGGTGTAATGTCTAAATAAATCATCCAAAATAACAAGAATAAATCATAGCACAGCTTTAACTGTTTGAGTGACAAAATTAATTTCCAAACTTAAGAACAGCAAATGATAGTAAATACTAAAGGCAGAAAATAAATTACAACTCTATGAAAAATTAAGTAAACAATCCACTGATAACTTCTAATTTATATCTAGCCTAATTTAAAGCTCAGTTTAGAACATTAGTAGGTCAGGCAAATCACTAGAGCTAATACTAATGGTAATACAGCTTCTAGATTTTTGGCTTAAATAAATCCATAGCTATATGAGTTAGCAAGGTTCATCTTAACTAATGCTGGCAGCCATATGGTAGTTAATGAATGTATTAGAAAAATAAAAAGCATAATACAATTCAGTTAGTAACCTGTAAAGAACAGGAGCCACACACTGTATTCCAAAACAATAGGTTTAAGACTAACAAGGTTAGAACTTCTTTCTAAAGTACGAAGATTAACATATGTGAATCAATGGCAAACTGAGGTATTTTAGCTAGATATTTCATAAAGATATTTTAATTAATAAATAAGAGTTAAATTAGCTTTTAAAATTATCTACATGACTATGAGTCCTTGATATTTAGCTCAGCAAATCCTTCCCTATGTGCAGTAATGACATCAAATCTTTATTCAAGATGTGAGCGAATAGGTGTTTTAAGTAATTTTAAACATCATACAAACAAATAATCATCTGAGACTACAGATGCTAATGAAATTACAACCAAAAATGATTGCAGACACAGCTATAAACATCCTGAGACCAACATAGTGATACTTAAATGGAAACTTATCAATGTGACTGTCCTTATGTTTTTTGATAAGTTTGACCAGTAAATAAAGCCATCTTATCTACATATTGATGAAAGATGCAAATTAATGTTTCAAAATAAAATAATGTGGCAAACGTCCAGAAACCTTAACTTTGTTACTCCCACAGAAAATCACCTACATTCAATTAAAAGAAAACAAGCAAGACACAAACATTTAAAATTCTGATTCATCAAAACAGAGGGGAAAAGACCATTGTAGAAAATTATGATGGATGGCATACCCACCTACAAAAACATCAGCATTTCAAGGTGTTTAAGCAATAATCCAAATATAGCAAACCAATGTCATAGTGAATAACAAAACAAACTGTACAATAAATGGAGAGCAGAAATGGTGAAGCAGGCTTACACAAGCAAGAGAAGTAATTGACCTATCCTAGGTCATGGAAAAAATGGAAATACTAGCAAATTAACAACATAATGGACTAATCCTGTGATAGGTAAGATTGCAGGGACAGCAAAGAAATATACCTCATTGATACTTCACTCAAAAGAAACATGCAAGTACAACGAAATACCATGCTCTAAAGTTTGGAAACTAGAAAGAAATATAACTCACAAATAAGCAAAACAAGCTTGAAATGTATAAATGATGGGTGCAGGGATCATTTGAATCATATCAACACCTCATGCCTACCGCATACGATATCCAGCTCTACACATCAACACCACAATCGCAAAATAAACCGTAAATAATCAATTAAAATCTTTTAAATGTTATCCAGAGAGGTACACAGAGAGAGCTCCAATGACTGGTTACCTTAAGGAATACAATCCGCAATTAACTATAAGGTTCCATACATTTCACATCTGATGAAATATCTGAATCTATGACTTACAGAAAAGTAAATACATACTAACGGAAATATATGTCTGGCCTCCCCATTTATTCATCTCGCAATACCTGTAAATCATCCATTACTTAAACCGATAAATGAGAGGAAAAAAAAGTCCCTCCGGTAAAGAATTACGGGCTCTAATATTAAATGCCAACAATTCATTCCAATTCCACCCAAACATATAATCAGCCAAAAACGCAATCATATGGAAGTACATTAATACGAGATATTTCAAACATGTGCTGTTAAACAGGAACTAAAACACACAATATCTGTGTAAGGAGCCACAGACTTAAAACAGTAATGTTACAAAAAACAGTCAAAGAAGCTAAGAAACTACAAACAGATTAATATCAAATCTAAGTCTGTCATTTCGTATCAACAGCTCTAAATTGAAATCGCTCACAAAAATGCCTTCTTCGAATACGGATTAATTTGGTAAATCCCAACAATATACACATACTTCGGGACAAAAATATTCTAAAGCTGACTTTTTCTGATACTTTCATCCGATAAAACTAACACGAAGCCAAATATTTTGTTTCGAGAAATGAGCAAACATACGGTACTGAAAAATAACCTATGCATGGGCTAGAAATACTAAAAAAATATAGAATTCCAATAGAGTTACTAATATAAAATCGAATATGTGGGTTATACTTTTCATGGGTTGAAACATCTACTTCTACCCGTGAATTTAAAAATGACTTTCTTATTTAAAGGTCCTAGTGCCCAGCATCATTTCAAGGAAATTTACCCAATTACCTTCTCACAAACGACAGTCAGTATCTTTCTCAATAACATCAACACTGAGGAAACTATCACAAAAAGGTAAAGAACCAAGGAACATCATTCAAGTTTGCATCGCGGGAGCAAAACATTCGTCACCCTATTACCTGACCACTCCCATCGAGCGATGGATGACTCATATCTCAAACTCTAAGCACTACAATATCTGATGATAAAAGGTTTAAATAATTTTTCCCTCGAGTAACCAGTCAATGAAAGACATACTGTGAGTGAGACGAACATAATAGTAAATGCCAGTGCATATACTATTCCCGGCATTTTCAGTGTCAAATTGAAAGATTTCGAAAAAGCACTGACAAGGATAATTCTATTCCACCACCAATTACTCTACAATAACAGAACCATACCCGTTCATCATCTGGATGATTTAAATGCAGCTGATCCTCTTCAATTCCGTAACTTCAAGACTCACGTTGTCACCACGAACACAACAAGTGGTCTGGCGAACATCCAATATGGCTGCTAGAAACGATCCAGTAAGGCGGTAGCGTCACGGAGACTTCTGAATATTTTAAAATTCATTCTTTATTAACTTTAGGAATCATTTCCTCCATTATTTGTTTTTAAAGTCTCAGTAATGCGTCTATTATAATCTATATCCAGATTTGAGATACTGTCAATATATCTTATTGTATTTTCTTTAAGTCAGCCATTTTATGAATGCCATCTGGAGATAGCAGCCAAAATTAACGGAAACCCGGGATTTTAAATTCATGAATGATTACATGAAGGAGCTACCAGACTCAAAATCATGGCTAAGAATATGAATAACCATAGTTGTATTTCAAAATATTGAATATTAATTTGAGAAACACATTTGACAGTGTTTTGGAGAAGATAGACTGTGAAATCGTTTCACTCTCCCAGGATATTTTACAATTATATTATACTGAACTATCCATTTCTTCTGAACAGGAATTTATTTGAATACTGATCCGTAATTCTAACTTCATCAGGTTATGAAAAAAGACTTACATTCAAGAATTCAAGGTTGACAGTTATTCCATTTACATCTTTGTCTTCTCTAAAGCAAAGTATATGTATTGAGAAAGTTGTTTAATATATCAGTAATTTGAGGTGTCAAAAATACTGCCCAAAAATGATTAAGATACAATATTTTCATAATTTCCAAAAAAAGTCTCAATAAAACTTTTCTGCTATAACCATCACCAAAAATCAATTTAACTCTATTGCTTGTCACAAATTATAGTAACAAATTAATAGTATTACATATAATTATCAAGGTGAGCTTGATTTGGAAATTTATGATTTTTTTCACAATGATTTTCGTCTCTAGATAGCAGCCTGATTTCCATTACATAGAAGAGAGGTGTATAGAAGAAAATAGTATAACACCCTTATAATGTTATACAACATATTCATAAAATATACTTTTTAAGGGTTTATAAAAGGAACACAACACACTTGCAAATCTATGTATAAGACGCAGCAAGGTTGTAAGGACTTTAATCTTAATGAACAAAATACTTTCCAAAAGTGACTAATTCCGGTTTTTATTATTAACTATGCAAAATTACACACAGAACCGAAGATTCTTCACATGTTTCGAAGCATCATTTTCAAGTGGCAAAGCATCTCAAAGACAGGACATACTTCAACGAAAAAGAGAAAGGGTGGGAGAAGACAAAAGAAACAAAAGGGGGTAAAGGCAGGATTCACAGAAAAGCATTAACAAGGAGCAGGGGAGGTAGGAAGACACTGAAGAGCTGCAGTGAGTAAGGGAGATGGCGAAGAAAAGATAAATTCATTGGTAAGAATATACGCGGGATCTTGATTTTTTTGGATTATCTCCATTTTTTCAAGAGTATTGAGTCGACTCCCTTTCTTAGCTGTGTGTAGAATCCTAGGTCTTGAATTACTCCTATATTTATCCTATAAATCCTTCAGGCAGAAATTATTGTAGAAAGCAGGATGCATGCATCTCTTAGGAAGGAGCTTAGCTATTTTATGAAACTTAGTTTTTTTCCAAGGAGTAGATATTGTTTTTGTAGAGTATATGCTCTTTATGGCCAATTTTTTGAATGTATCTTCTAGCAAACGGTTGACTGAATCCAGGGGAAAACAGTTTACTTGTGCTAAATAAAAAATAATATTTAATTCTTTATCAAAATTAGAGGGTGAAAGGGGGATGTTTATGAGTCTATGGAGAAGGGAATAAAAAACAGCAAATTTATGGGAATGATGATGGTTAGAGGAGAAAGGAATCAGGCGAAAGGTACAAGTGGGTTTTCGATAGGTGGAGAAACCAAAAGTATTTTGGATTAAGGTTATGGATAGGTCTAGGTAATTAAGGGTATGATCAATTTCATTGGTAAATCTTAGGGCAGGGTGAAGGGAATTTAACAGACTTACAAATAGGTTCAGCTGCCTCACAGTTCCAGTTCAAATGCAAAAAATATCAACATACCTGAACCATTTAAAAACGAAATTCAGTAAATTATTACCAGAATTAAATAAATTATTCTATAATTTTGCATAGTTAATAATAAAAAACAGAATTAGTTTCTTTTGAAAAGTTGTTCCTGCTTTTTGTTCATTCATCATGGATTACGGCAAATTAACTCACCATTTGGTTGATTTTAGACTTAAATCTTAATCAATCGTAATTATTACCATTGAAAATGTCCTATAAGATGCATGCTGCTGTCTAGCCTAAATCATTTGTGACATCTTACGGTTGGGTATATACGGTATTAAGGGTGTTAGGTGAAGTGGTCTGTGAAAGGAAAATCAGCAGTAAAGAATAGAGGGGAAAGAGATAGTTACAAGATTATTCACACAGGACCCATAAATGGAATAGAAATGAAAGATGATGAAATGAAGATGCAGAAATGAGCCACCATAAGAGTAAACAGGTTAATGCAATACAATAATAGTAAGCAGACAGTACAATAATAGGCAACAAACAACAGGGATACCTACTGTAGATCACACTAATAGTAAAGTGGATGACCTGAAGACTTCCAAGATACGTATCATGGATGTATATTTTATCCCTGAGAAGTAAAATTTGTTCTAGCCAACACAACCTTAAAGAAATAGAAAAGACACATGAATACGTTCATGCATCATCAAAAATACTACACCCAGTGACAACAAAGATTAAGGAACCAAATGAATATTTGCAGAGCTTATGTGAGAGCAGATATTGGTGGTAATCTTTGTTTATTCATACTAAATGGCTGATGAATACAGAACTGAAAATGTTGAAACCTAAAGGAAAAACTGATACTAAAACTAATAATAAAAACTAACTGGACCTAAGAATACATCCAACAGGACAATAATAGGAATATTGAGCACTATGAGAAAAGAAGAGATTCAAAAATTCAAAAACTGCCATGTAACAAATTATAAGCCTAACGCAAGGAAGGCCAGGAAAGATCTGAATGCAAAGAATAGCACATAACGTTTAACAAGATGGAACAAAAGTAGGATTTATTCATGGAGGAAGTATCTTTATACTTTAAGAGTAATGTCAACACTATTCAAGACAAAAAAGCAACATTTTCATAAAGAACTATATAAGATTATGATTTCAAAAATTTCTATAGTTGCCCAATCCAAATCAGGCTTTAGAACCATTTTTCAAGTACCTTTCAAATGCCACACCACTTTTTGATTAGAGAGCACGAGTGAAAATAAGTCACTTATACTACATTAAGGTCTGGTATTATAACATATGCTTAAATTGTCATTTTAAGGCTTGGTATTATAATGTTTTTTCAGTGTTGATTATAATTAATCTCTTGTTTATATATATGATGAATTAGCATGAATATTGACCACAATCTTCACTTTAACTCAAACTATTATTAAATTACGCACTAAAATAAACATTAGTCCTTTTTAATTATACATTATAATACCGGGCCTAAGAGTATTATTCAAACCTTCAGAGGACAGGCATGATATATTAAATAATATTGGAAAGTAGTCAGTCATAATCATCACCCTAGAACTTGCATAAAAATTATTTTCGAGAAAGGTTAAAGTCAACATACCTGAGCTCCGTTCAAGATCTTACAAATGTAATGCTGAAAGTGGATTGAGGATTTAAGTAACACAAATAAAAAACATCCGTAACATAGTACCATTCTTTATTACTTCTTCAAGGCTTTCTCAACTGTTTATAAAGGGATCATACAGTGCCCAAGTGAAATGGGCATAAAAAGGGTATCAAGGGCATTCATGTAATTTCCCCTTTTCAAGATCCTCCAATTCAAGATGGTGCCTCTTTGCCAAACCCAAACTACCCTTAAATACTCCTCCAGTGGGACCGCTTCAACATGTTGTTAGCCAACTAATGCAAGATACCCAGGGTACATTTTTATCCAATCAATTACAGATTACAATTTAGATAAATCAATAAATGAATAACTATAGTTAACTTTTTTTGTTATTTTTTTGGGAAGTTCACATGATGATTACAATTTAAGGATCAAGAGGTACAAGATGCTGCACCAACCAGCACACAGAAATATGAGCTGGCCACACAGTCAATTTAAAGATACAGGGAGAATATCTGGCAACAATACAGACAAGATAAACACAGGAGCAACATGGAGGCATACAAGTCATCTAATGAAGGAAAATGCTTTAATAAGACCACAAAACTAGCTTAGTTATATTACCAATTGGTACTCTCAAAATTGTCTCGTACCAAACACCCAGATCTAAAAGAAAATCAATTCTTCTCAAAATTTGGAAAATTTTTTAAAACGATTTGGACAGCAGCTTGTCTGCTCCATATGCTGTCACTCAAATACCTAAAATTACGTTTGGAAAAATAAAACAAAAATAAAACAAAAATGAAAACTATTTTTAAATGAGCTCAGTTGAGTTGTTAAGTTTAATTTTTTTAACATTTTTTTTGTCTTTGGGAAAAGATACAAGGGGCCCACTGTTTCAGTTTTAATTTACTGTTATTAAGAACCATTATTTAACCATTGCAAATTACCTTATATGATAAGTCAAAAGCAAATTACTTACTAGGAAATATTCTGATAAATCAAGAACAAAAATGATTTATGATTAACAATCACACACAATATAAATGTGTGCTGCGACTGTGTATACAATGCAGCAACACCCAGATGCATAAATTTCTTAGCTTCTACTTGGACAATAGTGCTTCCCCCAAAATAAGTATTATCCAATAAACACTATAGGTGTCTGACACTTAGTTTTACATGTAAATACAGTCAAACAAGGTACTTTATTTTACCTGAACAATGAATAATTTACAGCTACTTAATAATAATAACGAGCTTAGTTCTACTGAGTCAGATGTAAAACTGCCATACAGAAGGCAGGTCACAAAAAAAACAATTGGAATCCAATAGTTAATTTCTTTTCACTTTCAGCAGCTCATTAGAAAATGTACAATGTAAATCGATTTGAGTGAAAGAATTGACATTCTTGAAATGTGCTGATATTTCTTTCAGAGTTAGCATTAATCTTGTCCCAAACATTTCGGCAACATTGGAAAAAGCAGCTGGAAAAGTGGATAATTAAAAGTGCTTCTCAGTGAATAACTGAAAAGTCAACCTGCACTGCAGATACTTTCTCAAGAGATATCATTGTGGGAAGCACAAATTCATGAATGCCTCTTCCAAGCCACTTAGGCATTGTCTGAACAATTTTACTACATATTCTGGCAATTTCACTGATACATTTATTTGAATCAATGTAACACCCAAACAATCTGAAAATTTGGGCAAGTACATTAAAGCTTATATTTATAGTTCTTGCTCAATTTCATTTCTATTTTACATAATGACAATCATTTGTCAATTCCTAACCTAAATGAAGGAAAGGTAATACCATGACCAAAGACTAAGTGGGCCCCTCACAAAAATATTTAAGTTACTTATTACATTTTTCCACTTTAATGGAATACAAAAGGGAAAATGAAGTTCCCGGGTATTTCAAATACCTGTTATGTCAACTGTCCCTAGTTTCGTCATAAAATACACTTTAGAAGGTTCACACATAATGAATGCGTGGGTGTTTCCTTTGAAAAGGAAAATAAAGGTGAAAAAATTACACTTCATTTGCAGTTTCACTTCTGAAGACATTCCCTTCAGATATTTTTAGATACATTTGTGGTTCAGTGATAAGATAGTTTACTTGGCTCTTTTCATAAGGTTACAGAACCTATGCCATTTTGTTAAATTTGCTTCCTTCAGGCTACTTATTAGTATAGATTGGAATTTTTAGTCAGTTTAGCAGTATGTAGTCATCTTTGATTCGGGATTCTATTAGTTTGTACATTGTCACTGGTTGAATTAAGTCAGCAAACAAAAAAGTCGCTAGACTTTTCTCCTTAGGGTGTGGGAGTATCAATTATTACACAGGCAACTTGCAGGGTGGTCTGAAAAAACTGAAAGAATACTGGAATCTACTGTACTCTGCCTGTATACTTATATTTTTGATTTGTGTATGATCATCACAATTCAATTTGTGAATCTCCTTCCTGCTATATTGCCAAAGTTGTTTGCCCTTTAAGGTTCCCTCAAAATGAAAAAAAGTATACTCCTAGAAATTGAGTAGCAACTTCCCTCAAGGCCACTGGGCAAATATATGTTGCAAGACAGCAAGCTTTATCCCCTCCCACCCACCATAAGAAATCTGGGAGGCAAATTTTGCTCTATGGCTGCCCTTTTCCTGCAATTTCACTCTGACAACGGGCTCTTCCCAGCACCACTGGCTGCTTCCTTTCCATCCACTGTACCCAATCAAGTTTATCACTTCAGCACTCCCCTTACTTGACAGATGGGAAGAGGAAGAAATTCTCAGTCACTGTCAATAACCATGGACTAATCAAACCACAGTTATTCCCTAGACAATGTTCATTTCCTTCAATTTTAAATACGATTCATTCAGCTTCCTCTTTCCCGTAACCAAGCCATCCCTCCTTCAGCACTTGTTAACAACTTTTCGACTGGTTTTACATCATATATCTTAGTAACAAAATAACAAACATAGAAAAATAGACATCTCTGCATAATTATCCTTTTATTTCATTTAATAGACTTTTTTGTAGACTTTTTGTGACTCATGTCATTCCGCTGCCACCCTTGGGGTGCATTCCCCATTGCTATGCTGGCACGGGGTAAAGAAATAAAAGCTATATATTTTGTTGGTACTTTTCACAATTGAAATTCGAGTCTTCTCCACCAACTTGAAGCACATTTCATTGCTTCTTCTTAAGGGACTATCGCCCCCCTCAAAAATATGTCTGAATAGAGACATCAAAATATCCTTACACTCCACAGTGCTCAGGGTGTCAACAATAAAAAGACAACAAAAACTAACGGATAACAGAACTGAGTATGCTCAACACTACCACCAATTAGCTTGTCCATGATCTCACTTAACAAAAGGAGCAAAAATATTGCTAAAGGTGGAGTGAATTAGAGAAGGGGAGAGGGGCTGCTGAGAAGCTTGGATGTAGTTCAGGCTGTGATGTATATTAAATAACCATAGTGAGACCCAATGTGGGCCTCTGCAAATAAATGACTCAGAAAGCACAGCCTCTGCATTCCCTTTATGCCCCTAACCCACAACCTAAAGGCTACCCAGAGAATTGACAACGGAGGGTGGAGGCACAGCAGCCATGTCATTTTGACAAACTGTGTCTCCACCAGCTCCCGCTGCAGGTGTCACAGCCACTTGACTCACACCAGGAACCTTGGAAAGACTAGAGTGGCATTGATGCTCTGCATCTTCAAACTGGCCAATGTGAGCCATCTGTCTCTTGTCTGCAGCATCCTCAGCGCCACCTTCCGGTACACCTTCCCGCTGAGTGTTCCCAGGAGAGACTGAATCATGACTCACCATGGTATTGCCTCCATCACCTGCAGCTGATGGATTCATACCTGGCTTTCTGTAGGTACATAAAAGATGCACACATGTATACATAGCCTTTTCCCAGTTTAAATTCAATGGCAAAAATTAAAGTAAGTATTGATCCCAAGAGTAAATTATTAATTATGAAGAGCAAAAGTTACCACAAATTTCTCTAATCATGCTATTGATACAATTGCTTCCTATCCTTATTCTCAATTCTTGGTACAGAATCTTTCACTTTCTCAGTATCTTTCTTGTGCTTTTCCCTAACTTAAATTCACTACACTACTGGTGGTGTACTTAGTTGAAATGTGTAGAAGGTAGGGGTTCTCAAAAGTGGAGGGGGTGCAAAGGGAAATAAGCTGCTTCAGGCTAGTCATAAATGAGGATGTTGAACCCCCTCCTCCCAACCATATTACTGAAAGAACCAACTCCTCATAATGAAAACAAGGTAATGAGAATCCTAAAGCCACTAACTGTATACTTCCAGATCACCCAGATGAAATTTCCGTTTACAAAGAATTTTGAGGAATCCATCTCATATAGTGAGTAATTCAAATCCTGATCACTAGAAATTCTTATTAATAGATATTTACCATGTATATCGTAATTAATGATGAGCCAATCGTGCTTTTTTACTTTGATTCAAATTACCGTTGCTATCCACTACAACAGAATTGCAAATTCATAGAAAGGTAAGGAAATTTCTCTGCTTAAATGTGAGTCATTATAGTCATTTTCATTAGCAAATCAATCTTTGTTAAAAGTATGCTTACATTAAATGTGCCACACGAATTTTATGATGACCCAAGAAGAAATTGACAGCATTTTACAGTGAAGGATCTATTATTTTGCACTTACAGGAAGTTGAATTCCCATATTGAGTTCCCATATTGAGTTTACAGGAAGTTGTTTAGAAACTTCCAAGCAAAATATTGCAGTATTCTTTTTAATACCTAACCATTATAAACAATGCCAATGACTCACCTATGTTACAATACCTTCATTCATTTCCTATTTTTCTTCCTATCTTCACTTCCTATTTTTCTTGGGCCTAACCTCGCCAATAAAGGGTCTATCTATTAATGACAAGAAAATGTGACTGGTTGGAAGAAGTAAATCAAGTATTTCTATAGCTTCTACAGCTCTCTATAGACCTTGGGCTTTAAATGCAATCATATTTCAAGTTATAAAGGAGCATTCTTCTCATGCTGAACACCAAGGATTTTAAAATTCCATTTTCCATGCTTGACTCAGAGACATAATGCTCAAACCTCTGATGGCCAAATATAGGAAAGTGAAAAACAAAATAATATAATTTACCACAAATTACATTGCTATTGATTTGAAATTTCGGAGACATATTTGGTTTGAAAATTCTGTCTGATGAAAGTTATTTGATTCAAAATCACAAAGATTTACACTCCTCTAATGATTTTACTATAGTAATGTATTCAATAAAAATGTTCCTTTTGTTAACATCAGAGATATACTCCACAATATTAATCTGTATTTATGTACTATTACAAGTTAAGTATACTGTAAAAGTTTGTGAAAAAAATAGGCTCTTCTCTTTCAAAACCTTTGCTACATGAAATACACCATTCAAGAAATATGCATAAAATTTAAATTTCAGGCCTTTACATAATCAATTTCCTTTTACTTTCAGGTATATATTTTTTGCTTTTGAGTTTTCATATGCTCAGAGGTGTGATGCACAACTTCTTAAGGACAAAGAAAATTTTACAACTGGAATAAAGATATCACAAACCACCAATTAAACACACTTATGAAGCAATAGCATATGACACATGCCCAAAATAATTATGTTACGGCTCAGATTGAGGTCATATGAGATAATCTCATTAACCACACCCAGAGACGTGATTACTCTTCTTCCACTTGACGGCCAACCCAACTAATAATTAAGAAGGGAGGTGCTTTTGGGAAGGACAAAAATATATCAACAAGGAACAGCACAAGTAATACAAGTTAAGTATTCTTCTGCAATGAGTTTTAATCTACAGTGAGACTCTTTGAACTAACTGGTATCTTAAAAAGTAAATACAACATAAGATAATGTGTGAAAAATCACCTGGAATTGATCTACATAAATGCAAAATCTAAAATTGAGAAATAATATTTTTGTTTGTCTCATGTATTTAAGTTCCTCAAGAGAGTCACAGATGCATATATTTAATTATACCATTTTAGACCAGTCCACAAATAAGTTAAAAATATTAAAGGGTAATTTCAATTTACTTACCCAGATTCCACAGAGCCAGTATTATTTGTCATCACAGTCTGCTCTGCATTTGTAGTTACTCCTCCATCAGAGCGAGAAGCAAACTTCTTCGGGGCAGCACCACCTCTTCGTTTCCCAAGAACCTTGTGGTATTGAGAGAACACCACCTTAACACATCAAAGAATTTGTCAATTCAAGAGACTAATCATTATAACATATGTTTGTAGTATAATACCAGATAAAATAACCTACTTGTGGTCTACGACCTCTCGTAGCTTTACCCCCTCTAGCAAAAGGAGGAGTCGATCGAAGACCAACCCCTACTGGATAACCTGCTGGAGCTCGAAAGTTTTTGTTGAGGCCACCAACAGAGGTTACCTGAAAATAAAACAAAGAAATCTTAATAAAGATAGACATTCCATGAAATAGCAATGTAAAGAGCTAAATTATAAATACTGCTCAACCTCAAGAACCATTTCGAGCTATCTAAGAATGACCTCAATCTACATCAATGATCTTCTCTTATGCTGAGGTCTGCAACTGCATGTTACCAAGCTCTATCTTCCCCTATTTATGCTCCTCTTTTCAGATCATAATGAATATTATCATTTTAAAGCCAGACAATAAGCTGAAATCTTTCCCTTGCCAATTCTATCCTATTATTCAACATAACCACCATAACCTTTTCCTGAACTCTTAGCCTTCTCAGATGATTAAAAGTAAACTTGATAATCCACCTTCACTTATTTCCCATCAGTTACTGAATGATTCTAATTCTGAGTGCAGCTTTTCTTTTAACACTTTTTAGATATAGCTATATAAAATCAGGGGCAAAAGGGCAAGTACAAGTTGATAATTGGGCATGGGCCGAATATATAAATAGAAGCTTGGATAAAGTGCACTTTTTGCTTCCAAAAATCAATCTTTTAATTATGAATTTATTCTCCTATAACCTTCTCCTACATCAAGGTCTTAATCTTATTGAACGATTCTAATGCTACAACTTTTAATCCATAGATGTAATTTTAAAGCCAAACACAGTATCCCTTTGAGGGATAAAAACCATGTGTCACCTTAAATATTGTAATAAATGATCACATATCACCCTAAATAGAGTAATAAAATGTGTCACCTAAAGTAAATGCCTGTCAGCATTTACTGTGGGTGACACAGCTCAACTCCCATTCCCCTGTATTTGGCTTTTCTAGACTAGAATTCCCTCGAAATTAACCCATGTTCATGCAATACTGAGTGAACACTGAAAAATGTTGTCCCTCACAAGAAATGGAATGCAGGTCTTATTTTGCCAAAGGCAAACGCACTAACCACTTGGCTATTTAAGGGGTTACCTGGAATTCTCATTGCAAAAACATTCCCTTCTGCTTCTCTAACTTATGTTCTTTGCAATTATCATTGGTTCTTCCACAACTTGGAAAGAATTTTACCAGAGTTGTTTCTTTGTAATTTAATGTTCATTGTATTGATGAAGTGCATTGAAAATATCACTGGCCATTTCACATAACTTCTTGAGCCTTAAAAGCAATATTATATTGAGTATAAATAGTAATTGTTGTTAAAGAAAAATTTAAAAAATACAGAATTTTTGGAGTTTAGTTTCAACAACAACTAACAACCATGAGTGGTTACTTTGATTATATTGATAATATTTAGTAAGTAGTATTTGAAACTTTTTCCTTCCAAAAGAGGAATTAGAATATCAGATAGTTCTAATGGAAATCTGGAATGGATTCTGGAAATAAGAGGTCAACAACATACGACAACAAAGTGCATGAAATATACCTAGATATATTCATTTACTTCACAAAGTAAAACTATAATATTCAAAATTACAAGAAATGAGGACACGATTGACCAGATATAACTCATTCCAAAATTAAGTTCACAAAAGTAAGGCTTCAGAAAGTTAGAACCTCAATGACTGAAGATAGGACAAAAAATATATGCCGAGAATACTCTACCCTACAATTTCAAAAACATTAATCAACTAACTTGAAAATCTTAAAAGAAAATTAAGATCAGGATAATGATGGAAGATAAACAGAATCAGGCCATAATTTCTAACAAATTCAAGATTAGTTCCATTAGAAGCAATATTCATTTTGAAACAGTTTTAGATTATATAATCTATCATAAACATCCACCATTTTCAACAGCAATCAAGTTCATTCATCAGGATAGAGTCCCAAAGGATGGTTTTAATAGATTATCACAACTACCAACTACAATGATACACCAGTAAATTCTATATTATTAATCACACTTGTAACATTACATTCAATTCTACAAACAATTTAAGATCAATTCCGAATTCTTGTATCAAAATCTCATTATGATCCAAGACACAAACAGTCAAGGATTATAAGAATGTCATTGAATTTCTTTCGCACCTTTGTGCATGCCAAAATGGAAGTTGGCCAAGTGGCAGAATATCGGTGCAGATTTTCATGCATTAGATAGAATGTAAGACTTGCTAATGACATTGAATACAGCCAAATATATTGTCATACAAACAAATATCTTGATCAAATATCAATTAATATGTAGGCGATTAACAGTTATGAGCTTCCAATGAAGCATGTAATTTCAAATAACATGGAATTCATTTCTAGTTATGAATCAAGGTTAATCTAATATCAGAATTTTTAATATAGAAGAATATACAGATGATNAAAAACTTAGTTTATCTGTAGCTAAAAATCTTCTATCAATCCATATGTTACATTAATATCCCTATCCCACTTGATTTCATTACATTATTTTGCTTCCTAATATACATTTGGTTATCAACTGATCATTTTTGAAGAAATCTTTCAAACATTTTTATGAAATAACATGTGGAAAATAGCAATATAACTCAGATGATTCTCTATTTTCTGACAAAACCATCAGTATGAATTTGGAAAGTTGCATAATTGATTACAGTAACTAATTTACTGTTATTACCAAATGATTACAATATCAGAGTGCCACATAAGAGGTATACTTGCAATGAGTTATACTAATTGCTTGAAATTCTTGATTACTGTATCTACAGTAAAATGCAATTTTGCCCATTTGCATTAACATCTACTACAATGTCACAACCATGTATAACATTATATATTTACTTATCCAATACCAGTAGCTCTTCATAAGCAATGCATTATATCAATTAAAAAAAATAATTTCATGCAATTCCTGATGAAATAGAAATATTAGTATAAATCTGTGTTGATTAGAAGGCAGATGCCAGTTACAAATAATTTTTTTCACCAAAGATACCCTTGGTTTGAGTCCAAATGGCTCAAAACCCATGCTTTCATTTAAGTTCATTTTTAATGTTTACAGATCATATTGCAGATTGGAGTAGATTTTTTCCTTCGAAGAATTAAATTAGGAATAATGTCCTAGAAAATGAGAAAGCACCAAAAGAAGGAATGTCGATAAAAGACAAATACATAGGAGATTGGTTTCAGAATAATATCAATATTCAAAATTGGGAGAAAAAATAATAATTGTAACAATGATAGAGAATTGACTGCCTGGGCCATTTACAAATCTTAATTTTAGGGGAATTTTAATCAAGTATATGTCAGTCATTAAAGACCGATTTTAAAAAGAAAGAAAATTATTAAATAATGGATCATTATGGATTAAAATGTTTGAATATACTGTCAAACAATTGTAAATTAGAATCAGAAGAGATAAAAGAAAAAACAAAAAACTGATACTAATTGAGAGAGATACAAGAGAAAGCAAACAAAAACCGGCTGATCATAACCTGAGGGGGAACGGAGAGGGGGCGTGGATGACCAGCCCCTCGATGATGGCCAATGCCGGTACCCACGTTGGTGCCACCTCCTCCAGGATTAGCATTGCCACCACCGCCAGCACTGCCAAAATTAGGGCCCCAGCTGCCAACTACAACCCCAGCTATTTCTAGCTGACCTCCACGAGCCAAGACAGAACGCCGGCCAACCAGTCCACGGCCTGAGCCAACAACTCCACCATTGTGATGGGGAGGATGAGGATGGCCTACACCTCCACCTAATGTTGCTCCAGGAGGCAAAGCATTAGCAGGAAGTGCAGACATTCTCAGACCTAGATAAAACAATAAATACATTCTCTACATTTCAACCTTCAGCTTGTGATCACAATCTTCTGTTAATTACATACCAAATTATTATTGAATAGCAAGGTATACCTGTAAGAGGAATTCTAGGCAAGAGAATCCAGGCTTCAAATTCAGAGAAAATTAACAGAAATAAACACTGCTACAATTAAGATTAAAAATGCAGTAACACCATAACATTTTAAGCTAAGCTTTGAAAAGAATTCTGAATTCTCTTTGACTAAGAAAAGCAAAATGTTTGCAAATGAGATAATAAAAATATACAGTCTTCCAACAATGTTTCATCCTCACATTCTACACTTCATGGGAAGTTTATTTGGCTTTCAAGACTAAAATATAAATACTAACATAAAAAATTTAAAAGCACAAACCTGCAGGCATAGGCGGAAGGGGAGGACGAGCAAATTGAGGTGTAAGGTCCTCTAGAATTGCTTTCCTCATGCGTTCGACCTTCATGACCTGATCAATGCGATGATCACAAAGTTCCAAAAGATTTTTAACAGAAGCAGCTCGAGCCAACTTGTGGTGAAACAGCTTTCCATCAAAGAAAAGCCAGGGACAACACATGAGCCATGGAATAGGGGCTCCACAGGCATCATTAGCCATGAGAGCAACCTCAACACCTTGCATCAAAAGTGCTGCAAGCTGTACTCCACGACTGGTAACAAGAGGCAGCTGAAAATAATAATCAATACTGTTAACTAAAAAATAACAGATCCAATTAAGTGGAAAACACACAATAGTAAATAGCAGCTTTCTCAAATAAGATACCTCAAAACTATGATTGTTAACTAAAAAATAACAGATCCAATTAAGTGGAAAACACACAATAGTAAATAGCAGCTTTCTCAAATAAGATACCTCATAAAACTATGATAAAACCTCAAAAAAAAAAAAAATCAAATCAGCAGTTAATATTATCTGAAGCACACTACTTTAACAAGCAATTAAGAATTTCTACTAGATGAAGATTGCAAGAAGTAAAGGATATGATTAAGTATGGTACAAAGATTTTAACTTTCATTGAACCTTGAGGTAACATTAAAAGGATTCCATGTAGGGCAAATACTAATTTATCCATACGATTTGAAGAAAGGACAAATGAAGGATAATGCTGGCATATGTGAAAATCTTTTGACGAAAACAAGATTTGGAACAAACAAAATTAATGAACAAATAAGAGCACATTTTTGAGAATCCCTAAAATGATACTTTGATGTATGTTTTTTTAAATGTAAGTACATGTTACAGCTCAGATTGAGGTCACACAAGATCATCTTACTGACCACACCCAGAGATGTAATTACTCTACTTCCGCTTGACGGCCATCCCACCCACTGATCAAGAAGGGAGGTGCTTTTGGGAAGTACTACATACTATTCAAAGGAATAATCATTTTACTAAATCCAAGAGAAAACCAACCTGAAGCTCCTGAAGATAATTAGCATTCATTAGCTCAGGAGAAAATGCTTGAACAATAAACACATCAAGTTCTGGTTTTCTCAAAACGCGTTTATCTGGAAAGGACATGATGTATCTGTAACAGAAAAATCATTGGAAATAATTTATCATAAACAGTTTTATTGTTATCTTAGTTTAAAAATTTCCAAAATCATTATACTTGGTTCACCCCTCAGGTGCACACTCAAATGCCTGGAGATAATATTTCCTGACAAGTGGCTAGAACCTACATTTCCAAATTATGACCGTGATCTAGGCCAGAGATTTTAAGAATACCATCTTACAAATTAAAACAGCCTAGGATCCAAATTCATTGTAATGTAAACATAATTACATGAATGGGAATGTACTAAAGTTCTCCACAAAAATAAAATGTCTCAAATCAGATTGAGGTCAAATAAGATTCTCTTATCAACCACACCCAGATTTGCAGTTACTCTTCTTCCACTTGACGGCCTGCCCAACTACTTATTAAGAAGGGAGGTGCTTTTGGGAAGGTTAAGCTTGATATACCTTACAACACTTCAAGAGATGCTAAATTTTGTCGATAAATCATGAATTCTCAGGCCTCCAGATAGCCATGTGGGTATTGCATTTATTCTTTGGTGAAAGAGGTTCCAGGTTTGATTCCCAGTGGGGGCGGTACAGTGACTGTAGCTGTTGAAGCACATTTAACAACACATCATGAAATAATGTTCAATGCATTAAATTAATACCCTATATGTATACACTGGTAATTGATAAATTTTTGAGTTTCTGAATCCTGGCAAAGCAAAAACTTAGTTTATCTGTAGCTAAAAATCTTCTATCAATCCATATGTTACATTAATATCCCTATCCCACTTGATTTCATTACATTATTTTGCTTCCTAATATATATTTGGTTATCAACTGATCATTTTTGAAGAAATCTTTCGAACATTTTTATGAAATAACATGTGAAAAATAGCGATATGACTGGGACTCTAACCCAGGTCTCCCAATTTCCAGGCAGGTGCAGTAGTTAGAATACCTGCTCGCAAAGGGAAAGCCCTGAGTTCTAGTCCCAGTTATGTCACTATTTTTAACACCTGCTGTTCCTTGGGATTCAGCGGCATGGCTCTTTCACGCTTAGTAAATTACTTTCCTTAATCTATGTTTAATTTAATAGAGGACTGTCTGATTATGTTTATAACTTAAGTAAAGTCTACTTCTGTTCATTAAGATATACACTACTCTCAAGTCAAGATTTATGTGGGTTCAAAAATGAACAACTAAGGGCATATGACAACTAGAAGTATAAAACATGTCAATCTTTAAGACGAATGATCAGAGAAATTAAGTCCAATGATTACAACTAGCAATATAAAATCAATTACCAATTAAAGCTACATGAATAAGAGAGACACTTCACCTGAAAAGGAAAAATCTGTAACACAATCAAATTTAATTATATCATTCAGGATCTTCTTCGTTCATAGACTAGTGCAGTACATAGAATCACTAGACAGAACAATCATTCTTGAAAGGGATTTTTAGTCACGAAAACCTAGAACATTTTTTTTGCAAAAAAAAAACAATGAGTGATTGTCCTTTATATCTTCTTTGACCCTTTCAACTTAAAAAAAACTGAAATACACCAACCAACATGACAAACCTCATTTGGATAATGTTATGCATATCAAATTATGAACAACGATAATAATAATGTAAAAGTATAGATTAGCAAACTTTTCTCCCTAGTGTAGTCCAATTATAGTTGCCATTATAACATTTTTGTTAAAGAGAACTAGTGATATGTTATTGCCAAGTAACAAATTGTTCATGGCTCAGATGAGAGGAGTTTAATGCAAAAAGTGTTTTGATTACATAAGTGAGAAATCCATCCAAAATTAAACAATTTTTATGCAAAAGAAAAAGCAAAAATCACAACATTTTCAAGCATAAATATGAAGTTTTACAATAATTTAGACCAATGATTCTTCTCAAACAGAGCCAACTCTTAATGAATGACCATTGTGCTATCAATTCCCTATACTATGCACATTTGCAGTTTATAGCATTTAGATATCACTTGCTAAAGGAAGGTTTTAAGTCTGAAGTTATCCAATTAAAGCAAAAATGTATGAAGGAGTGAGTGGTGGGGAGATATGCCAGTCATACATGAGAGATTAAAAAAAAATACACTGTAGCTGGAGTAATCAGTGACTTTTTTCTCACCAACTTATAAACACATGCATTATCCTGAATAATTCTTACAGAAATATTGTTATCCAAGAACTGACAATTGCAAACTGACCAAAACTATTTGTCATAAAATCCAGCTAAGATTCTTACCTCAAGACACATGCAATAACCAACAAATGCTGGGGAACAAAAGCTGGATTGAGCATCAAAGGAGTATCCGAGCGCATACAGGTAAGGAATGCTCTCAATCGCCTACGCTTGTCATCTATAGCTGATCTGCAAACGAAATGAGAAAAACAAAATTACTTCACTTAAATGTTAGATCTGCATTTAAAAGCTCTCCTTACGGGACCTTAAATGCAGTCTCAATCATTAGAGGAAAGCAATCTTTGAAGTAGATTTTATTACCCAGGGATAAAGTCAGATGTGACAGGGACTTTTCCCTAATCTTCCACTTTCCTTATGGATACTTCACACTTTTTTTAATTCAATTTATACTAGTGTTACGAATGTGCATTCCTCAATGTGCTTGGTTTAACAGCACTTCCTTCCTCATTGTATCTGAGTAATTATATCAGTGCAGCTAAAAATATATAAGGTAGTGGTACACTAGTAGTTTCATCACAAAAGCTCTCCTTCCTCTAAAAACCAATCAGTGAAACAGAAATCAAGACACACTTGATATTTGAGGAACATGTTTAATCTGGAAAATTAAAATAATCATTGAAGCATTTTCCTTAACTTATATCAAGGTCAATGTTGTCTCCCTAATAAAATGTCTATTAATCTACACTGATAATAATAATTCTCTTTCTATACTGTTGATCTGCACTGATATATATTTGAAATACATATTATACTAAATCTTGGATTTATACTCTCCTCAGCAAGTATTCAAGGTCTAAGAGAGTGAAATGAAAAGGTAATATTATTTATCAACTCAAGTGAATGAATGAACAGTTAGGATAAATCTACTTTAATTTGTGCTAGCATCAAAGCCTTAAAAAAAGCAATCTGCCCTCAAATGTTCAGCTTTACATGAAAGAGCTACATAGGAAACTATCCAATTATTGTTGATACTTATCCCTAAAATAAATTCTTAAAAACTAAATAAAAGATGATGAAGAGCAAAGACAACTATTTGCTAAAACTTTCAGTGTGTGAAGCATACAAACTGACACACATCTTCATCAAGTAATACTTCCTAATAGTTTCAACAATGATATTGTTACGGCTCAGATTGAGGTCATATGAGACAATCTCATCAACCACACCCAGAGACGTGATTACTCTTCTTCCACTTGACGGCCAGCCCAACTAATAATTAAGAAGGGAGGTGCTTTTGGGAAGGATAGCAACAAATCCACAAGCATAAGTGATACATGGTAAGTTTTCTCTATACTAAGTTTCAAACTATGAAGTGGTTCTTTGTAACTAATTAGTACCACTCTAATAATAGAAAAATGTATGACTTCAAGAAATAATTTGCATATGTGGTGGAAGCAATTGCTTTGTAAAAACATATGCACAATAATCCCGAGCAGCCACAAAAATTTCCATATCTCCTTTGCCATATTTCATATGAAATACGGCAAAGGAGGGGTAGAAGAGAAATAAAATTTTGTAAGCAATTCAAATGAATTTGAATTTGCAGTTGATGAAACTAGGTCAGCCTTAGACGATAAATTATACAATAACTTTAACTTAGTGAGCGATATTCATACATTAAACCAGCATAAACTTCTAACAATATTCAGATCAGAGATTTTAAATCTCTAACTACTAGTCAGAATTCAGAGATTAGATGGTTTCGCATAAATAGGAATTTATTAAAATGAAAGTAAAACATTATAAAATATAAGTTAAGCTTGTAATAGTGAATCTTTATAATAAGAATACATTAAAAACTTACCCAAACCACAGCCTCTGGATTGTTGGAACCCCCCATCCTACTGGCTCTGCCTTAACTATATCTGGTCGCTGATATTCATTCGCTTTTGACCAAACCCATTCCTTTATGCTAACTTCTGGCACTTCAACTTTCTCTCCATCTGGAAAAAAGGAATTATAGATCACACCTAACTTCGACAATAAAATGAAATGTTACAAAGCAATCCCTTGTTACAGCTGCAGGCAAATTAAATCAGAGCAAATGTTTCAAGCCAACTAGATACTTATTTAACTATAGCCTATACAACTCTGTAATATCCTCTCACAATCTAAGCAAAGTGTACTAAATCCTAACCTAAACTTTTTCAGAATCTTTATTTAAATAAGTCATTAAGAGAGATAACTTGAAATCAACATAAGCATTGTCAGCTGAACAATATCAGGAAGTGATTGAAAAAAAAAAATAGTGAAATGATTAGACAGCAATGACATAACTGATTAAATCATTATTCTCCATTAAGTAAACTGAAGAGGATGTAATAGTTAAACTTTTATCAGGCACTGAAAACATTCCACAGAATGAAAATGGTACAGAAAATCTATGCATAACAAGAGCATATTCACATAAATACTTACCTCCTTTCTCCTTATTTTTTGATGCCAAAAATGAATAATGATGAAGATTGAATAATATAGCATAAATCATTTGCCTGACAGGACGATAGAACAAATGAATACTTGGTAGTTCTTTATGCTGCTCATCTTCCATAACTATTGGTAACTTAATTTCACCCTGTAATTAAAAAATTGGGTATTAAAATTTAACGTTGCAAGAGTATATATATGCTACAGAAAATATTAGTAACATACCTGAGTCAGTATCTGGTATATGTAGGGTGACATAAGTCCTTTCTGATGCCTTTCACTAGCAGTTCGCATCACCTCGGGTGGGATAGCTGGCAAAGAAGGACCTGGGATCACAGCTTCGATGGCATTATCTGCTTTACCAGTACCACTCTGAAAATTGACACCAATACATCAGAAAATCTTTAATAATTTTTCAATTCCATTTGTAAATAAATACCTTACACCACTATATAAATGCAAAGGCACTCAACACATAGGAAAGGCAATTTTTAGAAAATAAGTCTTTAGGCCACCAAATCTACCTTTTACTACATGATAAACTAGCAGAGATAAACATTTTTAGGTTTTCAGCTTCTTTCCCAAATTATTTATGCATATACTTTAAACATACTAGTATACCTAAGATCAATGAATTTATTTTAGATTCGACAATAAACCGTACAACAGATATAGTTTTCAAAATCAAACAGGCTCAAATTATCACCGAGTAATTCACCCTAAACGAATAATATGCTAACCTGAGCATTCCACACATTTACATCTGGAGTGAGCCTGCAAGGAGAGGCAGCATTGGAACTACTACTAGAGCTGGATGAGCTAAGCAAAAGAGCTGACTGGCTTCCATTAACAGCACTTTGTGAGTCTGAAATGAATAACACAATTTGAAGGGTAGAATTAGGAATTGAAGTTATCAGAATCTTAGAAAGTATTACTTTTACATAAAATCGAATGAGTGGGGTAAAAAAAAAGAATTCTAGGCTGGCCATCCAAAGAGGTGAATATCTCAAGTGGTATTTAATATTTAATTAGATTATGACTTGAACAGGAAATAATGAGAGAGAGATTTTCATCACTCTACCTTCACAATGCTGTAACAGCATTTTAGAATTCAGCAATGTTAACTTGAGTCCCATAAAAGGGAATTCTAATTTCATACCATTCTATTGTAGGCAGAAACTAAAAGGTTCATTTAAAATTTTAAGTAATTTTAAGCTTAAAAGGAACCCAAAAAAGTTTACTATTAACACATTGTCCCTAATTATACTCCCTAATAGGCCAAGGAATTAGTACCCAACACTTAAGCTAGGCCAATATGAAATTGAAAGATGAATAAACAACGCCAGCCTCTTACTCTTAAAAGGAAAGGAAGGATACACATGTCCAGTTAACTGGACATCGGCAGACAACTTATTAATAGTAAAATGAGAACCTCCTCATTACATTAAAAGTTGATAACTTTGTAAGCACAAACTAAGAAGCAAACTTAGGTTACAGAAGGAAATATATTGTTCCCTACAGAGAGAATTTAAAAATACCAGAAATCAAGCAATGAAGCATTTAATGCAACTCAAAGCATGTGAAAAATAAGGCAAAAAGCAACACCAGTGCACTTGTTCAGATGTTTGTGTGTTTAACAAAAGAGATCCTTGATACAATGGCTAGGTAATTTATTGATTAAACCAATTCTCTTTCAGTTCAGAAACTGTCATAGTTGAACTAAAAATTTTGGAATTCAAACAGGCAGAAAGAATGAATTGCTTGAGGATATACTATTTAGTTAAAAATCTCTCAGGAACATCTTAGAGAACTATCTCTATCAGCCAGCTTTGAGATTTATGTTTCTATAAAGAGTAACTAACTTGTTCTAGCAGAGCCACTCTCAGAAGCTGCCGTTTTACCATCTTCCTCTTCCTCTCCAACATGGTTTTTAGCTGCTTCGGTTCCATTTGCTGGTGCTTCAGCATTAGCCTTTGGTCCATCAACCACTATCTGAGGTGCATCTTGACCAGCTCCAGAGGTGGCCTCTTTATAAGCAGCTAAACTCTCTTGCTGTTAATGTAAATCATTCACAGAAGTCATAAAAGACATACCCATACAAAAACCACCAATAAATGATTAGTTTACATGTTATAAACACCAAACAAAACTGAATGCATCTATTGAAGATATCTATTCAGTATTTTATAACTCAAATGACATCAAGATATCCAATAACAGTTCATTAAAAAGGAAAGGGAACCTTTCCAGGAAACCTTTTTTCAGGAAAAAGGAACCTTTTCAATTTATCAATTCTTGATACCACAGGAATAAAATAACTGAATACCTAGATAGGATCTCCAAATTACAGACGTCTTTTACACTGATATACTATACACTACTATACAACTATAACTGCTAATCCATTTCACATTAAATACTAGCTTTAAAGTTTTCAAGATCTTAGCATATTTTGGCAACAGAAAATCATCATAACTAGCTTGATAGACATGAATTGGGGGAAGGCATATTCAATATGAAGTAAATCTAATGACGTCACAATGATAATCTTTGAAATTAATGATATTTTTCCAGATGAAAGAAACCATATTTTCAGCCACTTGCAGCTTGGATATTTTACATTCAGCATAGATCACAACTTGTAAAGAACATTC
The DNA here is from genome assembly GCA_000376725.2 of Ladona fulva. Taxonomy (NCBI): domain Eukaryota; kingdom Metazoa; phylum Arthropoda; class Insecta; order Odonata; family Libellulidae; genus Ladona; species Ladona fulva. The sequence continues at coordinate 371,559 of KZ308755.1, read as the reverse complement.
CATTTTAACATGACAAATAATATTTCTAAAAATAAAACGCTTACTGCTAAAAACAATTTATTTGATGGATCCGATCAAGTAAGATGTATATACCTCATTAAAAATTATCCTAAACAGGTAATCAATAAATCACATGAAATCATTCAGCATAAACGATCAAGCTTATGGCCAATTAGTGAGAATATCTATTTTAAGGGAAAATGCACACAATACCCACATAATGTAAAATATCACACAAGAGAGAGTTATTAAAAGTTTGAGAAAAATTTGGCCATAACTAAAATTTCCAAAAGTAACAGCACCCAATGCATAAGCAGAATTAAAAAATTGTAGATAATTACCTCGCTTTCAACAGTTTCAGATGCAAAGCGTGATGTATCCAGCTCAGAGGTGGGTTTGACCTTAACATTAGTTTGAGGCCCCTTCACAGGCATCTGATGAATTGCATCCTGTCGGCGAGCTAACAAAATACAAAAAAGACAGAAATTTAAATTATAATGGGATGAAAGTTTAAGAATATTCCTATTTCTTAAAAGCTGCTGAAATGGGACTAACACAATTTTTAAGTCTATCCATTTCATCCAGATTATTAGCCTTTTTAATGTGAAACCCCTAGCGAGGGTGTCCAAGATTTTAACTTAAATGTGAATACTTTAGCTCTAAAGCTAAAAGTAATAGTAATCAATCAGTAAATAATAAATCTGATAAACTGAGCAAAGTACTGAACATAAGAAGTTCCAGTGAAAAGTATAGGAAACAATACTCATGTTTGGGAGGTGAAATGATGGCATTCGCAGGGTATATGCAGGAGCCACTTTGGAATTCCCAAGTTTATCTAGCAACTAGGTATTGCCAAGTAGAAACTAAATTTCTACTTGAGGTTTTCTAAGTTGCCTGAAGCATAACAAAACAAGTTTGTTTCCGGGAAGATTAATTAGAACTTACTTCATATCTATTTGTAATTAATGTGTTTGATTCTCTCACCTGAGCTACTGGGCTTATACCGAAGAAATCCTTCTTGTGTGCCATTCTGGTAATATTGTACAATTTGTTTAAACTTAGCAACACGTTTATCAGTTGCTGAACCAAAAACTTTTGTGGCTATAGCATCTAAATTATCGATTGATGGAAGACCGCTAACAAAAGTTGCAACATTTTTAAGAAGTATTTCCGGAGGAATCTAGAACAGAAATGAAGATGATAATTTATACATTCAAATATAAACCAAGATAAACGCAACAGAAATTTTTACTAGTTTACCTTTCCAGGTTTATCAGGGCATAAGGTCTTGTAAAAATCTGCAAGTTCATCTTCCGAAAGCAGATAATTCCCTAATAAAGCTGCCAAGATACTAAACCTATTGGAACTTAATTCAAGTCCCTTTGCTAATTCAGCTAACATGTACTCTTTGGTTTCCAGGCACCCCTGAATAAAAAAGAAGAGGCTTTAGTGATTAAAAAGTTTCTAAAACATACATGACTAAAACAGAATTACCACTTCCTTCATACAAAAGAATTCAAAGTGATCATATACCATATTTTCTGTTAGATAAACCATGTGTTATCTATACAAAAAATATATAAAAACGATAAAAATAATAGTATGTGATATACAATGGAAAATCTCGTTTCATTGAATATTGAACTCTGAAACAAATGACTAAACAACACATATGTTCATACGTTGCGAAAGTCACGGAGTTTATACCCATGTACTAGGGCAATTTTAATTCAACCAACATACTGTAAATGTTGACGCAATCAAATAATTCCATTCGAAACACAAGAGTAAATCATAAATATAACAGTAGTGAAAAAACATTCTCGTCAACATAATAACAATTTTGAAATGCGCGTTATCAATGCATTTATCACAAAAGAAATTTTTGAAATGCATATTATCTATGCATTATCACAGTGAAGAGATTTTTAAAATGTGCGTTATCTAGTAGGTGCATGTTATTTACCAGAAAATACAGTAATTTGAAATATTTGTGATTTAAAAAATATTATTTATGTAAACATGTACATATATAATCTAGTCACACAAATTCATAACATCATACAAGTGGATTCACTTCTATGTCCATGATTATAGACAGGGTTGTTTTTCATAAAGAGTACAACCAAAAAAACTGTAATTTTGATTAGGAAATTTATTCGGGGTTTGAGAGAGGGACAATTTCTACTTGTAATTATCTGATATTAATTTGTAAATCCTCAAATCTCTACTTGAGTTGTTATGAAAAAAATTATGCTTTCAATAAACTTCTGTAAGTGGAATAACTGCCAGTGTATCAATGCATCAAATACATCTGTGACTGATCAAACAAAATTTGGATTATATTAACCATCACAATGAACAGCATTATGCTATTAATTAAAGGGTTCAGACTTTGTCATTAATGTTTATGGGGGTATCTCTAACAATTTCTAAAATTTTCATCATGTAATGGCTAATACACAATCAAAAGCAACACATAGAATGCTGCTTGGTTTTTCTTGGAAGACACCCAAATACTTAATAAATAAATATAAACACTACACTCCTAAAACACAGCAATGGCTTGAACTCAAGTCTAACCTTTTCAAGATATGAATTAATGCTGGAAAAGGGAGATGAACACATTCTAGATGATACCTAGGATTACTTTCTGCCAGTTTGATTTCCTAAACACGCTTATGTCTGATACAACCTGCTCAAATCAAAAACATTGGCATAGATAGTAATAGATACACTTAATTGGCATAGAAGTAACAAATATAATCAAATATCATATCAAAGAATGATAACCATAACTTCTAGCAATACAGGCTTTGAGGTATTCATACATAATAATCTGTTTTTTACGCAACGGAGAAGCAAATTGGTTAGCAAATAACTTGAAACTACGAATTACTTTGTTAACAATGCAATAAAAGATATGTTCCATGCAAATATTACCGGCAAGTTACCTAAAATTTCCATTTGAAGCCTACTAAGTACTCAAGGGCATTACAATTCCAGCATCAAGTAAAAACACACGACCAAAAAATATTTTTTGAAGTAACGATAAACCTAATAAGACTTGCCATTTAACACAATTTGACAAACAACTTAGGTCTTAGCCAATTGGAATTTCAAAAATTATGCACTACTAACTACAAGAGATAGAGCTTAGCCCATACCTTGTAAGTTAACTTAATTTGTTCAGATGAAAAATACCGGGGTGGGTCAAAAACTGCATACTCAGCATCTTCAGCCATTACACCGTGAAAATGATTCTCCCTACAGTAGGCTATCACTTCTTGATGATGATCATCCATTGAGCATACCTAAAATATATAATTCCAATAAGAAAATCGTATCACAGCTAATGCACCTAGTTTACTTGCTCATTCTATATAAACTAAGCACTTTCATTAAGATTAAACTAAACCAATTATAGAAAGATACCAATGAATCTGGTAAATTTTCCCCAAATGTAAGCAATTCCAAGGCATCAAGGTATTTCACATTCCACAAGAGTAGTGTTGCATGTGTAACTTTAAAGCTTAAATGATGAAACGAGTTTAAGATAATATTTCAATTAAAGCATTTTGCTTGATGTTCTTTCCCAAGGAAATCTACAATGTCCATAATACACAGGACACCTTAATGAAAAAAAAAACAAATTTGAACAAGCATTTTCTAAAAAAGGTATAATTATGTTCAAAAATGAAAATTTTATTGTAGTTTTTCCAGAATACAATCTGAGAATTCCATCAAAATGATAGAAAATTGAAATGTTGAGTTTTCATCAGACTCTTGAAAGTGGCAAAGGCAGAAATTTCAGAGAATAGAAACCTACAAAATGCAGAAACAAAGAAGCCAACTAAGTACTCACACACACACCTTTCCCTCAAAATTACCACTGAAGTAAGTTTTATTCAAATGAGAACTACTACCCAAGCAAATGCAGCATAAGAACTATTCATGTGATCTAAATATAAGGTCCTAAAAACAGTGCATATCATGAAACAACTATTCACAAGACTAAAGACCTGAAATTATTTTTTGATCAACTAAGTGAGACAAACTACACAGTAAAGTGTATACACTTAAAAATATTAATAGAGTCCCAGCAGTAGCAGCTGATGATAAACTCAAAATGTATTGTTTTAGAATAAGTCTATAATTATTAAATTAGAAAGTTGATCACTTACCACACTGACACTTAAGTGACGCAGAGCCATACGAAGGCAAGTACGAAGGCAAACGGGTGGAACCCACCAAATTTTCGGTGGTGGTGTCCCTTTGGTGTTTATATGTTTGAGCACCTACATTTTAAAAAATAATAAAAATACAACATTCAGAAATAAATGGCAAAAGAATTAAAACTAGTGAAGTAAATGATTTTTAGAGTAAATTTAAAGTCAAATTAATAGAAAATCCAAGGAATAGCAAATTCAAGAAAAAATTTAGTGAGGACTTCTCTATCACAGACTGAAGTGAGTTTTCACAACCATGATTTAAATAAGTTCAAGTCAATTAAATATTATCGATGTACAACATTATCAGAGCAAATACCAACAGTAACTCTCAAAAGGCATCATACATTTCATATAGATACTTTTGAATCGTCCTCAATGTGATGTGCAATTCTAAGTCAAGTTTGGAATCTATGATAATTAAACCAAACTTGTTTTAAAGATATTCAGGTTGTTGTTAAAGCCAATCACCTGGTTGACATTTCGACGCACAGCCTGTTGAGCTGCAATCCATTCATTCATTCTCTGTGGTTCCAAGCTTCCGTTAAAAAATACTGCAAGTTCGACATGCGATGTCTGTATAGTTTGTATCAAGACTGCCAAAAATTGTACCATTCTATTCCACTGGCCGCCACAAGCCCAATCTATAATGAGCAATAAAGTTACAGACTGGTATTTATAAATTAACATCTCAGTTTATCACATCCTATACCTTACCATTAAATTACCACACAATATGTTTGGGAGGTGAAATGATGGCATTCGCAGGGTATATGCAGGAGCCACTTTGGAATTCCCAAGTTTATCTAGCAACTACATATTGCCAAGTAGAAACTAATATTCTACTTGAGGTTTTCTAAGTTGCCTCATGAAGCATAACAAAACAAATTGTTTTCCGGGAAGATCAATTTACCTGAGAAATATCCTCCATAAAGCCTATCTAAACAGCACTCTCCGTCTACTACAAGGCATAGTTTATTGGTAGGAGGCACTTTTGGACAATTAGGTGGCACTCCGGGAGGATTTCCACGTCCCTGGCCCCTTCTCTGCTGCTGATGATTGGCCATCATGCGCGCTATCTTCAAGATGTCCACCTGCAAACATGCTCCTGGCACTTGCGCCTCCAAAAATGCTTGTAAATCTTGGATACCCATGGTGTTAGTGTGGATTTTAGTAATCCCGCAGATGTTCAATCATACAATCTTTAAGATTGTTTCCACCTATTAATGATAAACCATGAATATACTACAAGGTTTAACAATATATACCAAAAATTCCAAAATTATTTATCATTGAAACTGATCAATCAACAGACACTACATGTAGACTATGAATAAAATTACCAAAAACTAACATATCGAACACCGAAGGTCAACATCTACTTCGACATACGGCACATATTTTACAATCAAATACTTCAATGAACGGCTAGCTTACAATCACGTAACTACATACTTAAACGTTGGGTAAACTTAATCTTTAAACAAATTTAACAGTACAATTACTTTAATTACGAAAAAAATATAAAATACTTCCGATGAAAATACAAGTAATGAACCGTAATTAAACGCACCAACTGTTCTTGATATCCCGAAGAAATGGCAGTTGCATTACGAAATTATTTAGCAAAAGCTTTCTATTTCAAGCAAACTAATGTATGTAATATGAAGAATTTCACATCATGCACCATTTCGTGAGTCAAAGACGCATTTCGATTCATTAATGTGCTCCCAAGACCAACAAATGAAAACAAAAATTAGTAATCACATCAAAATATATAGCTATAAGTAACATACATACGGTCTAAAACATATTTATTTTTAAATAAAGCAAAAGTAAAGAAGTCACGATAACACGTGCATGGGTTATAAATCCAGAAAAGCCGTTTTTTCATTATCCGCCGGCATGGTCATGGAAGCAAGCCACTCCCCAATCATACCACAAATACATTACGGTAATCTCATTATTTGTTGGGAAATTATACCACATATAACATTTCAATAATCTAAGTAATGCTTATATAATGAATATGAACTCCTTACCCACATTTATTTAAGCCATTACTGCACCTCCATTTCCTACGAGTCTTGTTAACCCACGAGTTGATGACGTAGAGGCGTAGAGGCTGTTCACAAGTAGATGTCTCTGGCTGGAGCCTGGTTTCGCGCCTACAAAACAGTATTTATTTAATGAATTAGTTGTGTTTTAAGAATATTATCCGGGTTCGACGATGAAAGTAAGAGGCAAAAAATTAATGATTACCAGCTTGAATTTTTTTATGAATGATATTCGAGTAATTATTAGCGTCAAATATTTTTAAATTTTAGCGCCATTTCAACTTCGAAAACTTGGGAAGGGTCACAAAAGCACGTAAGCGATGGCAATAAGGTTTTGAAAATACTTCATGAATTATTAAGGAGGTCCGAATTAAAAGTTGTGGAATAAGTTTATAATCTACGGCTTTCGACTGAATCCTTAAACTTGGTAATTAACACTGACGATTATCGGTTGGTAGTTAGGCTTCTACGGTGTGTTGACGTTAATTTTGTTAGTTGTAAGTCCTGCTCGATATAATTTTATATTTATTTCTTACACCATGCATATTTATTTGAGCACTCAAAAAATTTTCTTAGAATCTGTATGCGGATTGTTTTGGAATACAAATACCCCTATGGGAAATCTTGGAAAACGATATCATGTAGCGTAATTAACGTATTGGGCGCTTACGCTACTTCAGGATAGTATTAATTGTACTTTTTATAATTATATTCATTTAATTGTTGAGATTTTCATATTTATTGTTTTATTTGTTACTCGGAACCTTTTTTGATGTACTACATTGTCATTGTTTCCGTGAAGCAATGAAAACAATGTTGTAGGTCAAAGTAGCGTAGTGTACGGTCAAAGAAAATTGCATTTTTGAAAGTTTTTCTACGAGATATACCTTGCAAACTCTTTTAAATACGTTGTGAATTTCCTTGATTTGTCAATCCCATGAAATTGCGCAAAGTTATCATTACACGACTGTTACGCTGCGTGGACCTTGTGATGCTAAAAATTTCCATTCAGTCGTCTCATTCATTGCCTTTCAGTAAATTATACATCATAATACTAATATCACATTTATCCCTGTACACTTGATAATATCTCGGCGCTCTGAATTCTTGTCGAGTTCTTCGATGTATGATATAGGTGAAGGTATGAAGAAAACACCCGTAAGCTTAGGCTAGTAAAATGAGAATATTGCGTTGCTCAAATACTGGGTGTAAATTGTGATCATAATCCGAAGGATTTGGTTGTTATAGGGTCATAATTATCCATTCCATTCAGTCCATTTTTATTTCGTAACAATTCGTCAATATTGAGTATTACATCGCCCTTGGTGTAAGGATAGTCGAGATGGGTCATATAACCTTGCCCTCATTTAAATGTCATAATTTATGGTGGTATAGTAATGGTTTGGTAGTATTCATAATAATTAATAGTGATTTTTTGAACTGTAAATACAATGCCTCCTCATTTTCAATGCGATTTTAATACTTTAATAACAGGGTATTAAAATTAATTGGAAAGATAGTAACTTTGAAGATGAGCCAAATCTTTCAGTCATATTGCTTGAGAAAGCATTTTGATGAACTTTTTTGTACCATTTTTACATTGCGAGATTTATTGTAGATGTAAGGTTAATATTGGTGTGTGTTTAAATTTTAGTTGAAGTACAATAACTTATCCTATCTATATTTGACAGTTTACAACAGCATTGTTTATGCTACTATTCAGAGAGGTATTAATATAATCTTCAATTATGAAAGGTATGGAGACAGTCATCAGTTAACTAGTACTCAGAGAAATTTGAAGGTAATAATATGGCTACCGTAATAGTTATCTGTTAGTACCCTTTATCTCAGAAGTCTTAAAAAAATGTATGCATGTCTGGATGTAAGTAGTTTTGACTGCTAAATCAGTAAAGTATGTAACATCGTGTATCTTCAGACCATGCAAAGTGAAAAAGCTTTATTCCTTTCTTGAAAATTTAATATCGCCTTTTTTATGAAAATTGTAACTGGGTTCGTCTTATTAGTGAGTTGACTTCTGAATAATTAACATTATTGATTAGAAAATTTTACATGTTAAGATACATATGCTCTATATCTGCAATAAGGAAAGTGTACTATGCTAATATAACTTTTATGTAGTAATTCACACTGCAAGTGTGAATCAACCAGAAAACCAAGCAAAGAATCGGATTCTTATAACGTAGCTTATATCAAACCACTAATGATTGCTCAATAGAAAATCATTGGGGTTATGGCAAGAGCACCTAGTACTGAGCACTCCTTCCCATTATTTCATATGGTTAAGATTTAACCTTTAAGGCACTTATTTGTTTACAAAGTTTTAAGAGTCATAATTGTGGAGATGAAAGAGGAAAAGTCCGTTTACAACTCAAGAGCATATAAAACTGTAAGGAGCCTAATACTGAGCTCTTTAGACTATCATATTTATATTTAAGTCTCAAAACTTTTTATAAAAGGGGCTAAATGACCAAGAACAATTGATGTTTTCCCAGCAAAGATGGTGTATGAAGTTTTCTCTTAGACTTTGGGATTTACTCTTACCCAATATTCTAAAATAAGCTAATTCATCAGTTTAAACCATCTATTTGCAAAACTGTAATAAGAATTGAAAATATGCAAGAATTGACAAAAGAAATGAATGTTTTGTTTCAGTCATTTATGGTAATATTACCTGTAATGACATTGTTAGCCCAACTAAAAACACAATGCTCTTACCTTTTTATTCCTCTCTTGCCGTCTACCCTTTTCCTAGGTGCATGTATTTTTCTTTGAGAAAATGCTTCTAAATTCTTCATTATATCAATTTCATTTTTGGCTATCTATCACCCTGCAAATGTTTACCTCAGTTTTCTTGCTATGTGTACGAATGTTTAATGATTACCACTAAAGTAATCAATTTTCAATTACCTTCCTCCTCAATCCTTGTCACAATGCATTTCAAAATAGAATTATTTTTCTTCTGTAGTATTCCTTCATTAATACTCAAAATTGTCTTTGGTAACTAAAATTAAGGACGATAAATACAAAATACTATAATTCTCCATCATAAAAAATGAAATTTATGACAAATATTTTGGTAAATGGATAATAATTGATTTTTAAAAAAAGACAGCAATTTCATAACTATCAGCAGTTAAAAATTCATTATTCATGTAACACAATAATTTATTATTTATGCAAACAGGTAGCAATGGATATAAATGAGAAAAAAATGAAATCAAGCATGGTAAAGGAGAGACTAATAGAAATATGGAAAGTAAAAATAATTGAGTAGGATAGATAACAAAAGTTGGAACTGGAGTAGAGATAGCCGAAACTAAAATATACTGGTAAATTCTCATAATCCAAATTTTCATAAAGAAATTTTGTACAATTATTATCATCCATAAAGGATTTCGGCTCCAGATTATGAGAACTTCGATTCGAAAATTTGTTTTTGATAATCTGTCCCATTGAGCTAAGTTAAGATGAGACATGTTAGTTTCTCTTTCGTACAAATATGACTACTTTATTATTAATCCTACCTCTATTTTCCCTATTGAGAATCAACGGGAACTTCAGCTAGTTTTGACATAAAACTGCACATTGTTAAAAAATGAAGTTAAAGAACATTTAAGTGAGCCTCATCATAACAAGGAAAGTCTAGCCTAATCACACTAAGGTCTGGCACCAAGATATGCTTGGCGTAACTAATGCAAAATGATGTAAGGCAATTAAATTGATATAAACAGAACTATTTTACTCATATCAAGAAATACATCTTGGAATGTAAAAACAATAAATATTTCACCTGTAAAAACAGATGATTTTCAAATCAAAATGTTAGAAAGTTGTAGAAAATAAATTTAATTTTATGTAATTCACACAATTCACAGTTTCCTTCACACATGTTCAGCAACATTCACAGAACATTCTTAATTTATATTGTCATTTACATCATCATCCTCTCAATGGAAAACTAACTGACAGTGACGTGAAATTTTAACATGGAAAAAACTCCTGCATGAAAATGAATATAAAGGTGGACAAATGTAGATGCAGAAGTTCCTTGAAACGACATCAGTTACACTGCTGCAAATTCACACACATTCATACATACAAGCAGACATGTTACTTCCACTAAACTATGGAAATAGGAATCAAAGTTCGTCATGGTCATCTGAAGTCTCATCTTCATCTTTATCATCACTCTCAGCTTCCTGATCATCTCCAGTCTCTGAAGTTTCTTCCAATTCCTCTTCTTCCTCTTCGGGCTGGATAAGAAAAATTTCACAAATCAGGCATGAACATTATAGAGCACAACTGTGATATAAAATAGGCCATAACTAGATTACAAGCTACATGCATAACATGGCTGCCAAAATTAATGGGTACAAGTACAGAGGCTACTTCGACCACCTTTCTGGGTGGTCGGGTTCCTTGTAAATCCAGTCATTAGTACAAAATAAATAAAACTAAAATTCTCACTATAGTACTCCTGAATTGATTCCCTGAATAACTTACATGATGCTATAAATCATAACAGGAAAATAGATTTACAAACTAAATAAAAATTGCTTAATCTCCATGAAACAACTATTTTTAAGAGACTCATTGAATAGTGGAGGGCTTCAAGAAGTGGTGATCTGTAATGAAACATTTTTAAGGGAACCGTACATCAATATTCATTAAAACAATAAGAGGGGCAACTGTAAATGTATAAATGTAAAAATATATTTCTCTATTTGATAAAGAAAGTTATGAAAAATATGGGATGCATAGTATTACCAGATTGCTATGTAAGATTTAAAGATGCCAATTGTCACCATCAAAATTATAAAAGTGAAATTAAAATAAAAAATTAAATAATAGAAATGGAATTAATACTCTACTGAGAATATCTTAAGCACAATTCAATGGAGATCTATACATTCAGGGATTGTATAGATGAGGGAGAGCTAGAATTGCTAAATACTGATACTAAATTAATAATAGTTAGAATTTTTATGAAACCTCCTGTGTGAGGAAAATCTCGTTTTAAAACTCACCTGTTCATCTAATGGAACTCCAAGAGTCTTCCTCATCATCTGCTCTACACTTTGTGCAAATTCGGAAGTGTCTCTCAGCATATATCCAGATCGTAAAGTTGCTACAAGAGTATGCAAAATGATTACAGTCATAGTCTAAGAATTTTACCTTCAATTTCTCATTAAGAAGGGAGTTAGTTCATGAGTTTATCAACTTCAGATCCAAAATTTATGCTCTGGATTAGAAGACATTAAAATCTAAGCATTACTATATCCTTCAATAGAAATTTGGCCCAAATTACCTGTTTGGAACATTATGGTGGCTATATCTTTTGCAGTCTTATCAGTTGGATCATCTTCAACTCTACGGAGAAGTTCCTTTATTAAAGGATGTCTTGGGTTGATTTCCAAAGTCTTCTTCTGGCTCAAGTAGTAACTGCAACAATAAAAATAAAATGAAATCATAGGAAAAAAGAGCAAGCATTCTGAATAAATTAGAATGCAGCTTGATAATTCAATAAATTTTAATTCAATCATGACAAAATAGGGGAATTATGCAGCCATGTCATGGAAGAATTAGTTAGCATTAATGACATGGGATCATGGCTTTATATGCACAATTGCAAGTGCTATCCTTGGACAAATAAAGACACAAATACAATTTTTTCTAATTATGGCAGATTCCAGCCTTATCTTAGAAATTCCATAACTGATAAAGATCATTTCATACCTCCTTTGAGGATCATCAGCCTTCTGATGGGCATTGGACACTGCAAGTCTTTCCATGTTGCCTGTCCAACCAAACATGCTTGCCACAAGTGCACAAGGAGAATCCGAGAGACGTTCTGATACAGTGGCTTTCAAGATCTAAATAATTGAAAGCAAAAAATAGGTTAAGCAATATCCGTGAAAAAAGAATTCAAAATTATCACAAGAATTTATTCAAGTAGAAATTACAGGTACATCACTAAAAATATTTACCTGATCTTTAAGAGCATCGTCAGAAAGCCATTTCAACAGAGGTTCATATCTTGACTTTAATTCCTCCAGTTTTGAGGAATCTCCAAGAGTAAGACCTTCCTTAGCTACATTCTGGAACTTCTTTCCATCAAACTCAGGAATTGCAGAGATACAATATTCATCAACTGCTTCCACTAAAAAGAGAACTTCATAACCCTTCTTAAGAAGTCTCTCAACAAATGGAGATTTCTCAACCTGTTAAGACAAAAAATTAGGATTATTATACTAAATAAATAGTCAGCATCTAACAGATTAAGCTGGTTGCTAACTTAATTAGAAATTTCTAAATAAAAATAACTAATATGAAATAATGAATTACAAAAATTGGTTCCATACAATTAGGCAACAAATTAATTTTTTCTTACCGAGTGAGAGTGAATTGGAAACAATAGCCTAGAGTGATTATTTACAATTTTAAGTTTCTTTTTCTATCATTCTTAAACAAAACTGCATTTAGGAGTTATTCAAACTATAAAAAAGATTAATCTCCTCAATAACTTCTATAAATTAATACCTCCAATAAACTCTCACTTCACCACTTACTGAAAGGTTATATTCCAAGCATCTGTTCGTATGTTAGATTTGCTACAAGTCCGACATATGAGATGAAGCAAACCTACCCACAGATGAAGGTTGATTTCTAAGTGTAACATAGACATCTGAAAGTGCCACTATTCATTACTGAGTTTTGTTTGCCATAACATTTTAAGATTACAATGTGCCGCCTCATTTGCCATGTTTGCCTACTGGAACATGCACTAGAATTGAGGACACAGCCCAGTTTTTGGATGGGAATTTTTGAAAATGTTATCAAAAGTATGTGTGTAGGTGGTTCATGTGATGAAGGATTCCCAAGCATTTTAAGGATTTCTAAATGTTCATAGTGGTTCATCGCTTGCCCTTCGTCCACGAAATGGAGGAATTCCATTTTAAAAGAACTCCCATGGTCTTCCTGCAAGAGATGCTTCGCCATTTGGGAAGCCCCAGGATTGTTTAGTCTGAAGGCATTGGAGTGTTCCTTTCTTCAGACTGCAAACGATCTTCCACCACTGCAAACATTTAGAAATCCTTAAAACGCTTGGGAATCCTTCGTCAACGATCATAAACAAGAACCTGTACCCCTTCACTTCCCCTATCCTTTCTTCTACGGTGAAAACTTTGTTGCATTTTTGTAACTGTCTAACCGCCACCCCTTCCCCCAACCATCCCCTTTCTTTCCCCTCATTGCTCCTCTTCCTATATATTGTGAATTTGCTGTTTCCTGTGCCTGATGATGACGTGACATGTCGAAACTTAGGTCGTTTTATTAAATATCCTGTGGTAATGAGTATAAGTGTTGTCTTATTCTTTTCATCATGAATAGCTACCACAAAATCGAGGCCAAAGTAGTGGATTTTGTTAAGTATATCTTCTATGAAGGTATTCTCCAATTGTTATTTCTAAGAGCTGGAAGCAAATTATGAGCTCCAGCAATTACCTTTTAAATTCTTAAGTATTGATTCTACCACAAAAAGTACTTATTCAACTATTAAATACTGATTATAATGTAATTTAATATTTGTGAATGTATAAGCAAACAACGGCTTGAAATTTAAGGATTCATTTCACGATTGACCATTATTGACCAAATTTAGGTAAACTCATTTAATCAAGTAGAAAGGAAAGCAGCTTTGAGCAAAGTCAAAAGAACTTAAGTAATTCAAAGATAATGCCAGCTGCTGCTTTTGGAATTGGATACTTCATATTCTCTTATTTCATAAAAATTCTTGCTAGATGGAAATCAATTTGGATGTTAGTATGGAAGAAAATGCAAATAAAGGTTGCATACCTCTTCCCTCTTAGAGCCAGCCATGTAATAGATGTGTTCCTGCTTATCTTTCATTCTTTCCACATACTCAGTGAGTGAAGTTAGGCCAGTTTGGTTTGATGAGTGGAATCTAAGCAGCTTTGCTAATCTAGTTCGGTTGGCTGGATCTTCAATCACTCCCAATTTAATGCTAAAATATTTTGAAAGACAAATAGTTAGTAACACTTAAGAAAATTGATGATAATAATTATCTAATTAGGATTTACAAAAAGAGAGCAGTTTCAAAATTATTTTATTCCAAACGTTATAATTCAATCAAGTTTTGAGTTTCTATTTGTATGAGCAAATTCTTAAGGTAAAAGAAAGCATCTGATGAACTTACTTCGTAGAATACTCCTTCCAGAATTTCTCATATTCATCCTTATCAATTTTCTTTAGCATGTCCAGTGTCTTCCTGACCAACTTCTTCTTGATAACCTAAAAGCAGAAATAAATACGCCAGTGAAACATTACAGCATATATTTAAATTAGATGTACAAATCAGCATTCTTAAAAGCAAATCCATAGATCTAAATCTTTATTTGTTAATTTTTAAATAACTCTTACAAGAAAAATTAAGAGGAAGATGCATACAATATTTTATTAGAAATAGAATAAAAGTTTTCAATTACCTTTAGCAATGAAAACATTGCACACAAATTTCTTTTAATTTGAGAAATATTCCTAAGGATTAATAATACTGCCAACTAAGTTAAATGGATGTGGACGACCTCCAACACAAATTTCTTTTAATTTGAGAAATATTCCTAAGGATTAATAATACTGCCTACTAAGTTAAATGGATGTGGACGACCTCCAACAAGTAATTACCTTTATGAGTTTATGTTGCTGCAATGTTTCTCTTGAGACATTCAACGGCAGATCATCAGAATCAACAACACCTTGCACAAAGTTCAAGTAATTGGGCATCATATCTTGGAAATCATCAGTAATGAAGACCCTTCGGACATAGAGCTGAAAATTTGGAAATAGTTGAAAAGGTTGAAATTTAGGATAATATAAAATGAGAAAAAAACAATCTTGAATTCCTTCAACTGATCAAGTGCTGATATATACCTTAATATTGTCAACTTTGCTACCGTATCGGTTGAAACTTTCACTAGGCTGAGCTTTTGGTACAAACAACATTGATTTAAATGTGACTTCTCCTTCAGCAATAAAGTGAGTTTTAGCTAAAGGTTCACTGTTGTCCTTGGTCAAGGATTTGTAGAACTGATTGTACTCATCATCGGTGATCTCCGAAGGCCTAAAAAAGTTAGTGAAAGTGAGCAAACAAAATCCAGTTAAAATAAGATAAGTACTAGGAATTATTAGTGATTAGTGCCAAGATTCTACCAGAAAAAAACTTTAGCTCACTTAGTGAATAATTTCTTATTCAGTAAAAATAATTAACTTCATGAAATAATTTTGCTCCTAAAACAGAGGTGAAGGAAACCGTTGGTAAAATATTGGGAGGGAACAGATCAGCCAAGTAAAGATGTTTCAAAACTGCAAAAAGGCAAAGAGAAAAGAATTTAGATGGTTTTCAGAGAGAGGTAAGACATAAAGAAGACTTGGCTATGAGCGGAACTTTAATGCATATGACAATGATGATCAATTCAAAGATGAAAGACTTATGATTATAGCATTGGATATTGATGATGGTAGCAATAAATTAATGCAACGGATGTATTATAACAGTTTAAGAGTGACCAAATACTGTAAAAGTTCTGAATAATTAGTTTACACTCAAAGAGTTGAGTGAAAAAATGCCATTTGATAGCATTTATAGCAAAATTGTACCAATAAGGGATTAAACTAGCTTTATTCAGTTTTGAGCTGCTAAAAATTATTTTAGCAACTTTTAAATGCTTTAATGCAAATATTTAGAACACCTATACGTGATATATTATTTCTTTTCATTAACAATGCACCACCAGGCAGCTATTCAGCAAAAGATAAACATTCCTTGCAGAGTTTCATTCACTTACTTTCTGGTCCAAATAGGTTTGCTGTCATTGAGAACTTCCCAGTCCCATACAGTTTTTTCCACTTTCTTGGTCTTGGGCTTCTCTTCCTTATCTTCCTCCACCTTCGCTTCTTCTTCCTCATCTTCACTAGGTTCTTCCTTTTCTTCATCTTCATCCAAGGGTTCCTCAACTTCCTCAGTCTGTAACAAACACAGAAAGTTTATTATTACCACATTGTGAAAATAACAGCCAATTACATACTAACACAATCATAACTATAGTGGAAAGAAGGCAACCATTTCAGTGTTTCCTTCTGACAACATTAACAATTGTTGCCAGCTTGAGTGAAAGTGGTTCTTTGTTCAATATAAAATAATTACAGTAAA
The DNA here is from genome assembly GCA_000376725.2 of Ladona fulva. Taxonomy (NCBI): domain Eukaryota; kingdom Metazoa; phylum Arthropoda; class Insecta; order Odonata; family Libellulidae; genus Ladona; species Ladona fulva. The sequence continues at coordinate 355,024 of KZ308755.1, read as the reverse complement.
AATATAAGATGAGAGCTTAATCCGTTTTGGAAAGTCTAACATACAACTGGAATACTATGGTTCTAAGATAGAGATTGTGTACTGGCAAAAGATGCTCATACCACAACAAACAAACACATGACTCTAGATACAAATCAAACACTTAACACAATATTGGATTAAACTTGCTCGTAATACTTACTTTGCTTGACCAAAGATATATAGGGAAATTGATAAATTGGGAATACTTCTTGATCAAGTTCTTGACAGTGTCTTGCTCCAGGAAATCCTGTGCTTCCTCTTTGAGGTGAAGGCTGGAAGGATGATATTATAAGTTAGATAAAGTTATTACAAAATGTAACTCATATGTTCCTTAAAAATATTAACCTCTACACTAGTACATCATATGATATATCATACTTTCTCTTCCTTATAAATAACGCAAGATAATTTCAACAAAATACTCAAATTATTTTACATGAAAACTCACGTTATTTGAGATCCTCGCTTCAGTGTGTCTCCACGTGGGTCTTCCACAATACTGAAACTACTGGCATCTGATTCCCATATATACTGAATATCATCATTGTGCTTGGTGGTAACAATAACTTTATCAGCCACTAGAAATCATAATAAATTGATACAAATTATCTCTGTAATTACTTAATGTGGGCATTAAATTAAGCAATAATGGTTGTACCGAGTTAGCAGGAGAGATTGCAATATAATATCTTACTCACTACAGCAACATGACCATTTTGAGATTAAATAAAATTCTAAACAAACCTAAGAACGATGAGTAGAACCCAACGCCGAACTGTCCTATCATGTCATTCATCTCTTGAGAGCTCGAGGCTTCTTGCATTTTACCCAAAAACTCGGCAGTTCCAGATTTTGCTATAGTTCCTAAATTGTTAATGAGATCCTGTTTCGTCATTCCTATTCCGGTATCAATAATGTGGAGCACCCGACTGTCTTTGTCGGCCTGTGATACAAAACAAAATTGCATTTAAAAATCTGCGAAGAGCAACAGAAATTTGAAGACACGATAAACAACAAATAGAACATAATACGGGAGAAAATTAAACAATACCTTAATCTTTATGCTCATTTCCCCTGTTGATTCAAGGACACTTGGGTCTGTCAGGGATAATAGTCTAATCTTATCGAGAGCGTCTGAAGCGTTGGAGATTAACTCTCGAAGGAAAATCTAAAAAACAAGAGAGAACGTTAGAACTTCAATGAAAACTGGGCAACATTTTATAAAGGATATCCACAAATTCTTTTACTATGGATCCCCACCCATATCCAATTCATTGGTAGTTTACTTTTGTCGAATTTGGATTAAAAGTATACAGAAGTTAAAAAAATTGACTACAGCATACCTCTTTATTCCTATACAATGAGTTTATAATAAGTTTCATCATTCGATTGACTTCAGCTTGAAAGGTATGTTTCTCCGCCTTATCCCTCAGTTCTTTCATCTGCGCAACGTTTAACCCGTCCAACTTTATCGCCTCTTCTTCCCTTTTAACGACTTCATCATCTGCAAGAAAACAGAATAAGCTTTAGTGAACTTACACAAATCTAATTGCAAACATCTCATAAACAGTTCTAACGATACTAACCTGTTCTTGACGCTTCCCTACTAGCTCCCAAATCAACGTTTATAGTTTCCGTTTCATCCTCTTGCGCACTGACATATCCTTTGAAAATATGATCAAATTAGAATATATCACCGTATTTTCTTCACAATAAAAGCAACTCATCGAACTTAAATCGTTAATTAGCAAAGAATAGTAGTTAAGAGTATGATGTCGCGGCTTCAGTATTACGATTAACATTATCACTTACCAGAGAGCAATAATATCCCTAATAAAATGAAAAAGTTTCTTTTTAAAGTTAACATTTTACTGGTACAGCTCACAGAACCCAGTAGGATCTGATCACACGTGCCACGAAATACACCGGTCTATCTAGAATTTACAGAGCAGACGCAACAATTTAACGCCGACTGTCCCCCCTTCCCAGAGATAGACCAATCGCTGGAAACCACGCATCGACTTTTACCCAATCGGATCTCAAAAGGTGTACACGTCCTGAAGTTCTGGCCGAAAACTATTGGTTGGCGGAATGGATTGCAACAAATGAAAAACGATTATTTCATACGTACGTTTTCGTAAAGCGTTAAGGAAAGTGAGTAGGAGCTTTTGTTAAAATTACTCCAGTTAGTATTCCATATACCTATAATCATTTTCATATGTATGCATATTCATGTATAAAAAGTAATTATGTTGCCCATTTATCGCAAGAGAGGTTTATGCCTTAAAATAAAGCTAGTAATCATAGAATTATTTAGCCGATAGTTACTAACCAAATAATTAGTCATTAATTTTCTCCACAGTTCAAAGTCCATTAGCATGTCAAATTTCATGTATACATATATAACCGGCCCTGAGTTCTATATTGTCCGACCGACATATGATGTATTGCATGTGCCATTTATCTATAGTGCAGTATTTGAGAACGTAGTAATCGCAAATGAATAGGTAGGAATAGTAAATGACCTTGAGTGAAGCAATAGCAAATTTACCCTCGTTACAACTTGGAAAAGTGGCTCGCATTGACATAAAGGCAACAGTTAACGCTGTCTATTAAAGAAATTTGGAAATCCGTTAATTCTGTACCTTGCACTCCATCTTTAGCTATCTCTTCTAATCTTTTTATAGAGTAACGTTTAGTCGAGTGTTTCAATCGGTGAAGTAATCGGAGGTTCCCGACCATTTCATATCTGAAATTTCATTGCTTGATAAAGAAGTACTTCCACAACAGAATAGATTTTATCATCGGAAGACAATGCTTGAACATAGTTCTAGAAAATCCGAAAAGAGGGAGGGGACTAGTGGGAAACGTCAGTTTTCGAGTCACGGAAAATTCATTAGCTCTAAGAGATGTTATCAAATCTTTAAAGATTACACTTAACATGTAATTCATTAAGTACACGCATTAAGGGATTCTTACTAAGAAGTTCATTGAAATTGTACGATATTACGTACACATTTGTCACTGGAAGGAACCTCACGGCATCACCCCTCCTTTAGCGGTATTTTTCAGGAACATGTTCAGAAACTTCTCGAAGCCTACTCACATAAGTACGACAACGGTTTCTCACGCATTTCCATCCTCAGTAAAATAATTCTCGCACCAACATATATTGACGAAGCTCGAAAATCAGGCAATTCAAGAAGATGTAACGGTGGCAGCCTGAGACAGCAGGATTAGTTTTTTATTCAAGCATACGTTATTCACTTCTCTTTTCTATGACTTCGAAAGTTATTTCCTCTCTTTGCGTGTAAGTTCATCGGCCGCAACGGTGAATGGACCTTATTCAGTTGTCATTGCTACCTATTCTTAAATTAACCTGACGATTAATCAGTTTGTGTCTTTACACAACAACTAGTCGTCCGGTTCCATTTCATTCCAAAGTAAATGCTTGGCGAACTTCACCATATTGTTCACCGACAGGCTCTCCTGCTGCAATAGGTAGCTTTGAACATCCTTGTCGCCAAAAGTAAACACAAACTGGTCTTGTATACGGCAATCCTCGGGGTGCGCAGCATCTTCCGCAATATTACAGGTCAGCGCCATGCGTTTAAGTGCCGCTAAAAAGTCTTCCGGAGATTCTTCCGGCAATTTATGGCGATGAAGAAAATTAAAGCGCTCCCCCATCACCGCTAATATCTTTGATATATAAATATCTTTGATAATGTTAAATTGTTTTAGTTCCAAGTCAGAACTGTATTGAGCTAACTAAAGGGCCTCATCTGACAGTAAGGCCAACACAAATAAGATGTTTCATCTTTGAAATTAGGCAATAGCACACATTTCTTAAATAATTTGTCTGCATTTATTTCATAATTAGGCTGACGAGAGTGCACATCAAAAATCCCTAATCTACTGCTCTCAAATGGTACTTCAAAATAACTAGATTTAGATTGAAAAGCATCATAATTTAAAATTGAAGACATGCTCACTGACTTATTAACTGATTTAATAATAACTACATTCATATCATGAGTAAGAAAACAGGAGTTAAAATCTGAACCTAAATGGATATAGTCTGTTATTTTGCTTGACTTAATCTTAAGACTTTCATTATCATTCCTCTTTCTTTCAATTATTCTTTTAGATAACTGCTGCAAGGGGAGATTTGGTGACCTAACCAATTTTTCAATTTTGCTCATGCAATTTTCGTAAGGGAAAGCAGAGAATTGATCCAAACAACCAAAGTTAGCAATATCATTGCTAAGACGTAAAAGATTATGGAAGTTGTAAATCAAAAGTAATTCACCATACAATTTAGGGATATCTTCCACAAAGCGATGAAGTAAATTGTTTGCAAAGCTTCTCCAGCTAGACTGAAAACTCAGATCACTGCATAAAATATATATAGCACTACTTAATACTAAAAAGTGAGATAAATTTCTTTTGTGAGATATTAATCAAAACACATGGTCCATAATACAATAAAAATGCCTTAAATTCTGTAGCTTTCCAAAGTTTGAAGTATTTTAAAATTCTGGGATTCCTTGGGAATACATTTGGAACATGTTTTTTATACTAGCTAGCCTTTTTGAGATTAATTCTATACTTACAGTTCTTAATCTTCACTTTTTGGAGCCATTCTCCACCCAAAGTCTAATTAATCTCTTCATCACTCCTAGACAGACCAAATGCATATCATCTAAAGGCACTTGAGAAATCAAGCCCAGTTCAAGATTTCTCAATACACATTCTGACTGTTGATGGTCATCATATCACAAATTTTTAAAACCCTTATCATCCCTTAAAGTTATATCTCTTCTGTATGGCCAAATAGTTTGTCCCTCAAACGAACCTTCCTGGATACACTTCTCACATCCATGCACAAAATTATGGGCCATAATATTTTTTATAAAAGATCTAGCTGGGGCATCTGCCATTCGATATAAAATGACAAGTACTTGTGTGTGCTTAACCCAAAAGAGAACAGCATAATTAGTAAGGGTATCAAAGAAGACGTAATTTCGTAGAAGACAACAGAAAGGATGTTATTTTTAAGTTGACAGTCTTTGGACTCCAGAGAAAGGATTCTAATTGAGAAAAATCAAGATTATAATTCTAATCGAGAAACATCGGTTCTAATTGAGATAACAAACCAGTTCAAGACCCAAGAAACTTTCATCCAAAGCATAGTATTTTAAAATTCGTAAAGAAACAATGCAAATAATCATTTTTGGAATGTTGCCAACTTGAGCATTTTCACTCTGGGTGAAGCAACCCCACATGATAATGCCTAAGGTTTTCTGATAAATTCCAATAAGTTTGAAACACTATCTGATGAAAGGTCTCCACAATAAAAAAAGCAAATGGAATGTTTCAGGTAAATTTGCTGTCGTTTTAGATGTAACGGGTAACTAGTATAAAATGAAAACCATCAACCACTAACACGACTACACTATAATTTATGACAAATAAACAATAACTTAAGAAAATATTAACTGAAATAATATTTTTTAAAGTTTTGCTCTCCTGTCACATTGGTCTAAAAAGTACCCAAATATCAAAAATGATAATACTTATTGTACAGCATGCTTAATTTATAAATAGATATGTTATATGTCTGCCAACAGCAGTTGAATTTCATGATTTTTTGTAGACACACCAATAACATATATTATCTAGAAATTTAATATAGATGCTACTCTTATAATATTAAACATGTTAAATTTACAACCCAATTCATAGATGCTGATGACTTTTGGTTTTCATAAATTAATTTTCAGTAATGACGAATTAAATGACAAATAACAATAATTAAGAAATGAATGTTAGAATGAGACTTGATCAGTATGATATAAAAGTATAACTGCACTTTGTACAATTACTAAGGAATACTTCATTACAGTGCATTTCCTATGTAAACCCATGTAAGATAAAATGTTTTTTTAATCTACTCTAGTCCTTGGTTACTTTTGTGAACAAACACCTGAGCCACCTGAATTTGGAAGTGACCAAGTTATAAACTGCTTCATGATGGAGTTTACCTGACTCTTTTAATGGGTCTTTTAGACAGTTTCTTTGTGCCCTTGTATGAGTTCCATCTCACACCTAGGGATTTTGATGAAAAATTTCAGAATGTCATTCTTGCTTTCCAACTTATGCAAGATGTTGGGCTGGCATGCCCAAAATCAAGGCCCAGAGGTGAGCTACAAATCATCTTCCTGTAGTAAATCAGATAATAGAAATTTTAAATCTCACTAAATGATGAATGAATAAAAAGGTTTCTTTAGTAAACTAAAACGAAGTTGATACTTGAGTTATTTAAGAAAAAAAGATTAATACAGCCTTTTATCGCATTTTTGTGGAATTTATCACTTCTGCTAAAAGTAAGACTTTCATTTGGAATTTTTTATATGATATTACAATTGATTTTTCAAGTTATATAAGTACATCGATTTGATAGTAGTGTCTAAAGACTTAGTGCCGTAAGAAGTATCACCTTTCATATTATTTCTTTTTGTAGCCTGAATTTTTGGAGGGAATCATAAAAAATTTGTTGAAGTAAGTAAGTTAATGAATGATTTTAAATGATAAGAATGTGATGATACAGAATTTTAACTTTAAATTATAAAGAATGATTTAATGGACTAAGTCTTAATCTTTCAACATCTTTTTTAATATTTCTTCATCCCCTTTGGGCATTATTTAAGTTACACATTTCTTAAATTGCTTCAGTGCTTAGAAGAATTAAATGTAATGGTAGTATAGTTAATGAAATGTAATTATAGTATAATTAAGAGTGCTTTGATAGCTAAGGTCATTTTGCACCTATGGGCTACTACTGAGAATCAAACTTGGGACTGCTTTCACCAAGGGCAAACATGCTACCCACTTGGCTATTTGGGATTCCAAGTAAAATTTATTTATAACTGTAATAACTAAAAGACTTGTTTGTTTTTGTGAAAGAATTATCTTAAGTAAAAGATTTTAATTTTGATCTGTAACAATTTTACTATTCAGATATTGTCAATCTGGATATGAAATCAACTTTGAGGGTTCTCTACAATTTATTCACAAAATATAAAAGTGTCAGTTAGTCTTAGGGAAATCTATCTGGCCAGCAAATCATGTTTCTAACTAAGTGCCTAGACTTATGAGGAGTAATTTTGAATAAATATATTTGTTTATAATATTTTTTATATACTGCAGGTTCATAATTTTTCATTCAATCCAATAGTTGATGGAGAAAGATTTTACTTCTGAAACCTACCAAGTTTCTTTTTCTAGTGGAAATTAAAATTCAAAAGACAATATATCTAATTTTTTATTTTTACTTGATTTTTGATGTAACGTTTGGTTAAAAATTATTATAGTGCAAAAGGAATCAGAAATATGTTTTAAAAAGAATGTTGTTGAATTTGAAGAGTTTTCTTAACATACATGTTTTTCTAGTGGCATGCTGCAGCTAATTTATAATTTACAAAATATAGGCAGCCACAAATGCTTTGAATAACTATTAATTTTAAAGAAATTTAAGATGTTAACACATAAAGGCTACCAGTTTTCAATGGATTCAGAATTGATAGTTTATTATAGTTGAAGCTCAAGTATTAGAATCTCTATTTTTATTGTAAAAAGGAACATACCTCAGTGTATAGCTGTAATGAAAGCTTTTACAGATAGCATAATCTTAAGCTTATTTTGGATGAAAGCATCAGTGTTCAAAAATTACTTTCCTTAACATCTCAGAGAAAACTTCTAACATTCCATTGGTTTCTTTTTCGGAGTCTGATACTATTACATTGTTATAAACCTAATACAATGAATTCTAATCCCATCAATTGTTAGTCCTTTTGTTGTCTGCTTCATAATAATTATACATTCTTCAATGTATAAATTAAATAAATAGGGTGAGAGAGGGCATCCTTGTCTCCCTCCTTTCCTTACTTTAGCTTCAACCTCAGCTCCATTTATGTTTAATTTTGTAGTTATGTTTTGATTTCCGGTCATTGAAGGTTAAATATACTTTCCTGTTCATTTCCATGTGTCTTTCCAATAACAGCTAAGTTATGGCGTCTTAAGTTTCTCTTCCACTGCTAAATCCAAATTGGTCCTCTCCAATGTAATTATCTAATTTTCTTTTTAATCTGTTATTAATCACCTGAGTTTACACTTTAGAGGCATGTTTTGATTGTGAAATCGTTCTATAATTGTTATATTCCACTGTGTTTCCTTTCTTTGGCAGGATTATGGTTTTACTTTTAATAAATAAATACTACTTTTGGTAAATAATACTTTTAATAAAGGGGTATCACCCATCTTTCATAACAGTCTTAAGCTAACTTGAAGAATTCCTCTTTTACCTCATGGAGAAGGCAATGAAGTACAAGTATGTATGTATGTACATACAAGTTATAAATTGATCAAGACTCTCAAACCTGTTGTATATCTAAATCCATGGTAATATTCATAGTGCCAAAACTTGGGAGCATTGTACTTAAAACTATGATGTTACATGAAGCAAAAATATGAACTATAGATATTGTAAGGAGTATTTAGCACATATGACTAAATAGTGGCTTGCAAAGTTAAATATTGGAACTGTTAATTATCTTTCTAATGATTTTATTGAGTCTGAAAGTAAAATTATGAATTCACTCATTGATTCATTTTTTTATCTTAAAATCTGTAAGATTATCTACATGATCATAGCTCATTGTTCTTTTTAACTAATAAAAATATGCATTATTTATTTTAAAATCAATTGTAATTACAATATAATCATCACTTGTGGTTTCATAGAAACTGCTGGAGCCATACCTTAAAGATTCTTATATGAGTCTGGTAAATGGTTCAGGATTCCCACCAACCCATACATGAATTCCAAAATATTTTCCAATCCTAATATTGTAGACTGAAATTCAGGGTATAATTAATCTTGTCTAGTGATATTGTGTGGAATCCCATATTATACATGCAGAAATAATGCCAATCACTTCTACTATTCCACAAAATATATTCCTCTAGTGACCAATGGTTTTTAATTTTAACTTTCAGTTTGTCTTCAGGCACTGGAATGAGAAGCAAAAAACAAGAACATTCTCGTATATGGGATCAAAAACCGGGGAGACATGTGGTAACCATAAGTGGGTGGTTAGGGGAGGGGAGGAGCGGTCATGCAGAAAGGTTGAGTGGAGGAGGAGGTAATGAGGGAAAGAGGCAGGTCAAAAGATTTTAGGTGTTGTCCATAAGGAGATGCTCATTTTCTAAAGGCTTTCCTAAGCAGAGCTTTCTTAAGAATCCACTTTGTTCGTAACCTCCTTGAAAACAATCATACTTTAGACTTTTACTCCTTTTATCTTCCATTCTTCCCCAAAATGTCTAACATAGGCACCATAGAGAAATTCCACATTCTTCATCACCTACATCACTCACATTTTATATTGAATGAATATCTCTTTATGGACAACACTTCAAATCTGGTAACCTGCCTCTCTCCCTCATTACTTATGCAAGATGAGCCGCCTCCTCTCAACTTTTCTGCCTGACTACTCCCTTCCCCTCCCCTCCCACTTATGATGACCTCTTATCTCCAAAGACCCTTCCCCCCTTTTTTGATCCCATATATGCTCCTTTGTGCACCTCTTATTCCAGTGTCTGATGTTGAACTGAAAGCTCTTAACCATTGGTCACTAGAGAAATATATTCTTTGGAAAAGAACAGGTGATTAGAATTTATTTCTACATCATTAATCCCAGGGTTTTCTCATTTTATCTTGCTATGAATATCCTCTTTTAGCTAAGGTTAACCCTTAAATCAAAGCAGGGATTAATTCAGGATTGGCATTGCCTTAACAAAATTCAGTTCATTATGGAGAATGGAGCTGATGCTCCCACAACTCTCACAGTTGAAGATTCTCGCTTTCCATTTCCTTCATTTCTCTGAAAAAAAAACAGAGGAGAGAAATATGATTTTGAATGACCTATTTAAATTACTTTTTTATTTGCTGCCTAATTTTGAAATTTATTTATTTTAATACTGTTTTTATTTATTTTATTGAGTATGGGCAGAAAGGACAAGTTATTACACTTTCCATGATCTACTGGCTTAAGGTAATTGTTTATAATGATGGAATTCTTTCATCTGGAGATATAAAAGTCTCGGAATCAAGAGCTTTGATAACCTGTAGTCCCCAAATGAAACACATGAAGGGATCAATTTTAACACCTCTTGATGTATTTTATTGCTATTTTGAAACTTATCCCAAGGACTAAGTAATTTGATTCAAGAATTAAGTTATCATGGTACAAGTATGAGTAGGCCTCTGAATGAATCTACACCTACCATTGAAAATGTAATATTAAGTGAATTTTTCTTAAATATTACTCAACTGTTGAGAAACTCAAAAATATATCTATTTAAGTTGTTTCCTGTTACAACAGAGCTTGTTTGGTTACTATGAATTTTTATTTCTAGCTGGAGTAGGAGTAGCTGAAGGGTTAAAAGTTACCACAACTGCTTTAATGGCAGTTTTTGCTGTGAGTAGAGCCTCCTAATGGGTAGCATGATTCAGTTTAGATTGAAAGGTGTTAGGCAAGAATCTAGAGGCTTTGAGAATTGATGGTTTTGGGATTGAGGCTATTCAATTGCATTTGATTTTGTTTGCAGAATGGTAAAAATCACAAAATGAGTCTTTAATGTTGTTCAACAACCTTATCAATTTGATGAAAGAATGGATCTGAGGATAAACATTGGCAGAGTATTTCACTATATCACAATATATAGGCAGAATATATCACTCAAGAGAACAAGAGAATCCTGTGACAGTCAGTTATGCGTGGCACCTCCTAAGAGTGGAGGTGGTTGGAAAAGAGATAATATATAAAGTATCTGAAACAAACATTTTTCTGGATGTGAAAGTATAGAAGATTATTTTGAATGAAAGGAGCTTCTAGCTTGTTTGCCTCAAAAACAAATAGTGTGGATGTTAAGTTTGAATATCTATTTTGATCAAGAATTACAGAATGGGAATAAAAATTTCTTTACTTACTTGAATGCTAGAGAAGAAATTGAGAAACAAGAAGCAAATTTTCATCATTATAATCAATATTTTAAACCTGATGTATTAAAAGTACAATATTGGAGCTTTCTAAATTTGAGGCACCCTTTAAAGAAATACTGAGAATATTCCCTTAGTTTGGAAATCCCTCTTCAACCAACCTAAGGTGTCCGATGTTTATATGTATTGGAATTGCTCTTTAAAGCGCAAGAATTTCACTCATGCTCTTTTTATGCTTGAAGAACTATCATGGTATGCATCCATACTGTGGTATTTCTCAGTATACAATCTATCAAAATAAATCTCTTTATTATGACTGAGCTTTTAATGTATTTAAAGATTTTAGTTCTGATTCTTGTATTTATGTTTTCACTGAATGACAGCTTGCTCTAATTGCTGACACAAAAAAAAAATTCATCAAGATTTAGCATAAGAGCCAGAAGATTTCACAAATTTCAAGTTATATTTAAGATAATTTATTCCCGTATAAAAAAATCAATGACAGCTGTGTCATAAATTGCAATTTTCATGTTGCATAAATAATATTTGACCTCAGTTATTACAGAATTGTCAACAGTAGGATATTAGGAAAAATATTTTTGTGTTCATGTATTTTATTTAATACCAAATTCTCCACTGGTTCTTGTGGTTGCACAGCTCTGGTTCACTTGTATAACAATTTTTTCTTTGGGAATTTTCATGGATGAAACTGTATCATTAGGCTTCAGATGTGAGAATAAAATGAAAAAAGTTGCTTGATTCACAACCAGCACATTTTTGCATATTCTTACTTTCAACTTGTAGTAAACTTTAATTTATTAACCCCTTAAATGTATGTGCAATGCATCCACCTGATGAATCTGTTAAAATGGGTTTTAAACTTGTTTATTTCTTCATGACTATTGCTTCTAGTATTATAGCTATATAAAGAAATACAGGTCTATATTTTTGAGTCTATGGTTGCAGAGGTTATCATTTTTGAAGAGTACATCTTACTTTTTATTGTAATTCCTTTTTGAAGTATAATTGGCACATTATTTATTAACATATCACAAGTTTAAAGTAAAGTAATAGGCACTTTCTTTGTTAGTATAGAGCTTAAAGTATGTAAATACTCATAAATCTTTCATTTGCTATGTTTGAAACGTTTGCACTTAAGAAATGGATGGAAGTGAGTTTTTCTCATATTGAGCATGGTTTAAGCTTGGAAAATGAAGTAACAAATAGTTAATGTAACGGTATTGTTTAATCATGCCATTTTTGCAATCCCTTCATTCTGTACTGATAAAATCAGCCTTGTGAATCAACAATAACAAGGAAGAAAATATATATCCAAGGTAAATCATATTTCAAGCCCCAATGAAGTAACACATTTGAGATGGTGAGCTTACATGAGGCATTTAAAAAAAATAGAAGCACACATGCTCGTACAATAATTTACCATTTAGCACCCAATTTTAGCCACTGTAGATTAAGAAAAATCCTTCATCACTTGAATGTCTGCTTTGGGTGAGACCTCAGAGGAGAAGTTGGTGTTGTTGGAGATGATCTTGTGTGTGACACTGGGGGGGAAGGGGAAGAAGTTGTTGAATAAAGTCCTAGTTTCACCCCCAGTTCTTTTGGCTGCCTCCACGACCTCTGTGGAAATGGGTTGAAGGTGTGTGGAGGGGAGGTTGGTGAAGATAACTTCCCTGAAGGTCCAGGCCCAACCATTAAAGTTCCTTTCCTAACTGCCACCGAAACGTCATCCCCCAAAGCCACTGGAGATGAGGCTGGAGACTTACTGCTCGCAGATATGGAGATATCAGTGGAAGTGTCTAAGGTCCAAGAGGTCGACGCAGGGGAAGAAGGAGAATGTGGCGACTTCTCACCTGCCTCCAGAGACAACGACTTCAGAGAATCTCCTTCTGTAGGGTTAACTTTCTCTGGTATCGACGGATATGCCGTCGATGGAGAGGGAGGGGACGTTGGGGGAGGTAGCCTCAACATCCTTTGCAATATCTCAGAATTCTCCTGAATGATCCGCAACGCTCTTTCACTGTGTCGCCGCGGAGGAAGGTTCGGAGAAACTTTCGGAGGAGGTGAAGTGCATTGGCTCTCACCCAGCGTCCGCGAATGTGCCCCATCCGGAGAACCGAGCAGCGAAGAGGGAGAAGAACCGGATTTAGTTATCTTATGAACCTTGGCCTCTTCCGGGAGCCAGTCCCATCTGAAAGAAAGGGAAGTCCGGTCTCTCGGTTTGACCGTCGAGGTGGTGTCTGTATCACAGGTGGCTGAGTAGTCTGATCGGAGCGGGAGGGACGGGAGGGAGAAGGGTTTGGTGAGTGGGGTGACGCCGTAGGAAGTGGAGGCTGCTGTAGAAGCGTCTGAGGAAGGCAGAGGTCGCTTGAAGGGCGAGTGATGGACGCTGGAAGGGTCTGAAGAGGGTTGCGAAGGAGGGAGGGAGCTGAAAAGGGGAGGAAGGTAATGGAGTTTGGAAGAGGTGAAGAGAGAGGAAGTGGTCGTCGGTGGAAGGAAAGGCGGAGGAGATGAGGATAGGGAGGTGGTAGCGGGTTGGGGAGAGGTTGATCGGGGAAGAGGAGGGGGAGAAGATAGAGATCTGTAGAGCGACGGTTGCGTGGTTGCCGATGGAGTGATTGGAGGAGGAGTGGTGGAGGGAGGTAGGAATGATGATGGGGGAGGAGATGGATAATATATAGGGGGTGGTGTGGTAGATGGCGGAAGATAAGACGTTGGACTTGAGGATGTGGGGAGAAGAGGCGGCGGAGTGGAGGGTGTCCTTAGAAAAGATGGAGGGCTTGATTTGCGCCTACTGGGAGGTAGGGTTGGAGAAGAGGCCAATGGGATGGATGTTGGTGGAGAGCGAATGGGAGCTGATGATAATGATGAGAGTAAAGAGGGAGGAGAAGAAGATAAAGGGAAGGTTGTTGGATAGGTAGAGGAGGTGGGGCTTGGTGGAGGAGAAGATGACAATGGAAGAAGAGGAGGGTGTGTGGATGATGATGGCCGAAGAAAAGGTGGGGGAGATGAAGAGAACCGTAGGGGAAGGGGTGAGCACGATGAAGGTGGAATGGGGGATGGAGATCGCGATGACGGTAGAATAGGGGGAGGAGAGTCGGTATCCGGCAACAAAGGCGGAGGTGTCGTCGACAAAGGCGAAAATTTGGGTGGACTAGAAGAAAAATTCATAGCTGCTGGCACAGTTGGCGACGCGTCTAAGGGTGGAGTCGTTGAAGAAGAAACAGGCAAAGGAAGGATGACGGAAGTTGACGGGAGGAGTTTAGAGAGGTCTACTGCATTGTATTCAGAGGGAGAAGCCGAAATGAGACCAAATGGGGAGAGATCTGTAGGTAAAGTGTCGGATTTTTGGGCAGTGCATTCTGGGGTCAGAGTCATTTCCTTCTCCTCGCTCACCGTGTCTTCCTCAACGCTCCAATCCCTCAGTCTCAAATGAGGATATTTTGACAAAAGATATTCGAGGTCTACCGGAGATTGGCTGTCTTCCTCTGCTTTCGTCTTTCCAGTCCAGGAGGGATCGGCTTCGTTGGTCTCGGGAGTCGTGATTTCTGGCTGGGTCGCTGGTTCATCGGCTTCCGCTGCTGAAGGCTGAAAGGTGACATCAAGGGGTAAGTCATCTGGTGGCAACTTAGGAACGGCTTTCGGCGAGGAGGCCGACGGAGAAGATTTGGAACTAGTTGGGCTTGACGCTAAGGGCCCTGGGGACGAAGTGGTGGAGGGAATGTGATCAGACGCAGAAGAGGTCGTGGGTGAAGAAAATGGTGATACGTTCTGGGGCGACTCCTCTAACGGGCTCTTAAGGGAGTCTCCGTGGTGCTCTAGCGTGATTTGACTACTAGGTGACAAGCACTTGGAAGCTGTCGGCGATGCAGGCGGGATATACAACTCGGGGAGTGTGAAACCAGTAGTTTCTTGCGGTGAGGGAATAGCTTCGTCTAAACCGGGTGTCATAGTCGAGCTTGATAATCTACCTTCCTTTGACGTACCATCCTCTGCTGCCATATTTTGCCACAGAAGATCACTAGAAGTGGACTCTACCACAGTTACTGGCGCTGGTTCCTCTTCGGGTATCGGAGATTTAAGAGGTGAACGTATTCTGGTGTTCTCCTCGTCGGCACATTTGGGAGGTACAGGACTAACTGCTTCAGCAGAGGAGTCGAGGTCACTCAGTCTTGCGGCGTCTTCGTCGCAGAGTTCAGTGGAGGAACTGCTTCCACTGCCGCTGCTGCTCGTCCTACTCCTCCGATGTTGTCTTTCTCCACTTTCGCTCCATTTGCCTTCAATCGCCTCCTTCTCTTCATCGCTGATATCCTCCTTCAGTTCTGATTTCACGTCTTCCACCTCGTCTAAAGTGGTTAGACTAGAAGATCCTGCGAATGGAATGGTTTCTCTTGAATCCATTGCTACACGCAATCTTGAATGTGATGACATTTTTAGCAGAATTTATAGACCAAGTGTTGATAAATCTTTGAAAATATATTTACTCTCCCAAAATGGTAGATATGATGAGAATGTAATTTTCCATTTTAAGGATATATGTCTAGTATTATATATGTGAACTGTTAATTACTTAACTGATTAATTATTTTCAATTAAAAATATACAAAAATATGTGTTATAGCTGGAAAGAATGTTTTACGATTTCAATATTGAAAAAATTGATATGCATTTGTTTGCGGTCTGCATGATGACCAATGATGGAACATTGAATAGAGGATAAAATCAATTAATTGTATGCTTTGGAGTGTTTGAGGAACGCGATATTTCCTTTCACAGATTCGAATAGTTTCGGAGAATTCCTTCACAAGCATGTCAATCAGTAAATGGCGAATTTTATATTAATGTTATTATATGTATTTTATTATATCATGCAAATATAACTTATCATTATATTATTTTGGCATTTTAATGCGTTTGTATGAATATGCATAAAAATATTGGTTTAAGCAGAACAGCCATGCAATCGCTTATTTGTTTAATCTGAGAAAAAGGCTCTCGGATAGCGCGTTCCAACGGTATTGGGTTTGATTTCCGACGGAACCCCATATGAGTGAAATGGCTTTAGCTATCGAAGCACTTTTAAAACTACTACATACGTGAAATAACAAATATAAAAAAAAACAATTTCTTGTAGGCTGGAAATGAAACTTGATTTTGTTTGTACATACACCACACACATCATAATAACGTTATACTTCTTCATATTCGAGGAACTGTTTATTTAGAGGAGATTAATCTCGCTTAAATAAAGTAATAAATAGTATTTTTTATGAAACATATATGCATCTTTGAAACATCCATTTAGCCCACGAATTAAAAAATTGAAAATTGGTATTTTAGGGAAACGGAAGAGGTATTTTTGCCATAATTTACTCGTTTACGTTTGTAAAATATAAAAATATTTCGTGCTGCCCCAACTAAATCCAGCAAAACATTCTCCCCGCTTTACAACCAATAGCATATAGATTTTCATAAATAACAGTTTCTTATCTATGGCGCCCATTACGCTGATGCTTCCAAGGTCGATGAAAATGCACAACTGTTAATACTACAAATGCACCTGTGCAATATTTTGCCTAATAAATAACGACAATTTTGAAAAACTATCAAAAAGTGTAAAACCGAAGAAGGTTGAAATCACCTTGAGGTAGAACAGAATCGACCGCTGATGGTACAATTAATAAACTACAGAGCGATCTTCAAAAACATCAAAAGTGCACTTCTTGATGGTTTTTGGAAATTATTCTGCTATTCATTAATTGTACCATCAGTGGTCGATTCTGTTCAAGCATTTTGCCTGTATGATGTAATTCCTTTAACATATATTTTCGTAAGTATGACCACGGAAGAATGAAGGTCAACTCTTAAGGAGTTTATAACTAAGAAAATTACTAATTCTTGTACGGGGAGTAAAGTTCTGCAACTGTGTATACGCATTAGTGGAAGAGGTCAGTATTTCATTCGGAGGAAATGCAATGCGAACTAAACTCATTCTCAGCCAAATTTGAAAATTACACGAAGGACCTGATGATTAAGAGCTAAGATGCTGCAGCACTAAGCGTAGTTGGAAGTCGTCGCCAAACTGCAAATAGAAACTAAATTACTTTTTCCAATCATCCTCGGAAAATAGAATTTCCCAATAGAGTCAAAACGATCGCGACCCAGAAAGTCAGGAAAAACAGAAATGTATTCATAATTGAACGGAGATGGGAATTCGAGAATTCGTAGATCCCCAAGTGTTCGGGTATTCGGAATTCAATTATCGTAGGAAATTTCCAAGTAATTTTTCTGTTACTGGTGGCAGAAATTATTTGTTCCGTGGTCCGGGTTAAAAATAAACTCGAAGGAATCGGAGACGAACAAGTTCTCTCGTGTTTCTGCTTTACTTCTTAATTCAGCAAAAGTTTGCCATCAAAGTCATTACACTGCTTTAGCTTCCTTTTTAAGACTAGACGGCAGGGTTTCACATGCTACTCAATGGAAATGAAAGAACTATCAGGAAGCCAATGCAAGCTGAAAGACCTCGCAATGAAAATTCTCAGTTATCTATTTTCATTTTTATTTCCTTAACTTAGATTTCCGCCGTCAGAACTTTGAAATTCAATTCATTTTCTCGATTGATATTACATGCTCAATGGAAATGAAAGAACTATCAGGAAGCCAATGCAAGCTGAAAGACCTCACAATGAAAATTCTCAGTTATCTATTTTCATTTTTATTTCCTTAACTTAGATTTCCGCCGTCAGAACTTTGAAATTCAATTAATTTTCTCGATTGATATTACATTGCAGAGCTCATTGTATTCGTTAATTGGTCAAGCAGAAGTGCACCTACAATATCACGTGTATATTGTACAATAAACTGATCATACAACTAAAATCCATGGTAAAGCTTCAACCTTTAAAACAAAATTAAAGAAACATCTCCTAGATAATACATATTACTTAATTTCAGAATATTCGGGCAACTAATACAGACGCAGGCCTTATCATGGTCATATTATTGGTCTACATAATTATAACTGTGTACTCTTTATAAGTATGCGTGTTTGTTAATTTGAGTTTTTGAGTACTGGTATTTGTAATCAACTTTTTCATGGGAAATATAGCTACCCTCAGTTGTTTTCCTACTTCTTAATTTAAGGAAAATGTTTTTCACCGAAAATATTGTAAAAATTATATCAATGATCATGCTAGTAGCTGCATTTACATTGTATGACTTGTCAAATGACTATGATATACGGACTTTTGTGATTATTAAATTATTATTATTAATTCAGCCCCGTCAGTGTCGACGTGAGAATATTGACATGGCCGAAATTCTCCTTGAAACGTCAGGATCGCGAAGCATAAAATACATAAAATATGTTTTCCTTTCGCTGCGATTTTGTTTTTTTGGGTTGCAATTGCACATTCTACAAGATATAATGTTCTTATCTTTGCGACATACTGTCATTCCTAGCTTTTTTAAGAGAATCTAGCAACTGGGTGTATCCAATACCCCCCAAGTTTCACAATTCAATCATATGTATGATTTATGCTTCATATTTTGAACCTATCCGTTCTCGTATGTCTGTACTTTTCTTCTACTAATCCATATATTCCCTTCGTATTTACTTTTATTCTACTAATCCATATATTGCCCTTTTCTGTACTTCTCTTCTACTAATCCTTATATTCCCTTTTCAAATTGTAAAATTTTCGGCGGAAGACTTACTCACATACACACATTTTCAACTTAATTAATTACGGAGTTGTTAAAACCCTAAACTTAGGTAATTAAACTACTCAGATATTTAAAATATGAGAACCAGCGGCTTCGAGGAACACCATTCCAAGAACTGCTTTTCATTACGTGAGTGCTGTAAAACTTAAGGATAAAGAATTATGAAAAATGTCATCGATGTGATCTAACTTAACTTGGTGGATCGCCATAAAGAAATAAAAATACGTTGTTGTATTCGTGTGGAAACTACAAAGTATTTTCGTCTCTTTCATTATGAAATATATTTTGTAAGTTTTCATTTAAAGGGTGTATTATTTTATGTATTTGTATAACTCTACACACTGCCACAAGGTATTGTACCTATTTGTAGAGATTTAATTGATAATAATAATATAGTAATATGGGAGTGAAATAGTAAGATCTCAGAATCCTCCAAACGGCGATGAATCGAGGATAAAAGTTTTTAAATCGATTGTAGCTAGAGAACAGATGTAGACATTCCTCTTTCAAAATCACATCATTAAAACGTAATAATCTCCATATTTAGAGGTTTCTCTTATCATAACATTGAATACATCCAGCCTTTGGTGATGATGGGTATATGAAAGTTATATCAGTAAAGCCGACATGCGAAGATTTTTATATAAATGATTAATTGGGACGTGTATCAGCGTTGCTTAAGAGTATCGTGCATTACTTATGAGTCCACCTGAAGCCACTGTGGCTTCTATTAATGTGATTCATACCAGATTCGGAACCCTTCCTTCCTCTCCCCGGGCGTCTTTTCGCATCTCTCCACAAGAGCGTCTCCCCTGATTCCTCCGGGGGTTGCGGCGGTGGAGGCGGAGGAGGCGGCTCTCTTGCTGGAGGCGGAGGGTGAATGCGTCGAAGGGGGGCGGGAACAGACCCAGGGGGAGGCCCCCGTCTCCTTCCTCTCGGGGGCAGCAAAGCGCTCTTCCCTAATAACAGGTGGTTCACCGCGGTGCCGTGGGAGGGCGCTGAGGGACTTGGACCCATTTGACGAGCACATGCCGCTGTCATAGGCAAAGATGAGATTTAATTCAATCATCATCTAGGATTGGAGCAGCTGGGTTAGTGAAGCATAGTTTATAGATTAAGTAATATACGTGCTAATTCCTATTGGGGATTTCGTGATTGTTACATATTAGTGTAGGGTATGGTGAACCTATTTCTATAAAGATAGGTGGCATGCATTTCTCTTTATTCTCTATGGTCATGTGCTCTTGTATCCATTTCCATTGGAATATGATTCGATTTAATTGACCCTTTACTCGGCGAGGTTGGGTCCGAGTGGGCCTCTCTTCCGCCTTACCTCGTATCAGTATGGTAGTCAGAAGCCATCTTGAGGGGGCATGAAGACTTCTTTTTGGAAGATACAATCCTTGATATATGCTAAGAAAGACTACTACTAACAGAAAAAATGCTTAATTAATTTTTTCTGTGCACGAAATTCAGGAAATTGGCTAAAGAAAAACTATAACGTGTTTCTTAGCTACAAAAATATATAGCTTGTCGCTCAAGTCTTAAAAGAAGACCGCAAAGCCGTGTTTTTGTTCTTTCCAAATAAGGAATGTATGTCCTTTTTGTTCCCTCGAAAGTTGCTTCTTGCACCTGTCTTTTTAAAATTCAACAAAAATGATCGACAAT
Organism: Ladona fulva; assembly: GCA_000376725.2. Taxonomy (NCBI): domain Eukaryota; kingdom Metazoa; phylum Arthropoda; class Insecta; order Odonata; family Libellulidae; genus Ladona; species Ladona fulva. The sequence goes on along the minus strand of KZ308755.1, from coordinate 334,533 downwards.
AAAAAAGAGTATGCTGGTGGGAGAAATATTTGCAAATAAAGATCGAAAGAGAAAATACCAATTTCGCTGGTATACAATCAAAGAGAAGGGAGGAGATAATAACCTGCGTGAAATGTAGGAAATCCCACGCAGAATGCAAATACGAAAAATTGCAAATGAAAGCATCAAAGGGACAGAAAATACACAAATGAAAATCAGAATTAGGAGAAATTTGAATGAGTTTTGCGAAGAAATCGCCGTATGAAAACTAACTACCATGCCTATAACAATAATGTTAAATTGCAAGTCTACGCTCTTCGACGCTCGAGAAAAGTATATGTACTTCGAATTTTATCTTATATCAGGCTATTCATCTTCCTAAATATAATGTATCAGGTTATTCATCTTGTAAATATATCATCATCAACAGCCATTTTCAACTTGACGTCGGATGTAGGCCTCCGCAAATGTTTCTCAATTCTCTCTATTTTAAACTTCTCCTTGCCATGTTACCCTCAAGTACTTGATGACATCTCTTGGCGCGATATTTTTCTATCATTCGAAAATTTTGTCCTAAAACCTGAAAATCTTCTATCTGGAGTAGAAAGTACATCACTGAATACCAAGGTAATACAACTGCGTAAAACGTTTGATGAATATGTCAGATTGTTTCATTTTTAGGCCATTTTCTTTCACGAAAGTGTTCTTCCAAATTAATTTTTTTCAGACAGACGTGGTTTTCAGCCATCGTTCTTGATTGACTCGTTTTCTCGGTGGATTTTTGTGATGGAAGACTTATAGACTTAAAAGAGTACTTGCTCATCACGGGAGCAGTTCATAAATGCTTTCTGAGGGATGAATAGTACGTCGAATAATTGAGTTGGTTGGCTTTGTTACCTGTAAGAATTACGTGTGCCTGTCTTTGTCGCTCCCTAAGTTTGGAATATTGTCTCCTGAGTGCCCACACGTCGAGGCTGAGTCTTTCTCGATCGACGGCTGAAGAGGTCGGAGGGGCTGACGTTGAGCCGGAAGGTGAGGGCCCGGTTCCGGTGGACCATGGTAGTCGGGAGGTCATGGCCCTTTCTTCAGCTGGAGGATGAGAATCTGAGGGGACAAGAAGTATCATGAGGCAAGGAAAAAAGTGACGAACTACAAATACTTCAAATCTGATCAGCCAAAAACTGCTATTTTCTATCTGGATAAGAGAGCTAAGATCTCCTTCCGTAAAACCAACTCCACACTATCCTATCATTAGGTGCTTCGTTCACTACCAACTAATCCTTGCACATTCTCATGAATTCCCCTTTCTTGACATGACTTCTTTCTCTTCAAGAACTCATCTTCCATACTCTTCCCCTATTTAAGTGGTATTTTTTAAAAGTGCTTCGACAGCTGAGGCCATTTCGGACATATGTATTGGGACTTGAACCTGGGACAGATTTCACCAAAACCGAACGTGCTGCCCACTTGGCTATCCACGACCCCTCGATATGCACCTTTTCTGGACCCAAGTAACATACGTAATCGATTGTTTTTGTAGCTTGAGATGTTTTTTATCCTCTTATTTCCTGAGTTATCGACATACTTACCACATTGAAATGGATTTGCCGGCCTCGGTGGCATAGTGGTCAGTGTGTTAACCTAGTAACGCCGGGGTTCGGGTTCAAACCCTGGTTAGGGCATGGTTGTTTGTGATCGTGACTTGAAAAGGTTATTGTGAGAGTGGTCTCTTAAGACTAAAATTCGCCTTAGAAAGTCGTCGTCATTATGATTATTATTACATATTATATGAATGTTATATGTTTAACCTATTCTATTACACATACTAATAATATCAGAATTAAAATCATCCTCCTTAAGTTTGTTTGCAAGTTAGTCCCAGAGGACAACTGTTGATAGCTGAGTGACTTTCACCGAGTATTTCAAAGGGTTAAAAATCTTTGGCGGTCAAATTGTTAGTCAAAGAAAGCATAATAAGGGTGGAGAAAAAACAGTTAACAGGAATGTAAACTAATCGTTAAAGGTTTTTTTCAGTTTGTAAATGAGTAAAAACCAGCGAAAGACAAAATAAACTACAAAAGTAAGATTCCTAAAGCGCAAAACGACTGCCTTACACATTATAAAAAATAACCATAGTCAAACGGAAGTGTAAAATAAGTCGTTGAACACGTTGTCAGTGTAACAGAAAAGGGGAAAGGAAAAAAGGCAAACCACCAAAAGTAAATCATTAAAAAAAAACGATTGTCTTAGGACGACAAACAGCGTGTGGTATATTGGAAATGCGTTGTGGAGTAGGGACGAAAAGCCATAAACCACAAAAAAAACAGCTTGTTGAAAAAAGGAAAGAAAAAGGAAAATTAAATGAAAATGATTGGAATCTTAGCGCCTGTTTATTCACAAAAAGCAATCCAATTTATATGAAAAGCCTTGTTAGCAGAAACAGGCCTAAAAATTTTCGATATTATTTTCAAGACAAGTTCTAAAATAAAATTTCAGCTTTAGAAATATTTATGGACTGTAATATTATTCTGTATAGTAATAGTTCTGTCGATAGTAACATTTGATTTGTTATTGCCGAATGCAAAATATTTCTCTGTACTCTTATTTTTCTACAATTAAAGCGTCTGAGATGACATTTTAGTATAGTATCAAAGGGTTTGCTCTAGGAACTGTAAAGTGTTTTTAATTTAACACAGTATGGCTTACGAATTAATTATGGTTGAAGTGTATTGATTGCATTCGTTGTGGCATCATAACTGCTCGAGGATTTTCTTTCATTTTTGTTTTGGTTTTACTTCGGTTATTGATTTATTTATCTATTATTTGTTATTATATTTATTTATTATTTATAAAGACCGCAAAGCCGTGTTTTTGTT
>KZ308755.1:314460-331649 GCA_000376725.2 Ladona fulva | reverse complement strand
TCTACTATTAATTTTTTATTTATCATTTACTTATTATTTATTTATCATACGGTTCCGCCGCAGTAAGACGGGGAACACGGTTAGCGACGTTAACGACGCTTACTAACGAAAAAAAAAACAAATTGTTAAGTAAACTCTTCGTTTGTTTTCTACCATGAAATCCATCGTAGCTCTCCATAGCTGGCTGTCTTTGGATAGCGTAATAGTTCAATAAATATTTACTCCAGTTAGCTCTCACCTCTTCTGCGTGGCGATCGAAAGACGGCAGAAAGACCGAATGCGGTAGCAACGGCCAGACGTTCCCCAGCCTCCCTCTCTGCCCCCGTCGATTCCCCCTTCCTCCCCCACCTCCTCCCACTATCATCGTCCTCTTCCTCCTCCTCCTCTTCTTCCTCCTCCTCACCGGCGTAGAATATGCGCCCGAGTCCACGTTTAGCAACTGCAGACACCGAGCGGCTCCATGGCGTTATGTTGTACAGATGCCTGTCACGAAGCTCAGATAGACCAGGGAAAGGGAAAGGACCCATGGATACGATGGCCTATGGATTAGATAACACACAGAATTGTGTACGTGAGTCGCAAACATAGAGTAAGTTACACACAAGGCGGTGCATATCATTCGAAATTGCTACAACGAAACAGCAAGAATTTCACGGTTTGCAGAGTATGATCGTTGTTGCCGATGTAATTTAAGTATCATTAATCACGAAAAAGAGTTCGAAACAAAAAATTATGTCTGTATTTTTATATGAATCAGGCGGTAATTTTATTAGCTACCAGCGTCAACATTATTGATCGCCTCAATCTCTGAAGCAATTTGATCTCTCAGCAATCTAAAAATCTTGCTGTAGATATGTCGAAGCAAACGGAAGCCAACGGCGTTTTTTTCCGCCATATCTCCAGTTTTTTTGCTGCGCTAAAAAAAATACCCGGTTAGCCAAAGTATTTGCAAGGATAATAACACTGAATCAGTTATATTCAGAATTGGAAAATTCGTTTCTTAATATTTTGTTTAAGGCAGCATGGCTCGTATGCAAGAAATGGGGCGTCTTCCACTAGAAAAATATGGAATATTAATAAGATGTGAGTAATACGAATAACGGAGATAATACAAATTTTTGGGAATTCTTTACTTAATATTTTTCGAGTATTGTGTTTTTTCTGGCGCAAAGGAACCACAATATGGTGTATTGGTATATGATAATGTTTGATACGATTAATAAAAATGATGAAGATTATTATTAGTAATATTATGATGATTTTTCACAATTATTGGTAATAACGTGGTGGTTCATAAATGATATATAACATATACACGTGTATTGTATAATGATAGTAATGTAATGGTAGATAACATATACGTGACGTAATTTCATCCGATAATTGCTATGTTACAATCACATGATTGCTAAAATATAAGATTAAATTTACTACATTAAGCAATCATGTAACCTCAAATGGAAATTCTTAAATATTGTTTATCTTTAACATAGCATTTCTTCGTTCGCGTATCTTCTTAAAGACAATGATTAGTTAAAACTTTTAAAAAGTTGGGAAATTAGGATTCTTTTCTATTTCATTTGCTCACAAGGAGTTTAATTTTTTAAAATAGTACATACGAGTTTTCTTCAATAACCATAACTTCATAAGAGGCCGAAGGTAAATTTTCTGAAATCTTAAAAGTAAAAACAACAGAACTATTCTTGCATCTATATAGTGCGTTATTCGACAGTAGAATCCTGTTTATCTGATTCACTACATTCAGCCAATTTTTTGTCCGAATTCACTTTATTCTGTTTCACATAATGTAGACCATACCCTCAATTTATCTCCTCATTACTCTATAGCTGGCATACGAAACTGGCGGCCTCCGGGTCGCATGTGACCCTCGACGTTATTTTTCGTGTCCCGCGGCCACGATAATATGCAATATATTGAATTAGAACGATATGTTGCAAACGATAAATTAATTTTTAAAGAATTTTTAAAAAACAACATTTTATATTTAATTAAATGAACTTAAATCACCCTACCTATATTCCTGCATTCTCACTTCAAAATAAAATTTTAAGAAACTTTGTGTGATGTGGCCCGCGAGAATCTCACAGTCGCAGCCCGCTGTTTGAATGACTTTGACACGCCTGCTCTATAGCATAAAACGATCCCACCACTGACATAAATTTTGTCTTACCAGAATTGCGGCAGAGTTCACAAAATAAATACAACCAGATTAGGATTGAAAGCTCATTTTCAATTATTGCTATTAGCCTTACCTTTATTAAATTGTTGCTGTCCATGAGGCCGAATTCCAGCATCTCTCTGGTGAGGACTCCCATGATGCTGTAGAACTCATCAGCACTGCCAACGGCCATTATCCGACTGAAGAGGAATAAGAGGTCGTTTGATATCATATATTAGAGTCTAAGGATTTTTATCGACTTATCTTAATTCGTTCTAGTACGAAGTTCGCAACTCAAAAATTTTGTACCTCGAAACCCAGTTTTCTATCGTATCTTTTCGATCGAATCGAATCACGAACCTCGACGGTTCGAGGTTCGTGATTCGAGATACCACTGTACATTCGTTATCTACTTCTGATAAATTGACCCTTTTTCCCCTTCATAAAAGCAATTTTAGGCATACGCGGGGCTAAGCGAATTCAAAACTTCAAAAATTCTGTAAATTGACGTCGAAGAATGTTTTTGCATACTTCAAACTGGATATTAGTATTTAAAAGTGATGAAACATAACACGCTCGACATTTTTCCCCAGCATATTTTTGCGCATTTTTTGAAGGCTCATTCTACTAATTAGTGTTAATCAATGTTTGTGATTCTGAAACTTTTGAAATGCTTGCTTGAAGGAGAGTTCAGAGAAACATTAAAATCGAGTAAAAAGCTTATCGTATATCCTTTTAGATATGAAACTGTTTCTCTATTTTAGCTTCCGTTTACTCCGGTATAATTGGTATTGTGTTTTCAATATCTATTGATAGACTTCGCTTTTTTCTTTGTAGTAAATGCCTTTCCCATTTTCATGTTCCATTTCCTTTATAATCTGGAATAAATGCCCATTCCATTTATCTTTAACTTCAATGTTTATTTGTTCTCATTTCGTTCCCCATTTAATCTCACCGCCGGGCTCGAATAAAAACCCCTAGACCAACTCTTTTGCTTTTCGTCATTAACTTCTGAAATTGAGTTCGCAGGCGCATCGTTTTTGCACCTTTCCGTGTTAATAATATTTCACAAGAGAGGCAGAGTTCATGCGTTTACATGGATGTTGTATTAAACGAATGAGTTAAAGTCGAAAACGTTCAGCGATCAAAGGAACCCTTTGGTCTTCTAATAAGTTTCATAAGATGCTTACTCTTTTCAACTTCCCTTTTACGAGATTCGAGCGTAGGTAGCGCCCGCACTTCTTTATAGAAAATATAAAAGTTATTATAACTCTTTGTCATTCCTTGATGAAGTTTTTTTCTCCCGTAGCCAGCCTTTGTATAAAGTGTAAAGCTTCTATTACTCTTCTATTAGGAGTACGATTTATTAAGACTCCTAAGAATCGTGAAAGCTTACTTAAACTTTTGTTTACTCTGAAGAAATACCCGTTTAAACTTCAGGTTTAGCTATATCATTCCTTACACCTGAACGAACGATCTAGAATTATACTTTCAAATAGTGACCCTTAAAAGAACGGTTATATTTACTTTATATCCACGTTAATTTCAGTGAGGCTAAAATATATAAAAAAAGATTGACTGTACTTTTTCTGAAAAATCGCCACTTCAATCTCCTCTTTGATAGTAAAATCGGCAGTAAATTAGCGGAATAAAATTCATTATTGATGTAATTTCAACTAATGGCGTTTTAAGGAGCTGGAGAAATCAACACTGGATATAATAGCAATGAATAAGATATTAAATATTTATATCTTTATTACTTTTGTTACCATTTAAAGTTTATTTTAAATCATTTGCAAAATACCTTAATACCAGCTAATATTTTGATTATTTAATAGATTATTATACAAAATACAATTCTAGATGACACCTGACATACACTACAAACAGCTTTACCTTAATACATTTTAAGCATAGGTGTGGCTGTAACTCCCCATTAATAAGATAAAATTTTCTGGAAAAATTCGTTTATATCCGCGAAAACTGCCCTTTACGTTCCTCAATGACGAAAAGTGTTTGAAAACTTAAAGGAAGGCAGTAATGATATTTTCGAGGACAAATTAACGATTCAAAGCTGAATACACGCCAAGTCAAATAGGTCCACGCCACTTATACTGTTTAGTATTGTTGCCACTCCGTACCTATATTTCATTAAGCGACAGCAAGAGAAAAATGATGTCTTAACAGTGACCTCCACCGCGGAGCGTTCCTTCCTTCACTTGAGACCTGATAAACCCTCAACCTTGCTTTCTCAAGCCAGTTGCCTGCAAGTCTTCAAGGTGAGAGCACCAGTTAAGCAACCCTACCCTCCAACGGCCTAAGCAGCGAAGTAGTGAGTTTTTTCCTTTATTGCTAGTAAACAGATCTTGCTCTTGTTTTTGCTTTTGACCTTCTACTAATAGTGAAAAACGAATGCGAAAATGTTTCATGAAAGAGGAAATTATATTGAGACTTCGGAAGACGCAGTAACGCTTGCGGAAATGTCGATGACAGCAAACTTAACTTCAGTCGAATGGGGTAACCGTGATTTTATTAAGGATTTTTTCCTGTTGCGTCAGGTAATATGGAAACTTACGTAGGTTGGGGAAGCTAGAAGATTTGCTGCCGGGAAATGGAAACTCGTATGTAATGTCATTGACAGATGTCCCCATATTTAAGGATGAAAATGGAAAAGAATCTACTGATTCGGCCTCGACTTTGTGGTGATTCTCCATTACAAAGGATAAGGAAAAGAACGTTTCTACGTAGAAGTGTTCTTTTTGTTATTTTTAATGACGAAAATGTAAATTTGAAAGGTTATAACACAAATTTATATAAACTTTGAAGACCCAGAGAAAAAAATTAGTGAGTGATCAATATCACGGCTAGAGATTCCTACTGTATCTTAGAAAACTATTTTCTTAGCACATCAATTTCTGAAGAAATTTTCTTTTAGTTTTAAATCGGTATAAAGTAGCGTGCTATCAATAAAATATTTGCATGACTATAAAAGCGAAGCTTTTAGATTTTCCAAATTTTCCCTTTAGTAGGCCGAAACACCGAAGATTCAGGCAGTTTATGGCCCCTGTCAGTGCAGAATCGAGTCCCTCCTCATTCGGCCATCCCTGGCTGGCCTCTTTTTCCATAGGAAAACCCGCCTAGACTGGAAATTCGCTTCTACGCATGGTCCATTTTACCCAGTCTATACATGTAAAAGCACAACTGATACATGGATTGTTCGAAGTAAATTGATGTCGTTCTCCGAAGGATTCCTCTTGACTAAAGCAGTGCTATCTTCATGAAAATGTTAGCCTACAATATAGACAATTGAGGTGCCGATCAGAGTTCCTCGTTTCCATTATGAATGCAATATCAGCCTTTTAAATCTACGATCCTCTTAGAATATTAATGTCTGTAGTTATGAATTCAGACTTGGTTGCAGAAACTTAGTTTACTCAAGGGAAATCGTAGCCCAAAAGCAGCTATGGTTGATATTCTGTGGTGACGCAAAACATTAAGGTTCCTCTTAGCAGACGTGAGCATCGCGATTAATTTGCGCAGGGCACTGAATCGCGCCTCCATGTGTTCTGGATTACTCATGAATCTTTGCGCGGTATTCCCTTTGTCTATCTCCGAAGATCGATGTAAGTGTTCATCCTGTTGATTCGGATCTTGAACGAACAAGAATACAAATGATCCTAACTATCTCCGATCATACTTCAATGGAGCAGTTTAAACGTCAATGCCAAGTCGGGGAACAAAGGATAGGTACCTTGAATTGTTCATATCTAGCGGACTCCTTACTTGAAGGGCTTGATAAATAAAGTAGCTTTATATTTATATTGTACGTAGTTAAAATTCTGCTCTGCTTCGCTTGAAAATATTGCTCTCGGGGATATCACAAAAAATTCTCGCACGCTCTCAGCAGATTCTTCGCCAGTTTTTTTGATGCTGTCGTATCCAAGCTTTCGAAGAAATTTGACTCCTTCAAAGACGTCCTAGGCATTTTAGGATTTTACTGCGTGAACCCATTTTTCATTATTCAGAACTTACCTCGATCGCTAGCATAGCGGCAGTTTCTCTTTTATAACAATACCCTCGGTAGTTGGATTCTCTCTTTGGTATTTAAACGACAAAGCTTTCTAATTCATAGCCTCTATTTTCGTATATTCTTAGATAAAAAGTTTGACGTACTTGAAAGAGGCTTCGTGGTCTTCATTCAATACACAATTAGGTATAATTAAAAAATAATATTCCACAAACCTCCATTGTTTTCATGCAGAGGCAGAAGTTGGCATACCACATTCATTACGTTATAAATAGAGCTAAATTGGTAAACAGCTCAACGGCGAAGTGTTCTTATATATGTATTTTCTTGTAGTCTAATATTCTGAGAGGGAATCTATTTAAATTGCGTCAACTTTAAACTATAAGTAAAATTTTCATGGGAGTTGAAAACTATAATGTTATACTTCTTTCGATCTTTGCATTGCATTAGTCAATTAATTCTCAACTTGAGGGTCTATCAACTAAGTGCCTTCCTTTATATAATTCGTTGTTTATCTAACATAAAACATTCTCATCTCCACTCCTTTCAATTTTTAACCATGTGAATTGGAATCCGTCTGTTGCCAAGAGTTTAATAAAAATGGCTCATCAGAAGGAGATGAGGGTAAACAGAACTTTAATGTAAAAAGAAAGACAGTTGAAGTGAACAGAGGGAAACTTGAATTTATTAATGTAAATTGACTGGTCCGTATTAGAGAGCAAGAGACGAAATGCTTTCACATTAATGAGAAAGGTGATAACCTTGTGGATACATCTTAATGACGTGAAAGCAAACTTTTGGTATTGATTAGGTGCTTGGGGGATGGCGTTTACTTACTCTTGCAATCCATCCCAGATGGCTAGAGCTGTCCTCAGGAGTACCTCACTTCCCTCAAGGAAAACTAGATCCCACACACGAAGGACGGCCGCTCGCGGAAGGCAATTGCAGAAGAGCGTTAAGAACCACTGCATGGTGAAGACGTTGGTTAGTGGTGGTTCGTAGACGGCTCCTGTTTTCGGAAACAAGAATCATTGATAGGAATGAAATTCTAAAAAATATTCGACAACTTTACATCAATAATTATCATCATCATCATCATCATCATCATCATCATCACTAAGACGATAAGGAGTCACACTTGAAGCAGAAATGAAACTAATTTTATATTAACTACAATCAAAGAATAAAATTAGTTTCATTTCTGCTTCAAGTTTGACTACTTATATATTTTGATAGGCTATCTCGGGATTAAATTAATCGATAATATTACCTTATAGTTTCTTCCCAAAAATATTAGAAAAGCTACTTTGAGCATTTCTTAAATTCAAGGACTGCAAATAATAGTCGCCACACAAACGGATATCTTTCGAAACAAAATTTCGGAAAACTTTATCGGAACTAAACTGCCAGGTACCACCTCCATCACAAATGCTTCGCTGTCTGAATTAGTAACTGAATTAAATTCTTGCTTCAGTTAAAATTATCGATTAGGTACCTATGTTATTTTATTTTTATTAAAAACAGACCAAGTTCTCGAAAAGATTGGTATTCAGGCAAAGTAACTGTAAGAGCCAAGCATCAGGTATTCTCATATGAGGTATTAGGTATCGCTGAAATGTATTAGAATGAAGATAATTGCTAAGAGTTTTCGGTCGGTATGACTGATAATTGTTGCTTGTGCACAATTGCCGTTTTTAGCATCTATGTGCGGTTACTTGCTAAGAGTTTTTCACATTATCAAAAGTTATAGCAGAGACCCAAATCTACGTTTGCGGTGGAATAAAAGACATGATGCTGTGTCTTTGAGAGGCCTATACATACAACATTGGGCCTCTCAGACCTTACCATACAAGGGGAGGACTTAATGGATTATTATGAGGTATTGGATGATCCAGGGTATCGCATGCTATCAGAGGATAGAGAGCAGGAGGTTGTTTGCGATGTCTCACCAGTGGCGCTATCTCTGGCATCATGCTGCAATGTCTCGAGGTGTCGAGAGAGAGCAGGAAGGCGGATGCGGAGGAGGTCTCGGAAGACAGCCATGTCGACGGACAGGCCTCGTAGATGATCAGCGAAGTAACCCTCCGGAAGGACTCCCTCGATGAGGAATATCATGACCTAAGCGGAAAAAAGGTACATGAAACCTCGTAAGAACATAATTGATGTACGAGATTTTGGCAGTCATAGAAATGTGAAGAAAGCTGCCCGTAGTTAATTACGTGGGACTTGAGAAAATTATCAAAAATTTTACCTTTTCTATAGAATTTACCACGATGGTAAAGATGGTAGATGGTTATTATAACACATTCCTTTACGGCTCTTCGTAAAAAACCAATGGAAAAATTGAATTTATTTTTATTCCTTTAAAAAGGAAGTTCTGTGTAAAACACAAGAGGAGATTAATTTAAAAATTCAGCAGTTATCGGAAAGGTTAAATATGGTTTTACGACTTTTTCGTTCAGAAGCCCAAAATAACTGACATTGTGACAGTAATTATAGGAATCATAAGCTTGAAAAATTATCACAAACGTAAAGGAATGATAAGAAAATTCGACTCGTTCAATTTAAAAGAAAATTCTTATTATTCTAAATACGAGTACGATGGAAGGAATGAATGTTATTCATTAAAAGCTACTCAGAGAAGAAAAATGAAGATGCTACGCTCTAATGTTCTCTACGATTAAAACTATAGCAATATTTTGGATGAGTACAAATATTTCTTACTCGCGAGAAAAATTAAAACGTCGAAATGCTAAAAAACCAAGCAAACTTCTTGGAATTGATACTTCGATGTTCTTACTCTTTAACTCCCGTTTCATGAATATTTATAAAAAAGTCTTTGATTGAACTTTTTCCTAAGTAAAAGCGAGGATATAATATTTTTCCTGGCGGAGCCGCTTATATCTCTTTAACACATCCAAGAAGACCTTGGGAAAGTAAGTGAAAATAGATATCCCTCTTAGTGCAGTTGGTCATTCATAGATCTCGTTGGCATTTCTTGTTCATTGCTGGCTTTGCTGTTTATTTGTTTGAATGTACCTAAGTTGGCATTTCCTAATCCTACTTGGCAATCCAAACAACAGACTCTACCCTTATCACAACATATGAGGGTGGCGTTGATGAGAGGCACTGGGTGATAAGAAAGGTAACTGAATTATGGAAAAAAGTAACTCTGTCTAGAAAAGACAACGGTGGGTTAGGAAATGTTTAATATGGATATGTAAGATCTAAATGAATACTTTAACTAAAGCACAGCTAGCATTTGGTTTAGTAGTTTTCTACCTCATCTAGGCTTGCATAACAACAGCAACAACAATAACAACGACATCAATAATAATAATGACTAAATGAATGAATAAATGACTTCCAAAAGGAAGAAAATAAAATTGATCTAGAGCTAAGCGTTAGGCCCAATAAATCGTTTTATAATTTAATATTCTCCCCCTTTTAATTTTATAGGAGAGAGCCCCCATTGTCGACAGGGTGGGAAATTTTAAGGATTTAATTGGTAACACAAAACCATGAGCAAATTAAAATTCAGCGTTTCTTTCTTCGGACGTTAATCCATTTCGCGTCTCAAGTATTTGAACAATGCTGCGGAAGTCTATTACAGCGAAAGGGATTACGCCGTGAAATATACCGTTTCTTCACTGAGTTAGTCGAAAAAAATTTCATAAAGGCGTCCCATATTTCCTCTCTTTGGAGGAAACTCATTAGACCAAAGTACGCATCCCCTCTTAAATTCCGACATTTCTCACTCCGGAACAGGCGTTCCTTTCGAATCTCAGCCTCCATTTCATCCTCCGCTACGGACATCTAATTCTCTTTCTTCCTTCTCGAAGCGCACCTGTTGCGTTAATTCCCAACTCCACTCTCTCCCTCGCCTTTTTCTTCCCCTCCTCTTCTATTTCACTCCTTAGTCACGCCTTATTAGCCATCGTCTTATTCACTCGGAAAATGAATTCGGCCCTCCGAGGAACCTTTTTGTGTTTCTGGTATTGATAGGGACATGGAATTATTCGCCTTTTCATATCCCTTCCGCATCTCTGCTAGAGTCAGTCCGTCTGGGAAAGGTGAGCCAAATAAAAATAGTAAGCAACTTGATTTATGGGGAAAAAAGATTTAATGGGAGCCTTCGAAATTCCACCCGCGTTCTGCCTTAAGCTCGGCGTTCCTTTGCCAAGAATTAATTTTCATCGCGTCTCGGGAAATTTCATTAATTCTTTCTTGCGTAGCATCTCATTGTATTTACAGCACGTGTTAAATGCTCGATTTGGAGAATACGCATGTATAGAATAGTATGAAAGGTAAAGTAGTATTTCCAAACCTTTTGTACCCCACGGCATATTTATATATCAAGTCAGACGCATATTTATATATCACGTGTTAAATGCTCGATTTGGAGAATATGATGGCACTGAATAGCGTGATAAGTAAGGCAGAACTTCCAAATCTTTTGTCTCCCACGGCAGATTTATATGTCAAGTATATAGGTATGGCCAAGAATTAGTTTTCATCACAACTCAATTAATTCATTAATTTCATTAATATTTCATTAATTCTCTCTCGCGTAGCTTAATCTCATTGTATTTATAGTACGTGTTAAGTGCTCGATTTGGACAGTACGTACGTACAGAATAGTATAGGTAAGGTAAGAGTAACTTCCAAGACTTTCGTCCTCCACAGCATATTTATAATATGTTAAGTCAGATTTCGCGGCGCTTCAAACCGAACGTTAAATTTATTCCCAAAGAGAAAGGGACTCAAACCTGTCCCTTTCCGGGCAAATGCTCACACCGTTGGGCTATCTTTCAAGAGTAATTAGACGTGCCGTTTAGGAAACTTTGTATGCAAGGGCGAGTGGTTCGTCTGACTGAGCAGCATCGCCCACAGCCACGACCTCATAGAGGCACCAGGCACACAAAGTAATGCTACCAATGGTGTTGGTTCGAGTCTCGGTCCTGACTGGCCTTTTTCATGTCGGTTTCTCCTCGGAAATATTCCTAGCCGCACGACGTTTCGTGCAATACCATCCTTATCTGTTTCCTTTTGTTTGTAACGTACTCGTAGTTTGAATTCAACTTCAGGATATCCTTTAGAGTTCTAGCGTCACAATAAATACCTAGGAGTTACACTCAGCATTACGAGTAGGTATCGTTTAAGGAACATATTCGAGATTCTATAGGAAGGGCGAATAGAATGCAAAGGTTGATAAGTAGAACCCTGAGAGGATGCCCATCTAGAGTTAAAGAAATTGCGTACTTTTCCTTCATTCGACCAAGTATTGAGTACTGCTGCGCAGTCTGGAATCCACACGAAGTAGGGCTGGTCTCAGATTTAGAGATGGTTCAAAGTAGAGCAGCCCGTTTTGTCCGTGGAGATTTCAGGTTCGACAGTAGCGTTACGGCCATGATAAATCACTTGGGTGGAACTCACTGCGTGAGAGAAGATCTGAATACCGACGAAAGCTTTTCGAAAAATTCATCGGTCCAGAATTTTTAGGTGAAGTAAAGGATATTGTTATTCCGGTAAACAGCGAGCGCGATCTTCGAGAGGCGACGACCAAGCGTTACAAGGAAATAACCGCTAAAGCAGATAGTTACCTCTGGTCGTTCTTTCCGAATAGAATCAGAGAATATATTAGGGTGGATTAGGTAAGGTGTTAATACACCCCCTGCCATACGCCACTGGCGGCTTGCAGGGTAAAAATCTAAAATCTAAATGTAAATAGAAAAAGAGCAAACAAAAAACAGACTGCAGAGTAAGGCATTTTAGTGTCATCACACCGAACACCAATTAAACGAAAAACTTCATCGTAAATTATGGCGCATATGTAATGCTGATTTAGAGAATTATGTGAACCTCGATCATCACGGGGCACACCAAGAGTGACAGCACGTCACGGCACACCGTGGGAAGCAACACTGTATGGGAATACTCAAGGGAACGATGGAGAAATGAAGTGCTCAAAAATATCCCTAAAAGATAAATGTCTCCGCTGTAATAAAAGTAGTTGTTTTGGATCACATTGAATTTCAGATGAAAATATCATACTTGATGTCGTAGAAAGGGTTCAGTATTATAGAGTATCATTTCAATTTATGAACTTATTGTCGTTTATTTAATTATTTTAAAGTAATTTGAATCATTTCCATGCATCTAAAATATAATATAAGTCGGCCGCGGTGGCGGAGTAGTTAGCGTGCTAGCACTCCAACCCCAAGGTCCCGGGTCCAAATCCTGACTTACTGGGTTCTTCTGGTTGGTGTGCGGCTGAGTGTATTAGTCTGTTTCTAATTACGACCTACACTGTAACAGCCCATTAAATCGATTTTTATTGGGGCATAGGGAAAAAAAAACTTGCAGATGATATTCTCGGGCACTGTGGTGGCAATATTTTTTAGATACTTTCAGAGCTATCACAAAGTAATCTCAGATATTTTATATGAGTATTTACTTCTCGTTTCCATGAGGTATTAAAATATTTTTAGTGATGCCGTGTAACGGATCATATTGAAATAGTAATAGATCCTGCAAGGCATATTTTGATCTTCGATAACTATTTCATAATGGCATGTCACATCCTGATTATTAACTAACTGCTTCCTAACAAAGTCTTTCTCAGGAGACGTGATTTCTTACCTTGCCGGTGACGGATTATCTTAAACAAGAGCCGCCCCACAGCTCTTACGAAAATTACTTTCATGTAAGATACAAGAGGAAGAAAATCTCTTCCAAAGTTTTCCTCTCAACCAAACATTTTAGCGAGATTTTGAGGTGAATATTAGATGAACTTACTTCGGTTGTGGAAACGTTGCTCTTAACCGAAACTCCACCGAATATAACGGATCTTGTTTTGTGGAAGCAATTCATCTAAGATTTATCCCGGTAGAAATCTTTCTAATTACGAGAATGTTTATAGGATAGCAGCATATAGGAAAAAACAGGAACGTATTTCCCTGGGAACTTCCACTTTTTGCTTACGTTGATGATCGAGAAGTCGGAGTGATGCCATAGAATGCTTCATAAATTCTGTTGTCTCGAATAGGCTGCGAGGTAAGTTAAGGTCAGCATATGGTATTTTAATTCCAACGAAGTTCTTCGCTTAGAAATTAGCGCTCCTCTGAAGAAGAAGAAACAATTGGAAGGATTCTTTGAAAACATGGCTGATTGCTAATAATTGTACACATTCTAGCGCGACATATCCCATCGGGAGCAAGGAAACGCCTTTACCATTCTTGCTTGTGAAGTAGTTCAAATAGTAAATATCCAACCAAAGATGAGAAAATACCTTAATTTTGAATGGAAGAAATTATTTTTTTAGTTATGGAATTTAAATATGTTAATTAGCGTAATAATTCCTCTTAGAAAACAAATATTGCTCACTCATAAATGTTTGGATTTTAGCACTATAACTGTTCGAAAATACCAAGAGCTTAAAACGCCGTAATTCTTAAATTTATTCTGAATAATACCCAAACGTACTCTAGCTTACATAAAATTGACATATAATAAACATTAGACCCTGACTTTTAAATAAAAAATTCCAACAATAAACACTTTTAATGACACACACTAGTTACCAAGATCACTTTCGTGGGATGTTTACGGGATGTGTATGTGGGATGTTTAGTTTAAAAATCTTTACTTTTAGGAGGAAGAATTTTAATTGATTTTTTATTGGTGCAGGCATTCACTCATATCTCCAGTAAATGTATTATATTTTGTGGCGGTTAACGTTAATTTAGTGCATTAATTTTAAAAAACGGGGGAAGATGTGGCGGTTTACCCCCTCCATTTTCCCTTCTTTAGTATGCATCTCCTCGTACCATTAAATTCGTACTTTTAAATACGTACTTTAAATAACGCCTGAGAGAGTCACCGCCTCATGATTATCCATTCTCAAGTCGCATACAAAAGCTAGCCAGCCAAAGTTAGCCTTGGCTGTGTGCCATTCCTTATATACTGAATGGTGGAGGAATTGTCTCACCTAAGACCTACTTCCCTGCGCGGATTATTTGCTATGTAACACGGATACTTATTGGTTCCTATTTGCATCTTCTGATATTCCGCCCTCTTTTATTTAACACACGTTTGCTAAATAGTTCGGGGTGGTCGAAACAGACATCTTCGGCGTACGCCAGGGTTAACAATGCGGTTGGACTCGAGACATTGTCCTTAGTGTGATTCCAACGTTTGTTCCGTAAACGGGATTGAAGCTGCATTAATTTCAACAGTTAATTTGAAAGTTGCTATTGTGTTATATAAGAAGTCTGATTCGATCTTAATTTAAATGCGTTTTTGAGTTTAATGTCTATTCCTTATGTCATGGTATTTATGACAAGTTTGTTACCTCTTTAATTCAGTAAGGGTTTGCACATTCTGTAATTGTTATGCTACGTTAATATATATTCCTCATTGTCATTCTCTCGAAAGTACGAAAATTTGTCTCATCGATTTCATAATAATGTCAACCGTGTTTGATACTGATAGTTGAAGTTAATCCTGCTTAATTAAACTGATTTTTCTGGCATCTAATCGTTTTTCCTAGCCTTAGTTCATCATATAACTATCATTTGTCTTTTGGTACGGGATACAGAAAAATATATCTTTTTTATACTTTTATCTCAGTCTTGTTCTTGGCTGTAATGACATGGATGCTACTAAGGTATGATTTATGCTGAATAATAGCATTAATTAAGGTTTCTCCTTATGCAATTACGAACAATGTAACTGGTAGAGTCATTGTGGTTCACTAATGTGAGTTTGCTCTGCTTACTATACCATTCTGGCGCAGTGAGGAAATCGTGGGAAAACCTCACTCCTCTCCTTCCCTAGTTAGTCTCGTTTCTCTCGTAGCTGATGATAGAGGGGATGAGGTCCCAACCTGCCAGCGGGTCGAATACTTTACAGACAGTCCATTTAACTTCTAACTGCTAATTTAGCACAAAATACGTGAATGCGATGTTCCGGTGAATTGGTTGTTCTTACATCACAGAATTTACTGTGTTCACTGCAATTTATTGTTTGGAATTCACTCTATTATGGTGGCATCAGTGTATGCGAATACATTAAATTAATACTTATACGTGGTTGCAAGACCAATATCAATGACAATGTTATATATAATGAAAAACTGTATCGTTTCAATACTTCAAGTGAAAGGCACATTCTTCACATGCGGGTTGAATTTCATTTTCCGAGTACGCAGCATTTCTTTGTGCGAGAATTAAAGAAGAGGGAGCTCATTGAAAAACCAATTGCAAGACACGATTCCGAAAATAAAGCGAGCTAAAAGAGAAAGGCAGGAAGTGTGTTTTGGAGAAGGGTGAAAAGGAGCGAAAGAGGAGAGCTTTAAAAGGGGCCATCTTTCCCTTGTTCGCTTCCAAGGCAATTGACAGACAATAAATAAATTAGGGATCTCGTACGTGTAACGAATTCATCGACTCGGAATACGCATGATTGGCATTTCTAACAGCCACCACCCCTCTCCGTTCTTTTTTTAAACCGAAACACCCTTTACGCCGCAGGGACCACAGTTTCCCGATTCTCTCTCTATTTTCAAGCTTCTCTCATTTTGAAGGAACGAGAAGCTTCAACGTTCATGAACGTCAATTCGGGAACGAATATTGACAATTCAGCGAATGTTTCTGGCTGGAATTATAATAAATAACTATATTGACTGATCGACTAAGTGTAAATAACACCAAACGTTGCATCACATGGTATTACGTGGTATTGCAATATCACGAAGCATGGAATTGGGAAAATTACCATTTTAAGATGTTTACTATAATGTTAATAATAATTTTCTTTTCCTCCAACTTAATATTTGCTTTATTTGTATATTCATAATCTGTATTTCGGATTTCTTATAATTTTCTTAAAAACTTTTGTAGATTTACTTATGAAGGTTTTGATTTAACTGATCAACGCAATGAAGACAACATTTATTAAGCTACATCGTTAAACGATACGGACTCAGGGCTAGTTCACTCTAATGGAGCGTTTTAATAAGCTACATCGTATTGCATAGTATTGCAACATTAAGAGTAATATGAAGTTGTGTAATTTAAATATTGTTATCCTTGTACTATATTGATGGTGGTCTTTTTCTCATACTTATATTTTTGCGTTCCTTATATACTATAGAACCATATTCTAAATTTTTTTATGTTTTTAATGTTTTCTCTCATTTTCATTATGGTTGAGTTAATTTTTATTCTGTTTACATTAGTTTTTTATCTCCTTCTTTGTGGGCGTTTTCACTCGTTTTTTTTGTCAACCTTGAGTCACAAAAATTTTTCCACATTTTACTCTTTTATATCTTACTTAACGACTTAATGTTCAAACACATCACCGATTTTCTTCGCAATTCTATGATTTACTTAATGGCCATACTAACAACACTAAGGCATCTGGCTGTGAATCCAATCTTCATAAATATAAATTTATTTCATGTTCAACTTTCATTGACAAAGAATTCTTGCGTACTGACATATTTTGTACATGTTAACAACTTCTACAATTTTTACTATCCTTTACGTGATCTAATACTGTGGTATATCTCTCATTCTTTTACTCTTTTCTATACTCCCTTTTTCTTAGTGAGTGATTTCCTGCAGCGGAAATATATTTCTGATAAAAAATAACAGTTCTTTTCTCCATCTAATATAACAAAACCATCCTTTCTTCTATCTTTCGTTTTCTATTACTGAAGAACTTGTTTAAACAAATCTTTGTTTATTCTAGTTTAAAAACTTGTTATGTTATGTAGTCTTTAAGTGTTTTGTCCCCAATTCTGATAAGGGAATTAAAAGAAAGAGTGCACCCTCTAGTCGCAATTTCGCCCAATATTTTCGTTTTTATTATTTATTTTTATTTTAAATTTCTTCATCAATTACTGTAAATACAAGACTAACATACGACATAAGGCAGAAGGAAGGCACAAGGGCTTAACCTCATAATACAGGAGATATATAT
>KZ308755.1:293680-314392 GCA_000376725.2 Ladona fulva | reverse complement strand
ACTAGTGGCATCTCGTATTCATTCATTCTGCTGATAATTTCTTGCAGCGTGTGGATGTGGTTCATAGTGCTGAATCCCTTGCGAAATCCAGCTTGTTCTCTGGGCTGGGCAGCTGTCAGGGACGTCTTCAGACGTGCAGCTATTACTCTCATGAACGTTTTGTATATAACAGGAAGGAGGCTGATGGGGCGGTAGTTCTTCAAATCTTCCTTGCTTCCTTTCTTGTGCAAAAGGACAAAAGGACAATCTTTGCATGATATATATATATATTTCACATCGAAAAGAATTCCTCAGTTAGCATTCACGCGAATGGGGAGAAGGAACGTGACGATTAAAGCCCTGTCTCGATATCAAGTTGCTAGAATCTCATTTTGAAAAGGAAATGGGCGGGAATCGAAGGATAAAATGTGGTAGGCGTGGGATGGGCAAATAAAAAAGAGCAGAGATGTTAATCTCCTTCTACTACGGCCGGAGCTTGGTGGAGTCTGATCCTCATGTGACATCGTGGCGAATTTAATTAAGGGAGGATCGTTTTCCATTTGATATAAGGATATATAACGTTGGCAGAATAAAGCTAGATGTGCTAAAGGGGATGAGTGAAGGAGAAAAGTGGAGGGGAAAGGAAAATAAATAAGAAAGACAAATGAGAGATCATACGAAGAAATCAATAATGGCAAGAGATAACGAGGCACCGTTTGTGGCGCGGTAATCTTAATTTTAATTTGGTAGTTTATTTAATCCTACATTGTGAGGGAGAGTAAGGAAAGGTGTTTTTAACATTGCACGGTAAGCCGTGAATGTTTTTCACACTTGTTATTCCTTGCGAGGGAGAGTTGAAATTTGCGAAGCATATATCTGTTTATCTTACAAGTACTGCGTCGCCGGTGGGAAAAAAATACTGACGTAAAAAAGATTGAAAAATAGTGGAGAATACTTCACCTTGTTTAAATCCTTTGATTCTAAATTAATCTACGTCTTCGTATATGCCCTGCAAGCCACCCTTCGGCGTGGGGCAGGGGGTGCATAATCCATGAGTTAATATCATTTGTTGGCTTATAGCTACATATCGTATCTTTAATAATTTAACACTAATAGCCGTGCTAACTTTGTAATAAGCAATTTCCAGTGATTTATTATAATGTAATTTATGTTAAATAAATAATTGTTCGAAAATTAGGAAAATTTTGAAACTTATTGTGGAAACAAGTATGCGTTTAATAAATTTAGACTAGTCGTAAAAATTCTGTGTTTAATTCCTCTTTTCTGTTTGGCTGAGTTTAGAAATTAAAACGATATTTCAAGCAGAGAATTGAATACGGCTGTTTATTGAAACCTTACCATCAGCCTCTATGATAACTCATTTCAAATTAATTGCGTGTCTCCAATTTATCAATAGAAGTACATTTATATCAGTTTCATCTTATATTGTGGCATTTGTTTGCACAAAATGATTTTTTCGAGTCAAGGTATTATTGATTATTGGCATTTCAACCTCATTAATTGCTCAGCATTAATATCGACGATATCCTTCCAGAAAATGTAATCATTATCAATGATAGAAATAAAAGAAAATAGCGTTAATTGATAGTTTTTATATCCCAAATATATGGCAGTAAGTAGGAAAAGAAGTGGAATCATTGAACTAAGTAACTAATATCTTAGGGAAACCTGGAGAGAAAAGAGCTTTTTCACGAAATATGTTATTTTGACTGCGCATAACTAATTTTAATTTCTTACTGTTAAATTTTCAACACCAGAGTTTTATGTATAATTACTTTCAACCCAAATAAATAATTATTAAATAAAAATATTTAGTAATTTTACGACATCGATTTACTTCTAGATAAAACCGGAATCATGTCTAATTTCTGTTATCCAAACGAAAGTGAAGGTTAGTCTCAGGTAAATATATTTAGAAGGAAAAGTAAGCTTAATGTATAGTAAATAAATAAATATGTTATATTAAAGACAATGTTCATTTAGAATAAAGAGCTGAATTTGCAAGAGTTTCGTCATAATTATGGATAAAGTAATCCTATGAACTAAATCGATACCAATCTCGATGAGAACTATCTTTACTTTTAGGTACTGGGCATAATAGTGTAATATGTTTTCATTGAATATCGCATTCTGCAAAATTTTAATTAATACGGCATGTCCGTTTGATGTTGACCTAGCGAAAAAAATGTCAACGGATTAGAGAGCTTTTCAAACAATTTTAGATGGCGTACAGCGACCCCTCAATTTTAAGACCTTCAAAACCAAATTCATTGCCGAAAGCTGCAATTGATATTAAAGATTTCATTTTTCTAAGGTTAGCGGTACTTTTCGAATAACAAAGTCATATTTCTCGCGAGCTTCGAAGCGTGTAAGGGGTGCTGACAGGCAGCCTACCCACCAGAAAGGGATGGCTCGGAAGTCTGGTTAAGATGTTGCTGATTTACGATTTTTGTTCTTGCACTTGTAAGCAACTTTCTCGTCGACAGATTCTGAGTTTCCTTTTCCAGGCACGGATACTTATGAAAGTGCTCCTTTGCTCTATGAATTCAGGTTATTCAAAACCAAATGCATAGCTTTGAGACTACGTATCGCTAGAGTTACACGAAAGTAATCTCTTAACATCAAGTAGAGCTCTTAACTACGTGAAAATATAGTCGCCGGATGAAGGAACGGGAAACAACTCGCCTAACTTCATGTGAATCGAGCAACAGAAGCTAAGCATTCTTGGTATGGAAAAGTAATGGTTGAGGGGGTGAAAAACTATCGTTAATCTCAAGTCGATGGTATGAAAGTCCAGGAAGATGAAAAGTGAAGCTATAAGCGAGATGACTCTATGCAAATACAAAGGCCAGTTGGAAGTTTGAAAGTTGTCGTTCATAACCTCCTGTATGACAAGCCAATACCTCAGATGAGCTTCGAACACTTAACGAACACAATACGAGATAATATAAGATAATAAGGATCAAAAACTAATCGCTAAACTTATGGAGAGTAGTTGAATTATCCAATAGAAGAAAAATAAGGAGCTTCCAAGTTCGTTGAAATAAGGAAGCCGAAGAAGACTTGCTCTTTTGGATAAATGAACAATTTGGCCAATGGAGCATACTTTCAGGATGTAAATCATAGTTTTACGATCATCTTAGAAACTGTTCAGATGGATTTGGCGACCTTCCTCCGAATGTTTAGAAGTTGAGTAAACTTTCTTATGAATCATTTTGGACGAGATTTGAATGCGGTGGCCAAGTTCCCCTTAACGAGAGAAGAAAGACTTATTTTCATTTGAATCACATCCAAGATGAAACGGATGGGTCACATTTTTGAGAAGGTTTTGCTTTATTCTTTGGAAACCACAATGAAATCAATAACGTGATAAAAGCGACGGTAGAGTTCGTTATCCTCAGTCGTCCAACCAACGTAAAATGTCTACATCACTATTATGAACTTGAATACATATTTTCCCTTAAAGGGATTTCGTTAAAGAATTTACTTAATATCAGAAATTCTGCTTTAATTATAGAAATTATCCTACACCTGCCTTTGTTCGCTTTGCATACAATTNACTAGACACGTACTTCATAGCCATTTTTAATATCTTATGTTTATCTTCTCTGTGTCCCTTTCGTCAGCCTATTTCGTCTACATTCCTCATTTTTCAAAATATCATATAGACTCGTCGCATTTTTACAACATCGTGACCAATGTTTTCATTAGTAGTAAAATCGTTTAAACCGAAGCTGAAAGGGGGAGTGTTAAATCATTTCTTAAGTTTAAGTTGCTGAATTAATTCTTTAATTGTTAAATTGAAATTTTCTCACACAAACGCTTAATATGGGCGTTTCTCAAATTCAAACTCTGATCAACCTATAAAATTATATCTTTCCCAAGGGAGTCAAAAATCTAAAATTACTATAATAGCATTAACGTAATCTCTGAAACTTTTGCAAACTTTAAACTTTAATTAGTTATAATAAAATCTTTAAGAATAACTTTAATTAAAATCTCCGCGCAACTTATTAAGACAGGCATTCCAGGAATATTGACAATATGAAACATACGATAAATATGATTACGAAAGAAATCTAGGTTACAATGTTTATTGTTACCTGATGATGGCGTACAGCTGAAACCGGTCGTGTATTAAAGTTTTATTTGTGGAAATTACTAAGCCTGTTTTATCATTTATGATTACGAAACATCACATTTCTAAAAAAAATAGCTTAGTCATTGAGTGTGCGTTTTATGATATCCACGATATCTTGTCTACGATGCTATTTGGACAATAAACCTAAAAGGAAAATCAAACGGAATCCCTTTCTGAATACATGCACAGATTCGTATTTTCGCTTATATAATACTCTCTATTTGTTAAGCTTCCGCCGATTTATTGAAGCAATTAATCCCTAGTTCATGAAATATCCGTCTTTGACGAGGAACCAGGAAAATTGTTTACCAAGAAACATCCAAAAACAGACTTCACGTAGGTAATCAACGGAGACGCATTAGACCGACAGAAATAAACTCTCAGATTCCGACAAACAGAGCGAGAAGAAATTACCAGGGACGAGGGGAATTGGACGGCGCCCCTTAATGAATTATTTTCATCTCCCGAGAGATTTACTGCGGAGCGAAGACAACAAAAATCTCGTTAGGGTCATCCGAGGAGCGGTAGACTCCTTCAACGCATGCTCCTCCACGTCCTCCCGGGCGATCACCTCATCAAATCCCGCCGAAGTCCTCCGGCACCCCTCCCCGCGAATATTGGACAACCCTCAAAAGCATTCGCCGAAAATCCTTCCCGGGATTGCGTGAAAGGGTGGCGCCGCCCCAGCGTCTGCCACCCCCACCCCCGCGCATTTCCATCCTCAGAGCGGCGGCAGTTCCCGGGACTGCCCCCTCAAGGGGGTTTGCCCCTCTCCCGCTCTGAAGGCGCCATCCAGTGGGTCGGCGCCATGAGAGACGTGGGTGGGAAGGTAGGGGGGAAAGATGGTCCGTCTGGCCACTCCATCTATATGTCCACCCCCGCCCCATTCTCTGATACTCTCTCCTGTTTGCCCCCGATCTCTGACTATTCTTTCTCCCATCTGAGCCCCCGAAAATATCTTCCCGCCGCCTCAAATGTTTTCCAGCTTTGTCGTCACGTTTCCATCATTCCTTCCGCCTTAATTTATTTTCTCCGGCTCCCCCTCCTCTGGCGATTGTCCCTTTCTCCGAAAGAACTCGAATCATGTAATCCTGCGGGTCCTTTTCTCTTTCTCATTGATCCGATTTATATTCCCGAAGATCCCATAGCGTTCTCGTGGTTTGCGGCGTTATACAACTCGCTATGGTATTGAGTTTGTCTCACTTTCAATCCGGTTGAACCCCTCCAATCAAAAGTCGTCATCGACCCCGATCCGATATCTAACTGAATTTGTTTTATTTAATAATACTTTTAGGTTTACCCAAGAAGGAAAATTTGATTGTTACAAACACACTCACTAATGTAAGACGAGAAAAGGTCAGACAGATATTCCAATGCGATGTCTTTTATGAATACGCTTATCTTGCATTTATATGAATTTTATGAATCTATTTTATGTCTTTGTTTATTATTTTGTTCAGTGGTTTAATATTTAGTAGTTAGATATGACATAAATATAATTCAAGTTGGGCGAAATAGTACAATGCAGAGTACAATAGTACAGAGCTGTGTTGTGATGTATCTGTTGAGTTTGGAATCACGTCAGCTATTTTAGGCTTACTCAATTCTAATTTCTGTGCTTTATTGTGAAATTTTACATTTATTCCTAGATTTTTGAATAATGATTAATCCAAATACTAGGCAAATGAACATCTCAACAAATTGTCACTTTACCGATGACTATACTGAGAATTCTATCAGCGTTTTTGGAAGTGCAATACTACTATACTGCAATACTATGTGTATTTGAGTTGCTCAATTTCATTTGGTTATTTTGTAATTGTAATAAATGTGGAGAATGGATCAGATACCACCAGTAGGAGAAATTATACAACTTAAAAAAAATTATGGTGGAATAAGCTTTTTCTGTGATTACGCACAATTGGTTCAGGAAATCCTAAATTTCGTATTATTTTTGAATTATCGATTAACAATCTATATAACAAGATTAACAATCTTTATGTATGCCAAGCCAAGCATTAAAATTCACAAAAATTGTCACAGAAATACACGAGAAAGGTATTCTGATAAAGTAAAATTAATCTTCTCTATCAAGATTTCGTGGAATTACTTTACAAATGAAATAATAAATATAACTTCTGCTTTTCCACAAATATATTTGGCCTAACCAATAGTTTCGAACTTTCAGTTCATCGTGAGGATTAGTGAATGCCTGATGATGAAACAGTTGGAAACCATTGGTAGCAATACCAAATATAAATGTTTGGAAAAGAATAAGTTATATTTATTATTTCATTTAAAAGGTATCATTACGAAACAGATTAGGAAAGCCTGCCAGTATGTATTTAAATGAATTGCTTAAAAGAGTAGTCTCATACTTTGAGGTGTCTTTTTTCTTTTGCGTATAATCCACCAAAACCGGTAATAGCTGCTATGGAAATTCAAAGAACAAAAAGAAAAGGAAAGTTTATAAATTGAAAATATTTTAAACTTTATTGATTTCATTTAGACTTTTGATATATTTACTTAATAGCTTACGATTATTAGGGATTCTCCTCTTCCTCCCAACCGTGTATGCAAGTAGAGCGTAGCAAGTAGCATAGGTAGTAGTAGAGAGAGTAGCAAGTAATCATATAAAATCAGTGTGTTATCATGTTTGATGAAAGTGATCGCAAGTACGTCATAAAGAGAGTTAGGATCATAGTTGACTGATTCAATCGTTACCTTTCGTGGAGAATATACATCTGAAATTTAAATCTAGCAGTTAATGTGATACAATTTTATAAATTTTTGTTTAATATTCTCTTCGGAATTGTAGTTTAAATGGGTAGAGATTTAAGTAAAGAAGAAAGGAAGGATGTTTAAAGGAGCAACCGCTAGGTTTTTTAGCGTAAAATAGATTTTATGCCCCTCCGTTTTACCCACTACCCTGTTTCTATGATCTTTGAAAGGGTGGACCCTACCATAGCGAAAATAATGTGTCGTATGCACCGTTACAGCGAAGCCGTAATGCTGTTTCAAAGGACGCTTTCAGCTATTTTGGATGCAATTAACAAGTGCATGGAGTGTTCCGGAAGTACCCAAAATCGATCTCTCACGAGCATTGTTGAATGTATCTAAATAACAACTTTCGCAAGCTTACTTTTGCTATAAATGGTTATGACAGAAGCTTAATTATGAGGAATAATAGTTTTGTTCTTTTCAAAACTCCTAATTCTGACATAATGCAAGTAGCTATTTAAAAAATAACATTTTATCCCCTGCGTCTTTTAGTTGAAAATTTCCTGTTCAGAAAGCTCTGAGTTTACTAAGCCAGGTTTAGTAAAACTTTCGCCTTAATGAAGTATTGGTGCCTTTAAAAGTCTCTGGGCTTAATCACTAACTTAGAACGTGAGTCCCACACAATTTTTTCTTTCTGCGAAACGAGCAACTTTGAGCGATTATGAACCGACGCCGTTTACTGCGTCATCTACTTTTGCCATGGCGACGATCCACAGAAACGGACTTTTTTCCTTACCTGTGCCTTTCCTATCCTAGTGCCGCTCTTCTGCTCTCTGCTACATGGCATGTGCAGTAACAAGGACACGCACAAAATTCAAGCAGCGGGATACATTAACGCCTATGATTACTTTCATATCCAAGCATTACGTAAATGTTCTACTATAGCCTCCATTTTTACGGGATCTTTATTTTAAATAGATAAAGAATTAATAATATAACTCATAAATTGAAAAAGAGGAATGGAGCTTTAAGAAAACTTGACTTCGTTTATTCTGAGGAACTGGGTAAGCATCTTGTTTATCAACAACGCTCGCAAAAGATTTTACAACAAATATCCATATCAATCCATTTTTTGTCCACTTTTCTTACTTTTCTATTATTGTTGCTATTTTTTTCTCTCTATCTTTAAAATTACAAACGGTTAGATGTAAGATGAGACTTTTTACTCTCAATCTTGCTCTGAATAATGAAGTATTCTAAAGACATATTCAAGCCCACAAGTTTCGGAAAACCATCGCCAAAATTAAATTAAAATGAATGCTTATGTACCTGATAATGGCAAAAGTTTGCCGAAACCGGTCGGTTTGAGTTTGTATACATAACTACTACAGTTAAATGGTTATGAAGTTTTTTTTATGTCAAGAATCATCTTAACACGTTCAGCGCCCATGGTCACTATAGTGGCCACGCACAGGCTTCAGTTTCCTATGCGCTCACATCCACTGGGCCTCTTTGTTTAGTTTCCCTCTTTCTTTGGGCCTTCGGATAGCTCCATATTTTTTATATTGGAATTGGGTGGACTTTACATTTATGTTGGGCAGGGAACGTGTTAATAAATAGGTATTTTTTCACACTAAATTCATGCTGATGCTGCTTCTAGAAGTAGGATTGGAAATCATTGGGAATATAAGATCTATGGTGTTTCTATATATCTTAGGTGTAAATTTCCTCGATCAATCAGAGATTTTAAGTCATCAGAAGATGTTATCACGATGCCAACCTACAACGAAGGCCGATAAAAAAATGTGAGAAAAGTAGTAAAATAATTGATATGAACAGAAGATATTGAACCTATTTGTTTCGTAGGCGATCCATAATATTAATCAACTTAGAAAATAGTTTGAATGGCGAATGAAGTCCCACCCGCACGCAAAAAACGGCTTTCCGAGTAAATATGTAGTGGGAATTAGATGTAGATCTGTATCGTAATTTAAACAGGCAAAGGATGAAGTTGGAGCTGGTATCCTAAATTGAAATTCTCATTGACTCACATGTATTATCTTCTCTATTATTCTCGAGGATTTTGCTTGCAAAGGAACTGCTTCTCTAGGAAGATTAACATGGCTTGAGGTGTCTAATCAGGTTATTTTGCCGTCTAGGTTTGTGGATGTGAAATATGATCAACTTCGATTTACTCGAGGAAACTATCACAGCAAGCCATTCTAATTTCGTCGAAGAAGAAGTTTGCTATGATAACAAAATTTGTAAAGGCTTAAATGCGGATAGCACAGAAAATGTAGAAGTACGTTGAGACTACGTGACGTTTTTTTTTTTGAAATTTGAGATAAATTTCATTGAGGGCATAGAATTAAGTTTAAGATAATTAATCTGTATGAATATCTAACGTGCTGCATTTATCAGTTGAGCTAATGGTATAGTTGAATGGGTGAAATGGGTTAAACGATACTTTCCATCCGTATATCGTTTGAAAGAAACTATATCCTGCTTAACACTGCACAAAATTTCGAAGATTATTGAATACAACCACAAAACTATTGTAATGCAATTTTCGCTAACTTCAAATTCGAGCTTCAGAGTCAAAATACGGGTCTCAATGTCGCGTATTAGCATTTGTTTCGTAATATTTTCCTCGAATTTTAATGCAAAATTATAATTTATCTGTCGTTTGTTAACTTTTTCTATACTATTTGCCAATTTTATTTTCAATTCATTTGTAATCACGAGTTCATTACCATTATTAAATTCCTAAATAAATGTGTCAAACTTTAAGGCATTTTCCCCGTAATTTTATTATCATAAACTACTCTTCTTATATTCTATTTGATCACAATACGCCTCGTCCAGCTCAGCCTTTCTGCGCACGATATTCCGTGATTCTGGTAGAACTGCTGCGTTTGGAAACGTGCCGTTTTTATCGTCAGCATGTTTCAGAGTCTCACTAAAATATGGGCAAAGCGCCCATGCCTTTTACATGGGAGAATTTCTACTTTTTTATATTGAGCTCGGTTGGAGCTTTCTACGCAATGGAAATAACGAGGCAACCCATATGTAGATTAAGAAACGACAGAGCATGTTGAAGAATGAATGATGCCAATTATGGCGCCAAGAAAATTTCTGTTGAAAACATAAAAAGTTGTTGATGATTTGAACACCATATGGCAATGTTTTAGGGATATAAGAATCCCACATCCAGATTCAGGAATATTTAGTACCTAAAGGTACCTTTGGGACGCATAATCAAATGGCCATATCCTATAAAAATTTCATAAATTGTGAACAATGTTTAATAATAATTTAGGGGTTTGAATAGTAGCATTTGTCTTTTACGCGTTGAATGACAGCGATACGTCGTATTTTGGGATAAATTATGAAAATGTTTTACAAATAGAATAATATTTATGCTTGGTGTGTCAGACGGGATGTAAATAAGATATTGCATACCCGAAAACATAAATATCCACCAAATTATTCCTTATCGGTATAAGCACGCGAATGGCCTCGTTTCATGTCTTAATGTTTTCTTAGCTTTGCATAGATCTTTCGCTCCAGATATTCATACATTTTTTTCATGCATTTCCTTTTACCTTGCAGAAATTTTACATTCCAAAGTAAGTAAGGCGGCCTATATATCATGGAAATTAAATTTCATTCTAAAAAGAAAGGAAAGAGGTATCTGGAAAAGTACACGTTTCCACCATTCAGTTCGTAACTTTCTTTTCTTCAGGATCTTTTTCATTTCATTCTACTAGCTTCATCTTTCTTCTGTCTAAACTACTTGGTCTACACTTCTATTTGCATCCTAAGTGCCTCAGTACACCGCATTTACTGGTAGAATATGGGCTACAGAATGATGGCTTGCAAATAGTCTTTGATAAGAGGCAGTAGCTAGTCGAGAACTGCGTGACTGTCCTCGAGGTGACACTGAGAAACGGTAGCGCTTGTGGGTAATGTGACTAAAATTTGCCAAAACTGAGTGGTATAAATTGTTGAACTGTAGGAAGGGAATGTTTCATATAGTTTAGACACGTTTTGGTTGGTAACTTAGTTTGTAATCATTACTGAAAAACTAGGATATAAAATAATAAAGAAAAATGTGGAATGGTTTCCGAATGCTCGCGAAAGATTGTGGTGATTTTTAGTGATCTATGAATCATGAAAAATTCACAATTTTGCATATATTATAAAGGAGTCCAAAATTTATTTCTGTAGAATTAGGGCGGGCAACGAGGCACTTTTAGACACCAGTTTAAGAGGAATAACCATTTACATTTGGGAATGGTTTCCATTCCGATAGTGGTAGGGGCACTTACTGGATGAAATGTCTCCTTCGAACCTGTTTATCTTAAGGCCGTAATGTCAGGCGTTTCCTTCCTCTATTTTCACGCACCCCATTCTCAATGTCATTCTCAAAAACCATCGCATCGATCCTTTCCATCGATTCCGCCAAAACGCTACGTTCTTCGCTCTTCCTTCCTCCTACAACATCTACTCTCATCCCTACTGTTATTTTTATCTTCAGAGTTTCTTGCTTCAACATCTAGTAATTATACTTTATAACCACGCAATGAAAATATTAAAATTCTACTAGTACTAACGAATTATATGTTAATTAATGTCCATGAAGATATTAACGGTCCTATTACCATATCTTGATGAAAGAAATATTTATCATTTGTCTTTTAGTTAAAATAATTTTTAGAGAAAAATGTATATTTTATATACCTTTGTCTCAGTCATGGCTGAGATGATATGAAATCTATTGAGGTATAAGTCATGGTAAATGATGGAATCAATTAAGATTTCTCCTTATGCAATGTTACGAAAGGTATAACTCGTAAAGTCATTGTGTTTCACTAATATGGCTTTTTTCTGCTTATAGAATCCTGGCTCAGTGAGGAAAGTAAGGGCAAACTACCTCACTCCTCACCTTGCCTAGTAAGCCTCATTAACCTCTCTTAGCTCTTCGTAGCTGATTGTAGAGATAGATAGATAGACTCTTTATTGGCGAGGTTAGGCCCATATGGGCCTCTCTTCCACCTAACCTCGTATGTCATTATAATAAGTACAGAATATAATTATAACTAAAAGAAGGCGGTGTGGGAAAAAGCATTGCAACTGAAGGTTGCCAAAGAAAAAACCCACGTTGCGGGAAAACACCCACAGAGAAGGGGTGGGGGATGAGGTCCTAACCGGCCATCGGGCAGAATACTTTTCAGAAAGAAGATGTTATCGGAATAACAGAGCTTGGTTCGAATTTTATGTTTATTTTAATTATTAAGAAGTCACTTATTTGGCACGCAATGCAACATCGAGTCTTCACTCGATCCATGATACTCCATGGTATCTACACCATGTAGATTCAATGGCTGAATTAATTAATAAAAGAATTTATCTTTCGCAACTTTTAATGCATGAATATAAGAGATGATCGAGCGACGTCATATTTAGTAGGCGTCGGTTTACGTCGTTGTATATGAGCATATAAAATCTTGTTCTCTCAAGCACCCCTTAGGCAGAGCCACTCCAAATCTCCTTCACAAAACGCGCCCCGGAGTGTCTCTTTCGTGGAATTTTCATGGCGCCTTAGATGTTTTATCGCTCCCATATAGTGCTCTGTCCATTTCCGATCTCTAATGCTTCCTCCAGAAGGTCGGCTTCATCGTTGACACCATTCGAAGCGCTCTATTTTTCATTTTCGTACTTGTTGCTTTTTTATGTTTGCTCATCCTTTCCTTCTTCATTCCCATAATGATATCTCAATGCTGAAGAACAACAAATATTAGATGCACTCGTTTTAATGAATAGTTAAACGTCGAGTAATTAATTTAAAATTCAAGGAGAAACAGATGTGAATAATATCGAAATGACTGGTACTCGAACCCAGGTATCCATTTACAAAGCACGGCCGTATGGCTTTCTGTGGTTTGTAAATGACCCTTCCCTCATCAATTTAAATTTAAAATATACGAAAATACAGGTATTGGTATATAAGAATAACCTCCATCCCATGATATTTTTAGTAGAATAGCCGTGAATTTAAGAGTAGGTATTGTTACTTGATCTATAAAAAAATTAATTACTAATTTGTACGAATAAAGTGTAATAATTGAAATAATCTTTCGTGGGCAGTAAACAGTCAATAAAAAGAAGTATTTTAAAGCTCAATAACCTGTTTTGAAGCGGCTATGGCTCGTTTCTCCAACCGGAAATAAAATTTGCGTTCACTAAAATAAAAATGGAAGTAAGATGAGCATCCGTAAGGAAAATGTTTCCTTTAACTGTAGGATAACGGGCGAAATAGAATTCTGGCAACAAATTGGAATTTGGGTAGAAAATCAATAGTTATGATAGAAGTCTACGCTGTAACTACACATTGATGCGTGGCTGGCCAGCATAATATCGATGAAATGGAGGATAGAAATTCTTGAATAGGGTCAGTATAACAACGATCCGCTGAATTAATTTCATTATGGGTATGCATGACAGCAATGAGAGACGGAAAGGGAGAAATCCGAGGGGAAGAATTTAATCGATCATTTTGCAACGTTAATTTCTACGAAACAAAATTAGCATTATTACTCTATTGAAATGTTTATGAGAAGGAGAATGTACGTAAGTGTATACCTAGATATCTTCTCCGGTGTCGGGAAGCACGAGAAATGTTTGAGATGTTCATCTTTGAACGATTCTGAACTCGAGGATGACGAATCCTTGCAGCAATGTTTATTCATCGCTAAAACACATCGTGGCTAAACTTCTGTCTAGAAGTTGAGTTTTCGCGAATTCGTTTTAAAGAATGTCATGTTTACTCCATAACTGATTAAGTTCTCAGGAGCATTAATGCCACCAGGCTTGGGAAAATAAGTTAGAAATGTTCTGCTCTGAGAAAAGGAGCATATTCGTGTCAGTGTACGTCGGTAGGCCGCTGCGGTTATGGGTGGTTGTAGGCAATATTGAGGGCAAGTTGTTCATCCTTGCAGAGCATGTTTATTCCATCCTCAACCTTTATGTATCCTTTGAAGGATTTTGAAGGTTGCAAAGGTCTCTGAAAAGAAGGAATCCGTAAAAATACCGAAGCAGAACTTGAGCGTAAAAAGACGGCTAAAACCACTCCCATAGACTCTTCTTTCGCATTAACGAGGAGTAGGACATAGATGGTCCACAAGAATGAAAGGGAATTCCGGATTAGGAGAAATTGAGAAGGGAAGGGGAAATTATATGGGATTGGAGTGAGGCCAGAAAGGGACATCGGGTCGGATAGGGCTGAAGGATGTGAGCCAGAAGAGAAACACTAGAACGTTCTCATTGAGAAGAAGATATTCGTGCGTAAAAGATCTGCTACTTGGAAAAGCTCCCATAACCTATAATTTTTCCCATGCATGATATTTTCACTCATCTAAGAGAATGTACATTCCTTTACGACTTCCTCTTAGAAATGTATGCCAACCCTAGTCTGCGATTGTATACCATAATCGAAATATTTAATCATCATTTTCCATACTTATTTATTACAGTGTATAAATAAAAAAATAATCGTAAATCTGTGTGAGAATCTTAGGTAAGTTATCTAGTGGAAACGTTTTCTCCTTGTTGATATCTCTAATTTTTTGACGTATTTTCCTTGTGGATATCTCTATGCATTTCAAGCCCGGCTACCTATTTCGAATATTTTTGTGTTCACGTTTGCCATTTGTCTTTATTTTTCTGTTTGTATTTGCAAAAAGTATATAAACTGGATTCTTTTTGGATCTGCAAGGAAAGGGGATCGTGGAATTGATTTTGTTTTAAACTGACGGTGCGATATTATAAAACTGATGAGAAGTATGCCAAAATGGCATTTTACCGAGCCTACGTTGATAATTAATAACGGAGTTCGTTTTTCACACCAATAATTTATCCATATATCGAACATGAGCAAGACTTTCTTTGATCCTCACAACAGAGATTATCTGCATAGAACATATTAAGGATTTGATGCGCAATAACGTCTACTCGTATGTCTATGTGGATACCCTGCAAGCCACCTTTCGGCAGGGGGTGCATGCACCATGACTATATTTCCTTAATCGATTATTTTCGCGTATCTTTCGCGGAAAAAATGAGTTCTCGCATCGATTGGTTCTAGCATCTATTTCTATGATCTTTCTCGAATTATCGGAACGTCATATGTAGCATGGTGAACGCATTATATCGGCTACATAATCTCTGAACGCGCTTTCTTTGAATTTATCCAGTAAAATTATTCTTTGTTGAAATCTTCTAACTTCCAAAGACTCCCATTTTGCGTCCTGAAGCATCTGAGTGACACTCACTGATTTATCGTAGCAATTATTCACAAAACGTATCGTCTTTCTCTGCACCTTTTCTAATTGCAATAATACTTTGACTCGCAGCCTAATCATCAAGATTATCATGACCCATCAACTACATTTACAAACCGTCCTTCAGTGTTGGGTCGGTGGTGATGCGTCGAAACGTATGTTGCCCTTTAATCATTTGTTATGGCGCTCGCGGATAAAGCCTTTGGGGCATGAATTTGAAGTAATATACCAACAAAATGAGCAATCCAATATTTCATCATCTTTATATTTCACAGCGATGACGAGGAAGAGCAACTTGGATACACATATCTGTCGTGAAAGTTCCAAAGATCCCTTATTTAAACTATGTATAGTAATAAGTGTTTGACACAAAAATTACAATATATTACGCAATAAATATACGAATATTATATATTAAAGGGACGAAATGGCCTGAGATTAATAAAAAGGATGTTGACCTCGGATTTCGAAAGAAAGCTCCATAGGCGTAATGAAAACCGACTGTGATGGTCAGCTGAATAACCCGCCTTAATGTTCAGCTGTGTAATTCTGCACCATGGGATCAGTGTAGCGGAAATTTACATTATAAACGGCACACTTTCTGCTTCGCATCCTATTATCTCATTTAGCTCCCCGTAATGGGTTCCTTTCTCTCGTTTCATTGCTTCCAAATCCTTCCTTCTCATTCATCCCTTTCATGTTTCCTAAATACTTTCCCCTTCTTTTTCTTCACATGTCCTTCCTCATTCTACGATAAGCGATTTCCTGTTGCGCCTTTGTTTGCGCTTCCTTCCTTCTCTTCGCAGCCCATAAAAGTAAATTAAAACGGATGAACGAGGCCGTGTACTGGCGAAGCTCGAATCCAGTGCCATCACTCTCGATTTCACTCGCGATAATTGGACATTGCGACAAGGGCTTTCCGAGTCACGTTGCTGCAGCCGCAAACACCAGCAGAGGACAGGAACACCAGCGTGGGACGATTACAATGGTATTTAAGTCGGAAAAAAGAAATAACACAACCCACGAGAAATAAAAATCGTCCAACGTCACTCTGCAGAAAGAACGAACGTGATTGGTCGAGCGTTAATTCCTCAATTTTTCGCAGCGCTGTCGTTAATGCTACGTTACTGTTATCACGAGCTTATTTTAATTCCAGTGCGTTCACACGCGTATGGGACGTCCCTTGTTATATTTTATCGCCTCGTCAGTCAAAGTTGTGCCACTGCGATATATGTTTTAATCTCAGATTTCGCTTTATTCGCCCTTGCTTCCAATTTAATCCATTATTCTTTAACACTGCTATTGATAGCATTTAATTGCTATCAATTGCTTTCTAACGTGCACATTTCTAAATTCAATTAAACATATACAGATATGTTTTGTAAATATTAAAGTCTCGTATTCGAAGTACCCCCATCCCATTGCATCCCTTGTCCCTTTCCTTTTCCGTATACCGCACTAGTGTGCGATTATGTATTTTTGTAACTGGTGATGTTCCGAAATTCGCGATGAATACGCCATGTTATATAGTGGGTACATATAAGTGCATGTATCAAATCATCAAGTAATGAAGTGAAATTGTAACAATGCACTTGATTGCAATCCACAATGTAAAAATGGCGGATTCATCGCGAATTTCGGAATATCAATAGTTTCAAAAGTTGCATAATTGCACCCTTGATCTTCACTGATATCATTACTATTCCCCTTCATTATTTGATGATTATCTTCCCCCTATATCACCCTTTCTATTTTTAAGCTAAAAATACGTATACCATAAGAATAATTTTTGCCGTATCACCTTTAAAACTGTTGGAACAAAAATGTATCCAAGGTGAAACTTTAATTGTACAGCTGTGTAGAGTTTGTAAGAATTTGTTGGTGTTCCCGCATCGCTAGTTATTTAGTTTGTTTTAGTTCTTTAATTTCGTTTTAGTTAGAATTTCTGCCTAATTACATTATAATAATGATGTGGATGTAACCTAGTTTTTGTATTGTATTTGACGAATATTAATCGCAGTGAACGAAAGACTTCCTTCCCGAATGAAATATCGGGAATATGAAGAATGTTATCATATTGGGAAAATCACCATTTAATTTTATTCTGGAATTGCTGTTTTCACTAGTGGGAGCAGAGCGTGAGAAAACAAATCAGGAAATGATCGATTATCGTTGTTGTATATTTGGGAAAGAATAAAAAATTGAAACGGACGACGACCTAATATAGACGATAGATTGGTGAAAATATCAGTACCTCACGGAGAACGGATATATGTTTATTTTAATCGTGAAATAGAAAATGTTACTTTGTGATAGCATGATGGCAAGATATCGCTGAAATTCTCAGGATCGAGCGAATTCTTTTAAACATTCCCTACCGTAGCGGAAGTAATTAATTTTGGGATTTTTTCCTGAATTTATGCTGTTTTAATATTTACTAACATTAATATGATAAATTTAGAGAAGTGTACAAGAGCTACAGGGAGATATTTGATACCGGAGGCTGTATGAGGAATCTTTTTAGGAACTTTAAGTACAAATAACTTTTCGACATGATGAGGCACCTACTATAATATAGTAGATCGTACCTATGACAGTACTAGCTAATCACTCGTCGTTGCACACGTAGTAATCGGTCTTAAAGAGCAACAATTGCGTACGAGTAACTTTAAAATTAATGGAAGTAGGAAGAAATGTAAATGTAATTGATTTATTTTAAGCATGTAGCTATACTCAAATTGTGATCTCGGAAAATCGTCTTTCGAAAACTTGGAGTGATTATGGGCTCTCGTTTGTTTTTAGAGATTACTCTGGATTAAATTTCGCTCGTTAAGAAAAGAGCGCAGTAGAGGATTGGATTAACGGGCCGTTTTCTAGAACTCAAGGCGCTTCATCACTCAGGGAATCGAGCGTGTTTTTGATCCTGAGAGATAGATGGCGCTTTTAGTTCAAGAGCGCGAAAAACTCTACCTCCATGCATCAGACCGTAAATTAGTAAAGGGACTGTCGCGCCTCTCTGTCATAATTAACGTCATCACTGCTGATGAAGAATGTAGGCGTCGCGTTTCGACGCCGGGTTGAAATTCGGACTGAAAAGACTTTTAAAGAATGGAGGACGACGCCGCTCGCGAGGAAGACTCACTTTAATGGCGTCCGCTTCGCTTCTCTCGGTGACTTGCAAGATGAGGGCCGCGAGCATGTTGAATCCCTGGCAGTATCCCACCACTTTGTTCCACCGAGCGTAGCCGAGGAGGACGCGCTTGAGGACCGCCTGGTTGGCCGCGGCTCCTTCCGTTCCTCCGCAAAACAGGCTGCAGCCGGTGCGGTGAAGGTCCTGCCCAATTCGAAAAATCAGACAAGGTTATATTTACGTTTATTTGCTTCATACTGCCCTCGCAAACATTCATTATTTGTCAATTAAACTGTCACAATATTATTACCACAGCGAGGGACAACAAAAGCAATAAGGGAAGAACAGAAGCACTCATGCCTCAATCAGAAGAATTCGATAATCCGGTACTCGAACCAGGGACCTTGGTGTCGTTAGGCATGATAACCATTCTGCCACCGAGGTGTGCATGTGAAAGTCGATATGTTTAGTTATCTTTTAATTTTTATAAAAAAATTACGTAAAGTAGGATTTTCTGACTCTGAAACAGTAGAATAAATATTATAAATAATGGTAAGAAATATATTGAGTTATTATGATCTTGCGGCAGAATTGTTTTGTGCTAAGAAGGACTAGATATATACTATAATAGATATATTTTTAAACTTAATTAAGTCCCGTCATGCTTGACGGGGGCGTTTATTAGTTTATATATAATACATATTATGCAATAGAATAGAAAATTGGAACACAGCAGTTAATGAAGTAGAGGTTTAAAAACACTCGGTAAGACATACGTCGGCAGAAGGGAATCGCATTTGAAGGCAAACGGGAATTTTCGGATTACCCAATACCTGGAATTCTGGGTAATTCCCAGAAATCGGTAATCCGAAACTTCCCGTTTGCCTACAAACGCGATTTCTGTCTGCCGACACACGGCTTACGGAGTGTTTTTAAACCTCTTACTTGGCTATGATAAAATAAATGTATCGTTGAATGAGCTGAAAATGGCAATCATTTCATCCACTCTTTGTCGGATATTATAAAAAGTTTTATTCGTGGTCATTTTCCGAAGTTTTGAGAACGCTTCCATGCCACAACATTCTGGCTCTAAATTTTATAGAATAGAATTGATGGATGAAGCCGTTACTATGTGAAACTCCATAGCAATAATGGTTGAAATAACAAGCTTCACGAAATTCACAACACAAATTCAAGACAAAAAATTTTATGAAGCTTGAACATTGTTATTTCAACCATTATTTTTATAGATTAATTAAAAGAATCATGAAATCACGGCTACACTTCAAAGATGTAAAACAAAGAAATTAAAAGTACTTTAATGTGCATATTCAACAATATATGACGTACGCGTCGATGATGTTTCTGACGTAAGTCAGTAGTTTCGTACAATAATTTGTGTGGAAGAGCATGATTTACGGAAGTTATACGCACTCATTATCATTATTATCAATTTTTTGTAAGCTTTTCTATTTTATTTTGCGATTCTGATTTTATCCATGTCTGTTGTTCATTTGAAAATTTTAACTACCGATTTATTTTCAATTTAGAATTTTTAGCTCCATTACAACATGGCGGAAATTTCAAAGGTTATTATCCTTCATAGAAGTCAAAGGCCTTATCCTTTATACAGGTCAGCTGTATGCCACTGCACATGGTCACGTAAACTAGAGGATTCGGAGAAAGTGTATACATTGTAAATATCAGTGGTTTGCGAATCTAAAAGTAAGGTCAATCATAAAATACTGTGAAATATATTTGACTTGATATAAGTGTGAGCAATTGATTTTCAGAACAAGTAATATCGTATAGTTGATTATTATTATAAATTAATAGATAATGTGTCCTGTTTAATTTTAATTCCTTTAATATTCAGAACTGGAAAAGCTGCGGTTTTCATACTAGATATTGTTTGAAATAAGTTAAAGAACAAGAATCAAATCTAATTATTACTATCGCATATTTGTGTTGATCTTTCTATCACCTAAGTGCATAATTTGAAATCATGAAATCTATTTATAAACGAATTTTTAGATTAATTAACAGGGATATGTATTCGGCTTAAAATTTGACTAAGAATCTGTTGCATGATGATGTGTAATTATCTAGGAACATACTTAAGTTCTACCCAAAAGTAATGTTACTAATAATCAATAGTAATTTTGTTGAAAATAATAATCAATAGGAATGTTGTCAAATACGGAACACTTTCTCTATATGTTTATCATGCGTTGAATCTGTCTTTGAATGAAAATGAAAAACTTATTGAAGGTAAGTAATCATGTAAATTCGTGGGTGCTAAATTCTGAAGTCGATCAAATCAAGTTTTGCGTCTGACAGTACATTACGTATAAATAAAAAAAAACGAAACTTCTTCC
>KZ308755.1:166787-282830 GCA_000376725.2 Ladona fulva | reverse complement strand
TCTAAATTAAGTCCCGTCATGCTTGACGGGGGCGTTTATTAGTTTATATATAATACATATTATGCAATAGAATAGAAAATTGGAACACAGCAGTTAATGAAGTAGAGGTTTAAAAACACTCGGTAAGACATACGTCGGCAGAAGGGAATCGCATTTGAAGGCAAACGGGAATTTTCGGATTACCCAATACCTGGAATTCTGGGTAATTCCCAGAAATCGGTAATCCGAAACTTCCCGTTTGCCTACAAACGCGATTTCTGTCTGCCGACACACGGCTTACGGAGTGTTTTTAAACCTCTTACTTGGCTATGATAAAATAAATGTATCGTTGAATGAGCTGAAAATGGCAATCATTTCATCCACTCTTTGTCGGATATTATAAAAAGTTTTATTCGTGGTCATTTTCCGAAGTTTTGAGAACGCTTCCATGCCACAACATTCTGGCTCTAAATTTTATAGAATAGAATTGATGGATGAAGCCGTTACTATGTGAAACTCCATAGCAATAATGGTTG
This sequence comes from Ladona fulva, assembly GCA_000376725.2. Classification (NCBI taxonomy): domain Eukaryota; kingdom Metazoa; phylum Arthropoda; class Insecta; order Odonata; family Libellulidae; genus Ladona; species Ladona fulva. Next base: position 282,315 of record KZ308755.1, on the reverse strand, counting down.
AAATAACAAGCTTCACGAAATTCACGACACAAATTCAAGACAAAAAATTTTATGAAGCTTGAACATTGTTATTTCAACCATTATTTTTATAGATTAATTAAAAGAATCATGAAATCACGGCTACACTTCAAAGATGTAAAACAAAGAAATTAAAAGTACTTTAATGTGCATATTCAACAATATATGACGTACGCGTCGATGATGTTTCTGACGTAAGTCAGTAGTTTCGTACAATAATTTGTGTGGAAGAGCATGATTTACGGAAGTTATACGCACTCATTATCATTATTATCAATTTTTTGTAAGCTTTTCTATTTTATTTTGCGATTCTGATTTTATCCATGTCTGTTGTTCATTTGAAAATTTTAACTACCGATTTATTTTCAATTTAGAATTTTTAGCTCCATTACAACATGGCGGAAATTTCAAAGGTTATTATCCTTCATAGAAGTCAAAGGCCTTATCCTTTATACAGGTCAGCTGTATGCCACTGCACATGGTCACGTAAACTAGAGGATTCGGAGAAAGTGTATACATTGTAAATATCAGTGGTTTGCGAATCTAAAAGTAAGGTCAATCATAAAATACTGTGAAATATATTTGACTTGATATAAGTGTGAGCAATTGATTTTCAGAACAAGTAATATCGTATAGTTGATTATTATTATAAATTAATAGATAATGTGTCCTGTTTAATTTTAATTCCTTTAATATTCAGAACTGGAAAAGCTGCGGTTTTCATACTAGATATTGTTTGAAATAAGTTAAAGAACAAGAATCAAATCTAATTATTATTATCGCATATTTGTGTTGATCTTTCTATCACCTAAGTGCATAATTTGAAATCATGAAATCTATTTATAAACGAATTTTTAGATTAATTAACAGGGATATGTATTCGGCTTAAAATTTGACTAAGAATCTGTTGCATGATGATGTGTAATTATCTAGGAACATACTTAAGTTCTACCCAAAAGTAATGTTACTAATAATCAATAGTAATTTTGTTGAAAATAATAATCAATAGGAATGTTGTCAAATACGGAACACTTTCTCTATATGTTTATCATGCGTTGAATCTGTCTTTGAATGAAAATGAAAAACTTATTGAAGGTAAGTAATCATGTAAATTCGTGGGTGCTAAATTCTGAAGTCGATCAAATCAAGTTTTGCGTCTGACAGTACATTACGTATAAATAAAAAAAAACGAAACTTCTTCCCCTAAAAATTTCGTTATAATTGCATCAAACCAATGTTTTCGTCGTTGGGAATACGATGGGCGCCTCATCGATGTTTGAGTGTACTTTCGAAACCGCTTAATCTCTCACGTTCATCCCGTAAGACTTCTTCCGCACGTCACTCCTTTGAGCGAATCGATTATTCTTGCGGTAAATATCTTTACCCTTCTTCAGAAAAGAATGTCATGACACGATGTTTTAAGCTCCGCGGGACAAACTTATCTGTTCCTGACAGCTAGAAGTCTCGCGCAGATCCCCTATGATAGCATTACCGCAGAAAATAATGAAACATGAGATGAGAATAAACGCGCTCCAATTTAAGCTGTAATGGGATGTCTCTGCATCTTCCGGAACGGTTAGAGGGGCTCCTTTCCTCACGGAGAATATGGTTATCTTATTAAGCGGTAATCGTTCCCCTTGTGTTGTATCTTGAAAATAAGATACTGTCAGGTAAGGAAAAGGACACAATTTGGGTTCTTCCGAGAATGACGTTCGTGCAGTGTGTGCCTTTATGCATTCAATGCGAGAAAAACTGCGTGAAAAAACACTCATATAGGATGAGGTGACATGCAAAAGCGATAAGGCGATATTCGATTCAGTATGTGCGCAAGAAATAAACAGTTGAGGGAAGGTATTGTAAGCTTGAGGTCGGTGAATTAATTTGAGAAAGGTTGGAAACGGTGAGCGTGGAAGAATGCAGGCAAATTAAAGAAAATGGAATTATAAGTATGATGATAATGGTATCGAAGCATCCTCGAGAACAGCTCTCGGAAGATATTTATGTAAAAAATAAAGTGTTACAAAGTTGTGAATCGCGTTGACGTGGAAAATTTAAATCTATTTATTATATTACTATTATATATTGTATCTATTAATGTATTAATATCTATTTAATATATTACTATTTACTATATTAACTCTTAATTAATTTAATATATTACTACGAAATCTTGTAAAAGGTAAGTGTTTGAGTCTAAATTTGAAAATTGATTCTATCTATATTGAACTGATGATTATTACGGTTCTTTATTTCCTGTGATGTAGTGTGCAGTTAGTGTGAAGAGGATATTAGGTTAACGAATTAATACAATGAAATTATTCCACCCATGCCATCATTAATATTGTAGCGAATTAATACGCTGTTATAATGAATATATGGTGACTGAATGCAATTTTAAATTAAACCTATTATAACGTAGTTACTGGGACACAATCATTTGATTTATTTTCATCAGATTTAGAATACTTAAAAGACGATTTCATAAGCAAGTCTTGTCATCATTTCTTTCCAGAATAACCTTGTGGTAGGCCTCCAAAACACAAAGAATAAAAAGATGCAATTTTTATCCATACCATGACATATTTAGTTGTGCGAGTAAAACTTACATCTTTTCAGTATCAAAAGAGTTATTTTTATTGTATTAATTCGTTTGAAGAGAGGGATTACAAAATAAAAATAATAAAGAAGACGCAACGAGGAGAAAAACCAGGATATATGTATACGATGGAAATCTTTATTGGATTACATCGCGAAATTGATTTTTCGCTTCATTTCACACTTCCTCACTTCACACTTCCGCATTCTTTTCGCTCAATTTTTTATGTGAATCTCTGAATTTGACGGAGAAAATCCGTCCATGCAGGAAGCGATGATATATTTTATCACATTGTTTTAAGTGCATGTAAATACTTGGAGACAACGAACGGGAACATTTTAACATAGGAAAACAGTAGTCAACGTAATCTTTCATACAGGCGTCGCTTAAACGTGAACTAAGATGAATACTTGCCGAGATAAAATAACTAAATTCCGTGGTTGATCTCTTCCTAATGACATTTGGTTTTAATTCGAATTTCATCATCCTTTCTATTCGAATTTTCATTTTAATCTTTTTAGAAGCTCTTTCTTGTTCAAATTTAGCTGAAAGTTTTGAATTTCCACTTGTCTATGTCGATTTTAGGCATCGATAAGACAGAGAACGGACAGCCGGATAGATCACCCTCTGAGAATAAATACTATGGCCAATGAGAGGACCGAAGGAAGTCTGACAGAAGTAGACCATGGTATAAGAATTTTTTTTTCAGCTAATATATAATCTTAGATAGGAGTCATCAAAAGAGCAGATGTCTATGTCTATGTGGATACCCTGCAAGCCACCTTTCGGCGTGTGGCAGGGGGTGCATGCACAATGACTCTATTTCCTTAATCGATTATTTTCGCGTATCGTTCGCGGAAAAAATGAGTTCTTGAATCGATTTGTTCTAGCATCTTTATCCCTGATCTTTATCGCAGCATCGGAACGGCATATGTAACATGGTGGACGCATTATATCGACTACATCATCTCTGAACGTGCTTTCTCTAAATTTACCACATTACGTACTTTGTATAAGTCTTCAAACTTCTAGCGATTCTCATCCTGCATCTCGAAGTATCTGAGTAAAGCTCACTGATTTATCGTAGCAATTCTTCACAAAACGCATCGCCTTTCGCTGCACCTTTTCTAATTCCCGAATTAAACACTTATTGGCAGGTTCCCATAAATAATACGCATACACAAGGTGAGGCCTAACTAACGCAAAATAAGATCACTTGCGAACCTTTTCTTCGCTCCCTCAGACTATTCTTTTGAGAAGCCGAGTTTCTTAAGTACTTTCCCGCACATATTATGGACGTGGGTACTTCTACTGTTAATTAGTTCATCCCACGGAGACTGTACGAATAGTCTTTAATGATAGATTATCTTTCGAAGAAGTTAACTACTGAACGAGTTAATTCTGAGAATGAGGTATTAGTTGGGTGCTGTAGATAGAATGAGTAATTTATTTGAAAGACCGACAATCGAAGGAAACAATATATTTACTTGAGGTATTAGTCCGTTTTTTCATCTTTCGAAAGAATTTTGGAAATGTATCGCTCGCGAATGTTTAAAGGCTGTTGTAGTTATCATATACTTGGGATAAATCATGAGTACGTTTAATAGATAGAAATTATAAAATACTCATTGAAAGACTGTGGATTTCAAGAATCAATTTATACGTGGAATAGATCATAGAAGCAAATTCCAGGCGCAAAAGTTTAAATTTGAAATATAGATAATCAGCTTTGAAATTTTCTGAAACATAAAGAAATAACGGCTTTGTTCATATCATGTGAAAAACTCTCGTTTTAAGAAAACGAAGCCTTGTTGTAGTAATTCTTGGATTAAGAATTAAACGTCTCTTTATGTAGTTCGGGAGAAAGGGCGAAGGGTTAGGAAGATTCTCTGATGCGTGACATTAGAATTTGCTCCTGACTACCGGTTTAAGGCTGTGTAGTCTACAAGTGGTCCTTTGATGTGCACCTGAAATACAGTCTCCTTTTACGCGCTGAAGAATTTAGGTCTCCTTTGTAATGAGGATATCAAGAGGCTGCGTGAACATAACTAAGTCTGCCAAATTGATGCGGGAAGATGCAGCGTTTAAGGACTTCATGTGAAACCTTAAGGTAGAGTTTTAGAGATAATATCTTTAAAAAGAATTGTAGATTATATGAGATATATCAAGAAATTAAGATGTTAAATCAATTAAACGAGCCGAACTTGAATACATTATTTTGAGCTGATACATTTTCTATTCTAACAATTTTTTTGCGGACTTCCAGATAGCCAAGTGAGTTGCGACTTTGTCATCGGTGAAAGCGGTCCCAGATTCGATTCTTAATCGGGACCCATGCGTTAAGTGACATCATCTCTCGAAGCACTTTCAAAATTACTACTAACACGATTTTTTGCATGTTTACGCAATCTCTATTTGTATAGGGCAAAGGAATGTTAGTAGTCAGTACCATGAATAATCACATTTTTATCATGACTCGGGTTTCGTTGGTTATTTTCAAGTCAAAAAATTCTCAGAACTTATTCTCGTTTTCAATAATGCCTAATAATCTACGTTGCTCACGTATTCTTGATGGTGTAACTCAGTTCTAAAACCGAAGTCGTCAAATTTTGATCGTTGACCCTTTCAACAGTTTCTCAGCTTCCTGTGACCCCTGCTACATACGTAAGAGAAGACTTATCAGGCTCAATCTCCCTCCAATAAAGATTACCACCATCATTACTTTACTGCTGAGTAACTAGAACGGAAACATTTTGCAGAATTTTTAGATTTTTCTTTCTTTCATTATTAGACTAAATTATAGGAATATACTGTAATGTAATTTTAATTAGCTTCTTCTTATCAACCCTCAATCGACCCTTGACCTTAAATCCACCCCTAATGAAGTTATATTGACATTTGGGTTTGCTTAATACAGCTTGGTTTAGGAACCTTGACGAATAATTTGAAACTTTCATAATTTTTCGTAAGGCTAGATTGCTCTCTTTGCAAACTTAATAGAAATGAATCAGCTTCGATCAATAGTTTCACTATATATAGCACACGATCTCAAAGAGTGCTTTTTTGGTTGCTGGCATTGGTTCGTAGCATTTTACGGTGGATAAATAAATGCCGAACGTATTTCATAGCAAACTTCCCCAATGACTAATTCCCAATTCATAGTATTACTTTCGCAGATTACAGTAAATAAAATTCACCGAATTTGTATTGGACAAAAAGTGTTTATCATTACGAACCTTAAGAACCAAGTTACAACCTCTTTTATGATTCATGGCGTTTCTTAACGAGTATTTTGTTTTTGATTTTCTCTTTCTCCTTGTTTTAGGAATCTTATTTTTGCGAAGGGCTTCCTCTAAAATCTTATTTTTGGGAGAAACTTCTGAGAAACGTTAACAGTTTCTAATCCATCTTGTATGAGTATATCAGAGCTCCTAATAATTTGAAAGTATATCCTAAGATACGTAGCAGCAGTGCCAAAGGGAAAAAATATCCACACTTAAAATCACGGAGATAGTACTAGTTCGTAATATCTCATACTATCTTCTTGTTCTCTTTTTTACGTTGCATTGTTAGTATACCATCACAAATGGATTTTTTTCCGAAATTTTCAAATAAAAAAATGATAACCTATTATTCTTATGCCATAGAATCTTTTCCAATGTATCATAACTGGTACATCCTCCACCGGTTGAGAAAGCCAGAACTCTATATATCAGCTCTTATATTATTAGGTACAGCTCTTACGGATGCTCAATCACGTAATGGAAGCAAGTACGCAGCATGCACCCGTGAACGAAATATTTTGATCTTTAATTAGAGGGAATTCATGAATAACGTAAAAGTGATGTAAACATTCGATCACTTGTTTTTGGTTTAGTTTCAATGTTTGAAATAATTTCTCAATAATAACGGTTGCGTAAAGGTTATTCAACAAAAACTATGACTACTTGAAATTCGAAGCTTTGATTCTCTCCTGTCATATAGGCCAAAAAATTTCAAGGAAGTAACGCAGGTTGCCGTGTGCCAGGCTATGTACCGCTTCACATTGTGGGGGTATGAGGTGAGATGAGAGCACCTGGATTATTTCACAATGGTTTACAATTTTTGAAGGGATATGTACAGACATGGAATGATGAAATCAAATGGACCTTTCTGATTGGAAAAAGTAAATTTTGCCATGTTTTCCGGATATGAATTACAGGTTTCGAAATTCATTCTGCGACAAATCAAATTAACTTATCCTTGTTATATTCTCCATGTAAAATTTACGGGTATAATGCTTTATATACAATCATAATTTAATTATATATACCCATAAATTTCGGTAACTTCTGGAATCAGCTTACGACATAGCGAAAAAAATAACTAGACTTGATTAATTTCGTTCGTTTAACCCGTTTGCTGAGACCGAAGTTCCCATCTCGTGTTCCGCTATGCGTCCCAATGGAGACTAATGAAGGGTTTCTACGGAGCGACTGTAAGAAGTGCGTTCATCGCATCCAACGTATCTCGTTTAACATCGTTCCAAAAGTTTTATCTCAAAATTTTCCGAGTTTAGAATGCTTAAGAAAAATAAAATCCTTTTTCTACGCCCATAACATTGAAGAACGTGATACATTTAAACTTCTAAGTACAATAATTCCTATATTAAAGGAAAACCTGCAAGAAAGCAGCAAACAACCACCAGTTTCTTAAAAAATAAATAATCATCTTCAAGCTAAATTAAAATAAATTATAATAATCTATTATTTTCATTGTTTTTGATCAATCTTTTAGATTTATTTTAGTACTACGCAGTTCATAAGCTCTCTTAATATTTTTAGTTATAATATGAACTGAATCCTCATTTTCCGCTTTTATCTTTTTTCCGCATCCGTCGTTCATTTTCCTCGGCCCCTTGAAAAACGATAGTTCGAGTTCTACTGTACTTAGTTACGCTATTCACCACATCATCTATAGTATACAGTTTATGTAAAGTGTACAAGCGCTCTTGAGCCTTGCCAAGCCAAGCGCGCGTTATCTTTTATTAGTCGTGCAGGGAGGTGAAGATGAGGAAATCCTAAAAATGTTTTTGTACAAGCGCGCGAATTCCTGCCGGCGAATGTAGAATAAGTAATGAATTTAGAATCATCCTCGCGATTTCTGAAATGCGCTGTGATCCGTACTGACCTTCACTATTTGGATGCCGAGTTGTTCATCGTCCGGATGGCGCCATTCGTTCAGACACATCCTCTCCGCCTTCGACCAGTCAACACCTCGCGACTGCAGGTGCTTCTCCGCCAATGTTAGCCACAGCTGTGAAAAGAAGGAAACGTCCCGATTAAGAAAGTTTCCAAAGGTTGCTTCTTTCTACTTATGAAACTAATTTAAACTATTATACCTAAGTAGCTTCCTTACTGGAAGAGTCCATCAATTTTCTACATGCAAGGCGGTTTTTAATTCACCCACTAGTAGAAATATAACTTTCAGTTGAATAATTATACGAGACATAACTTGTAAATTGCTAGAGTAAATGGAATGAACAAAAACTCCCAATTGAATTCTATTATCAGCAATTCAGTGTAAAATCCTCAGAGCAACGGCGAAAAATATGTTTCAGAAATAGATTTGGTTTGATATTTATGTGTTTATTTTAAATTATTTTCGTTTTTATAGATTAGCTCGTAGGTTCATCGATGAACTAGATTGAAACCTTAGAATCAGGCTCACGTGGTTCACTCTTAATCGACTTTCCATGCTCAAGAAATATTCTTTAATTTAATAATTCGCAATTAATGTACGGAAGTTTATTTGGCAAAATAGATACAGGACATTATGTCACGAGCATGCTCAGGTTTCTCTAGTAAAATGTTAAATATATATTTAATGTGGCATCCAAAAAACTTGAATGCATGTAATACACGAGGAAAATGGACTTTTGATACGTTAAAATTTCAGGATCTGAAAGAACGACAGGCAAGGTTGTTAGCATTCAGTAGAAACAAGCTTTATAACATTATTAGAAGAAGCCGAAATACATGCTGCAAATTTTCCTTTTAAGTGTAGTCATTAAGAGTTTAAACATTTCAGCACAGTAGGAGGCAAATTACCCGGATTCCATAACGTTGCAACTTTCGTCGATCACAGCTATTCAATCTAAGAAGTAAAAGTTCTATAATTTTTTTAAGAATAGCAATTATTTACCGTCATAGAAGAACATAAACGCTAGACATTTGTTAATATTTGATGACTCTTTGTGAGCCAAACGCCTCAGAAAAATTTGTATTGATCTTAAGTACGATTGTAGGGATACTTTTATGCGAATTATTTTATTATTATTATTTATTACTTTATAATTTTTAAGAACCCAAAAGATAAGCGAAGCTGAAAAAATCCGATGAGACCGGGAAATGAAGTATCCGTCCGTGAAGTGAGAGGTTCGATTCCTATATTTTCACACTTTTACGTTGTATTTATTCCATGTCGCGTGCCTTTGAGTGCAAAGTTCTTTTCTCTTCCTTTCCTTAACGTTTTCGACTTGACCATTTTTGAGGCAGGAATGAAAGAGCCTGCCGTAGCCAAGAATCGAACCCGGGTCTCCCGCTATCCGGGCGGATGGTCTGACCTCTAAGCTACTATCTAGGAATGATCTCTCCTTCTATTTCTTGGGTCATGATGGGAGGTTGTGTGTTTTGTCGAAGGTCAAGCATGTGAACCATGCGTTTTTCGTTGCTCATCTGATAATCTTTGCAAGATAAAAAAACCGTTGCTTTCCGATCATTATTTATAGATCTAGGAACCGCTTCAGTCCTATCTTGAAAGGTGGAGGAATCAATGCTTGATTGATATTAGAAATTGATGGGGGTCGATAACCACTTGAAAGATTCATATTACGTCAGCCGCCCCTCTGCGACATAAGGTTTTACGACCTGAAAAAAGGGCTACGGTAAGATCAACGAGATGTCACAAACGCTGAATCGTCACTATGAAGAAGCCGGTAACTGCGCAGCGGCCTGAAAGATATCGCTTCCATGAGCTCCAAATTATTATTAACTCTTCCTTCGGCGAGGTTAGGCCCATGTGGCCTCTCTTACACCTAATCTCGGAAGTCATATATGGTATGGTTATGGAGTCACAGAAATAAAAAAAACATTAAAAATCAGCAAAAAGTAAGGGAAAGGATGGGGGAGTGGGAAAAAATTTTCGACATTCGAAAAAAACATGTCCACATTATTGGAAGGATGATAGCAATAACATTAACAGTGTTGGTAGAAGTGTGAGAGATACTTAGCATTGATGTGCAATGACATTAATTCTTCTTGCTTAGTAGCATGTTTGAGACTGTCCTTTTGAATAAATTATTGAGAGGCTTTTGATTTTGTGGTTGGGTAGATCGTTCCAATACCTCGCTCCTAGAACAATAGAAGATTTAGGACAAGTTTCCGTTCTGTATGGGGGAATCGTGAGCTTGTATCGTCAAGAATCGACCAAATAAGGACATTTTTATTAAAAATTACAACAAAACAAAAATTATAACGTGATACGACGCCTTTTTTCCCGAAAAAGCTGGCGAATTTGCGCATAATGAAGCTTGAGTATCGCTAAGCAAGGAAGCAAGCATGAAACGTAAAGTTTATTTTTGTAGGCGAGAAACGCTCTGGAGCTCTCACCCCTCATCATAGGCTGCCAATCAAATCCCTCTCAGAGAAATTGCGTCGCGGCCCAAGGAATCTTTTCACACACATTTGACGCAAAACAACGAGATTGTTAAAACTTTACGCGCCTCGCTCCGAACTCGACCCGATAAGCGTCCCGTACTACGGCACGAACTTTTATTTTTATCTCTCCCCGCCACACGAGAGAAAACGACTTGGGCAGATGTTCGACTAGTAAAATTTATACGCGTTAAAGGTGGAAACGATATCGACCGACGAAAACGGCCTCGGCGTTGATGAAACTGCTTCCGTTTTATCGCTCTCCGGAACCTGACAATTAAGCTGCTCGGGCACTCGAATGATTTCGCCCCCATCGTGTTTTGTCGCCCAGTTTCCCACGGAGCGAGTCCCTCTTAGATTAGCTCCGAAGGAACGGAAACAAAGGAGTTGATGCATCAAACGAGAAATTACTTCTCGCAACCACGTCTCCCCCTCGCGATGTAACAAGGAAAACACCCCTGAATGCACCGGCGTCCTCGGGGGGAAAAGGCGGTCATCTCCCTCTGTAATACGTCATAGCGCCGCGGTGACCGCAGGAGGGAATTCGGTTCTCGAAGGGCTTGCTTAGTCGACCGTAGCGTTGCAGCATTCGAAACACTGCGAGGATCCGCAGAGACATACGTAATTGGTCTCGTTAAATCCTCGCCGCTTGCTTGTCAATTGATGGACTCGTGTGATTTGAGGCGTGATCGAGAGAGTTCTACCGCTGAGAGATCCCGCGCGTGGTCATAACTGTCAAGGGTGGTCAAGCCAAGTCATGTGCACGTCTGTATTTACATTTACCAAATCGCGAAGGAAGTGCTGTGAGTCGATGTTCGTTATTCTCTGAATGAATCAACCGCGTGAACGTAAACTAATTATAGTTCTTTGCACCATAACTTTGTGGAAAGATAATATTTTGAAATGAATAACTTGGTATTTGTTCCAGCTACTACATCTTGTTGAATGGAATATTTTCCTTTAGTCTTTTGATGCAGGAAAGAGGAGAATGTATCCTTTACGTACTTTATTCTCAGTGCTGTTCGTGGCTGTGGTAACATGAAAGCAGCGGAGGTAAGAAAAGTACGAATATAAAAATTCAATGAATAGCGGCATTCATCTTTGTAATTTCTCATTGAAAACAACTTTTAGGGTCATTGAGCTGCTCGTGTACTTATATAGCAAGTATAGCGTTTTGATTCAGCGAAGAAAGATACTCAAGTTAGACAACTCAGTTAAATATCTCGAAATCACCCTTGCAAATAACTTAAACAGGAGCACGCATATTCGAAAAATACGCGGTTAAGCAACTAATAAGCTCGGTTTTTTAGAGTAAATTGTGGTTAGATGCGATGAAAGGTTAGAGAGCGATGTTATTTCACCTTGATCCCCATCTGGAATTTTCGGCGAGGATATGGGACCCAGCGGATGAAACGAATGCCCGCGAACTCGAGAAATCGTACAGCGCAAGGCAAGAATTGTTAAAAAGGTCTACGATAGAAAAGTAAGCGTTACGCAAATGCTCTCAGATGTGGGTTAGGAATCCATGAAAGAAAGGAGATTAGAAGCTAGGCTGCGTTTGCTTGCTAAATTCAGAAAAAGTTAATTTGCGGAAGACGTAAATGGTATTATGCGACCCCCCCCACCGCTACTTCGGCCGATCCGGCAATGAGCATAAAATGAGAGAAATACATGCGAGGACAAGTCGTTTTAGGGACTCATTCTTTCTGCGAGCATAACAATAAACTAAAGAGGAGTTTACACCCCCTGCCATATATCGAAAGGCGGGTTGCAGGATATTTATATAGATACAGATGTAACTGAAATCGAGGGATAGCTACATATCCTGCACCACAAGACAAACCGGCTATTCTAAGGAAAGGATAAAATCCCAGTTAACTCTTGACGTACAACAAGAGTAATTTAAATATGTTTAAATCATTCATTATATTTGAATTTGTAGTCGGAAATCTCAGGAAAACCGAAAGTGTAAGTAAAATGCTAGCTCATATGAAATGGGAATCATTAGATTCGAGAAGGAAGACTTCTAGATTAGCCGGAATGTATAAGGCATGTAATTCCGAAGAGGGTTGGGTTGAACTGCGTACCAGGTTTAAAACTCCGAGTTATGTTGGACGCGGAAATCATAGTTTAAAAATCAAAGAACGCGAGCAGAAAACAGATATAGCAAAATATCCATTCGTTAATAGAGGTATTAGGGAATGGAATGCTCTACCTGGAGAAGTTCTCATTCCAATTCCGAAAAATGTTAAAGCGTTCAAAAAAAGGATACAATCAAGATGTATGTAGATAAATTGTATGATCTCCTGTCATGATATTCCATGCAACATTGTACATGCGACTATATGGATAAATACCATGTACCTTACTTTAGTTACTTCTATTTCTACTTAATGTATAATATCATTTTTTTGATGAACTTGTTAAATTTTATATGATGTAATGTGCTTCATGTATTTTTATATTCATACAAGTATTGTTATTATATGTTATGTATGTTGTTCACATACTGCCTCAAGAGGTTTTTGGAGGGTTTTCACTCCCGTCTTGGGCGAATGCCAGGCAGTTTTCAAATCAAAATGTTATAATCCCCTCCAGCGTTGCCACCTGGCCAAATGGCCAAATTGCAATGCAAATTTTAATGAATAAATAAATATTAAAGGTATAACATGGTTTTTTGTATGTTGAGCACATTTTAAACATTTTATTCTTTATTTAAATGTCACAAAAGAAGAAATTGATTTTCATAAAATATCGTCCAAAGTCACCCATAGCAAACGGAGCACCGATCTAAATATATAAAAGTTATCTTTAGTTCTCAGTTGGAGCCTAAACTTTACTTTAGAGCATTCATTTCTTTACACCTGTCGAGCACATCGTTCGTTTTCGAAGAATTGAAAAAGGAAAGCTTTATTCCCAATTTCTGTTTAAGAACGAAATATGACACAGAAACCAAACTTCCTGACCTCAAAAACTAATCTAATTTTCAAGAGACAAGCGAACCCCTATTTTCTGTAATTCGAGATTTTCACCCAAGTTCGGGTCTGGATAAATCATCACTGTCAACATCGCGTCACTTTCAGGGAAACGAATCCACCGATCGATGGAAATAAAGAGCGGGAAATGTTTGATAAGGCGTTTATTTCCCACGCATTTCCAGATTTATTCCGAAAAAAAGAAACTTTTAAAGAGGCCAATTTCCGGAATCATCAGGGAATGTATTCCAGTGTGTCGATTGGGAACGGGGTCTACCTGTGGCCCGCAGCTGTGTCGTAGGCTCGCGACGTGGGACGCATAAAATTAGCGCTTCTCCGATTCCCCACGCGATGGATCCCTCTCTATCTCTTCAATTACATTTCCAAGTTAACGCAGAGTCACCTTAAACACCGCTCAAGAGGAAGAATCAGAAACTTACGAATATAAGGCGAGAATTAGTAGACTCAGGAATAGAGTTACGTTAAAGTTAGACGAATTCTAACTGAAGTTGGAATAAATTCAATAGGTAATGATTAACGCCGTAATTTTGGTAATGAAGAGACTGCGAAGACTTCTATAATTAGCTTCTCCTTTCCAATTCACGACACTGTTAAATCTTTTTATGGATATGAATTAGACTAATGAGTTTGGTCTTACATCAAACTCATCGTCTTTAAGCATTTTAGAAAAGTAAGAGGTCAATGTAGCAAAGAAGAAAACTACTTTTCGGATAGGAAAATCAAGTCTCAACTTCTTAAAAAAAATACAACTGTGATAGAAAACACTCACTAGAAGGGGTCATACCTGAAAAACATACATATTATACCTGAAAAGTGAACAGTTCAAGTAAACAGTGAATAGTAGAGAGTTGCGTAACCTGATTCTCTGCGTTCCAATTTACTCAAACATAATCCTTACATATATATATCTAATCTTCATGATCTATTTGTTTGATGACGTTTCATAGGTGAAATTTACTCAATTTATAGCATAGTAATAACGGTTGGAATAAGAGATTAAGTTTTCCGCCAACAAGAAGTACTTAAAATTTAGCTACCGACAAAGTCAATTTTTACGATCAATTAGTTTAGAGGTAGTTCAAGTTACTAGTAAAACATTTTCGATTGAACATTAAACTAACTGAAGAGAACAAAGTAGAGAGTTTTATGAGGGGGAAGAATAGATATCGTAGTCATTGAGAGATAGAAAGGCATTTTTTGGCAGCAATAAAGATGAAAGGTAAGTTGAGTTAGTGGTCTGGAAAGAGAGAGACATTCAAAAGAAAGTGATTCGAGAGATAAAAGAGGGAGAAAACAATGAATCTGAAGATTATGGATGCTGAAATGAAACGGGATTGAGGGAAAGCAGGGGAGAGAAATTTGGAGATTGAAGTGAAAGTATGGAATCAGCGAAGATAGAGGGATTAACAGTTCGAGGATTACAATCGCTTGAGTTTTATCCGCATTTCAGCGATTGCGTCGAGTTTTGCTTTCATTTGTTTAACAGGTTTGAGGTTTATCCACTGAAAATATGAGCGCTACAAATTGCGACGCCTATAAAAGGATGAACATCAATGCGAACATTTTTAGAAAATTAACCTCGTATTCACCCACGTGTTACGGCGGAATTAAGCTATTTTATGTTTCCAGTTTCACAATAAAATTTCCAGGCAGCCTATCCTGATTCTGGGCTGTCCATCCTTCAAAGTTAGTCCTCCTAAAGCACTCGAAAATTATCATATCCGATGAAAAAAATTCTGTAAAATTACTGTCTATTTCTATCCTCATAATTAACAGAAATCTCTGAAATTTAGGAAAATGTATTCAATATCATTTAGCAGAAAATTTTGATTTGATTTTTCTCATTAAATGCTTCGAATTTATCATTATACTCGTAGATTTATATTTTGCGTAATAACGGAACCTTATGTCACCCTTAGGCAATAGTACACTATCAATTACCCATAAATAAAATCTCTTCATAACATGCATAAGGTATAGTGATTCTCTCATTTTAAATGTATATTTCTATAAATGTAGCTTCTGAGTTGATGTACTTCATTGATTTTTGATAAAGAAGGGAAGGAAAGAGTGAACGTACGCAAAGATAAAGTTTTGAGTCACTAAATGAAATAATTCTTCCACCAGAAAGTAATCTTTTTTCGTGAAATAATAATTTTGTGAGTAACAGATTATTGCGTCGATAAGGTTTCAAATGGATGTATTAATGAATAACTAGTTATTTTAATCAACTGCCCTAATATAATTAATTAATCCTGGAATAAGTATTCTACAAGGAGAAAGTTCCCTCGGGTTGTCATCCGGGTATTTATTTCTCTATATTAGAGGGGTTAAATACCAATAAATTTAACCGTTGAATTGAAAACATTAAGAAGGATGGGTGGTTTGTTTACCTGATGTGTCTTACCCATTGTTGGATAATGTGCGACTAAGGTAAGATTGAGGAGATCAACTCAGTGGTTAAGCACACATCTTGTATTCACCCTGAGCCAAGCAATAACGATATGAGTTCCCCAGGTATAGGAAATTAGTCCATAGTTTGTTGATATTCCGCCTCTCGGCTTAGATCGCGTTATGGGCATAACGACTGTAGGACAGGCAATTTTAAATACAAGGATTACAGGAAAACTCGTGAGGTCGAGCGGAATTATCAAATATCAGAAATGCTAAAGATATGATCCTAATGATAAAGATTGGTTCACATCTATGTGTCTGAAGGTGGAAGGTTTCACTTCCCCTTATAGTCTTAACCTGACGCACCCGTGGTATCTCGTAGTAGAGAATGATTTAAATACATTCACACCCGAGATAACTCGTATTTAGGATTTTCTGCTTTTTGACTATATATTACTTTCAAAAATAAATCTCAGTTGAGCTGTCGAGCATATTGAGCTTATCTAGATTTCTTTAATCTGTACTCCATTTGTACGTCTCTTGTTTTATCCAACATGTGGATATATCGTAAATAGGTTAACGTTTAAGGAAATAAAAAGTGAAATATAACATTAAATAGTTATCCAAGGTAGAAATAACTTTCTCTGCGTTCTTAGTTAAGTATAAGCGTACACATTTACAAATAAAAAATAAGCCTCTTTCCAAGTCCAACTTATGCAAAAAAATTGTTACGGAAGAGGTTAAATAGGATAAATACAGTAGTAGTGCATGCATACTGAACGTACAAATGACTTAATATCAAGGTAGTCCGCAGACAATGGAACGTAATAACCACAACTTGGGTCTCCGACAAAGTTTTAGTTTAAGTTCATTCAATCACATCCATCGCGGCTTTTACTTCTCAGACTTCGAGGCATAGCGATATGTGATTCATTTCTTTCGCAATGCTAATTCGAATAAAATGTATTGCACCATCGTCTAAAATTATGTTCAACAGATAGTGAAATATCTAAAAATAGCATCGAAATTAATATTCAACAAATACGTGAAAAAGTAGTATTTTTGGAAAAGCTCCCTTACCCATCGAAAGGTCAATATTTTTATTACTTTTTGAGGAAAAGTAGTATTTTTGGAAAAGCTCCCTTACCCATCGAAAGGTCAATATTTTTATTACTTTTTGAGGAAAATAGGGAAAATTTGATTATCCGTACGTTCCATTATTGGAAAAAGATGAAAAGGCAAGTGGAGGTATGTGAAAGGAACGCAGAGAATGCAGAATCGTAGATATCGAGGAAACAAAAGTGTGGGAAGAGGTATTTGAAAGCGTTTATGGAAAGAAAATGAGCCTAGGATGAAGGTTTCAAAGGAAGATACGATACTAAGAAATATTCGCAATGAACTATGAGTACAGTCAAGATAATAAACAGTACGTCTGACGCTTTTACGGATTTTGAAATTCGTTCGAATGTTTTTGAAAGTATCCTTTGACTGCGGAAGGTATATCAAACAGGCATCTTGACTGACTGAATGTGAGTGCTATTTCAATTATTGCTTCTTCACTGATTTACATCCACTTAGAGTGACAATTTCACTGTCCGGTCATCAATTAAAATATTATCGGGAAATTTCATTTCACCGGCACTTCTCGACAACCGTACGGGATCCCTTACGCGGGATACATAACGGTCAAAAGAGAAAGTACCATAATCTCCACAATCAGTGGCGTAATCAGTGGGGAAAATAGAGACATGTCCCCCCTCTAAAATTGTCAAAGAGATGGCCATACGTCTCCTTTTAAGATAACGTATCTGTAGAAAATTCTCGCGGGTTGTCAGCCGGGTAAGTTGACGGGAAACCGACGATTCGGCAGCTGACTCGATGGCCATCTTCAGGGTAGTGTGTGCCGAAACGTCGGTTTCCCGTCAACTTACCCAGCTGACAACGCGAGGGGGTTTTCTACATATTATTTGCCGGAAGAGTTAAGTCGATAAGGTGTCTGTGTTTCTATGATAACCTTTATGTGTAATAGACAATTTGCTGAATTTCATATAAAGTAAAATTAATCAATAATTTTTTTTATTCTAGCATAAGTGTTTCTCAGTCCACATACAGGATATGTATACTCGTGACCGAAGTTTTATGCCCACCTAAAGACGGTTTCTGAGAAAACTACTGAACACCATCCCCAATACTAACTTTTGACCAAAAAATATACTAATTACTTCGGAAGGATCTCCAGCGTAGATTTAAAATGGAATTTAATTAAAAACTTTTATATGCGCATACATTTTGTTCAGGTAATGTCACATGTTGTCGCTTCCGTTTACTCTATGGATTTACTTATGTACAAGCTCCTATGTAAAAGGCTCTTTATTTGTAATATCTTATTATCATGTAACCCTCTCTCTCTATCTAACCCTCCATTCTTTAAGTTCTTATCTCGTAACGTTGACTGTTCTTTCACATCTGTTTTCTCGATTTCCATCATATATAACAACCAAAAAACTTCTTTCGTTTAGTATAACAACTTCTTTAATTTAGTTTCGGATCCTTTTATTGAACTCACACGGTGCTTTCGCTGTCTCTGTACATTCCCTTGTTTAGGTTTAAATGGAATATATTGCGATTGAAAGATCTTAATTAATCCTACAGTAATTATCGAATCAATTATGCTAATTTATTCGTTTTATTTGTTTTGATTGAGAATTTGACATTACCATCGGTAGAATCAGGTTTTCATGTATATGTCATATATCTTTAATTATTGTGTTGATTGTAATATTTCATTTATGTTTTATTAATTTCCGCTGAAAAGTTGGCGTCACCACTGGCATATTGATTTGAAATGTTTTTGTAAATTTTTGTATTCGTTTTTTTTCAGTTTATCATATACTACTTTTATTTTATTAATCCAATATTTCATCTTTATTCTAAATTTTCTTATTCTTTTCGTTTTTATTTTATTTAATGCCTACTTCTTACAATTTAAATAATTGTGGATTTTTTTGTTTATTTTTTCCAGCTATGTTGCTGACAGTTTCCATTTACTTATTTTCTCCTCTTCCCTTAAATTTAAGTTGCTACTGTCAGTAGGTTCCTCAGGTTTTTCGCGCCCCCTTTACTTGAGTGTTTTCCTGCAGGGTTTTAATTTTTTCTTAAGTGCAGACTTAGGTGTTTTTTTAAAACCCACTTCCTTCTTTTGTTGCTTTTCTTTAGTTCAACTCCTAATAAATCTTTGATGATATCTGTAATGACTAAGGGTTGGAGGTAAAAAGAGACCAATAAGTTTCGATCTAGCCCTTAAATAAAGACTTAATTATCATCATTATTATTATAATGTCTTTATATTCATCCTTTGTATGCGAGCCTAATATATTTCACATATGTGTTGTTAGTATTTGTAACTTGACCTTCGGGATAATGAACGTAATTATTATTGTTGATAAGCAATTGAATGAACTCCTGGTCCAACCCGCGAAAAAAATTAAATATGAAATACAATGCGTTTAATGGAAGAGCACCATCAAACAGTGGAGACCGTCAGAATGTTTCCAGCCAAATTTTCTGCAACATTCCCAAGGAGGGAAGGAAATTGATGTTCTACTTCATGACAGACAGGAACTTGAAGATTGGCAGAGAAATTCCGCTTGAGTGTGGAGTTGGTGCTTTCCTCGAACAAAGCAGACTCGTGCTTATCAGTTGCCTGTGAAGGTGGAGTATCCGGACGGGAGAATGCTTTCATCAACGCGTTAGCGGATGCGTCTTTGGGAATTCGGACAGGCGTCGTTAAGGGGAAGTCAAAAGCGAAGGATGGTGAACAAATGGAGAGATAGAGGAAAAGGAAGTGATGGAAGTGAGAATGAGAGGAATGAACAGACATACGCTAGATATAGTTACGATGGGATGACCGTCAGTGAGTGTCACTTTTCTCGCTGATTTTAATTTCAAACTCCATAGTACGGAAAGGGTATGGAAATTAAATGATAAATGTGGCCAAATGATAAAGTTTGATTAAGGAAGAAGGAACGTGAAATATGCACAATGTCACAAGATGAGAACAGTGTTACAAAAAGTAGTAGTAGTATTGTTAAAAGTGCTTCGACAGTTGTGGTCATTAAAAATATGATTTTAACGGAGAATTTTTTGGAGATGATTGATTATAGCACTAAATATTAATATGATCAAGAAGAAAGATAATGGAAATGTCAGGGTGAACAGTAGAGCTTTTAGTAGGAGTATTGTCAAAAGTTCTTCTACGGCTGAGGTTATTTCGCATGTGGGTCGCGCCGGGAATCGAATCCGGGACCACTTTCACTGAAATCGAACGAGTCGTCCACTTGGCTATCCGGGAACCCAATAACTAAATGGAAGGTTTTTCTCATCGTTTTCTCGATTCGACCCACGAAAGTTTTGGAGTGTACGCTATTTCTCACGAAAACACGGAAATGACCGTAATATTTTATCCTGCCCATTCTTAATGACGGTATTTGACATCTTGATTATGTTTTTCTTTATTTAGCACTGTATGAGATATCAGATTTCAGCAATCGGTGATTATAGAGCGATCTATCTCCATTAGCCAGCCTCGGTGGTGTAGTGGTAAGCGTGCTAGCTTAGCAACAATGAGGTCCCGACCTCGTATTCTGGTCTGGGCATGGTTTTGGTGTGCATTAAGAAGAATTAATTATAGAATGGTCTGATAAGACCTAGAAGATAAGTTTAGACGCGATTATAAGTATTATAAGCTGGGGCTCCGGGTAACCAAGTGGGCTGCTAGTCCACCTTTAGTGGAAGCGGTCCGGGGTTATATTGCGGAATATTTGGGCCCATATGTGCGAAATTACATTATTTGTCGAAGCACTTTTAACAATAATACTACTACTACCATCATTATTATACTGAGGTAATACTTGCAATCTTTTTGCTCTTACTTGCTCTTATTTTCCTCTCGCCTTCATCAGTATCTTATTTTCATCCCGAAGACATCCAAACGCGGTTCTATACCCAGTGGGGTAAAAACTTCCTCAGGTGAAATAAATATGTCGAAGCGTGACTTCGTGGAACTCCAACACATCTTAAAAGAGAGAACACTTCGTAATTCCCACTGCAGATGTGTTCTATCTTTTAACATATCCTCAGATGAGTTAGTTTCCATTTCGGATTTCTGATTCTACTCGTGGAAGTACGTACCTCAGACGGAGGTGAAATGCGTTTTAAGTTTGGAACACAGATATTTCAATAAGTGCATAGGAAATGATTGCGCCTGGTCAGGGGAGCGAAGCTCGTTTTCCCGAAAGCTTTTCATCCAACTTTTAGGCGCCTTAATGAGTGATTCCAAAACTGGAGTTTTTCAGACGGGGAGGCGAAAGGAATATTTTCGGCGAACGAAGCGCAAACGTGATTTATTTCCGGTCCAAGACTTCGCAAATTGGCAGTACTTCCAGCTTCATTTTACCCAGCTACGCGACTCAGCCCTTTAAATCATTTTTGCCTCCTTCTCCCGTCGCTTTCCTATTAACTAACTCTTGAGGAAGCCTTTTCACAAACATTTTTCGCACTCCCATTTCCCTTCGCAGATTCCATTCGCAAAACTCCTGAGCTTGGATTCGGAAGAAAAGGGACAAGGGCATCTCCTTCCCTAGGAATATAATTAGTAGATTTTGCCATCTCTCTCCTCTTTCCTCGGAGCCTCACCTCTCTTCTTTGCCGTTCTTTTCCCAGCAAAAGTTTCGTATTTAGCGCGGGCAAAATAAACGGGAGAAAATTTCCGAAAAACGCTTTAGGCGTTTCCGCCTGCTCGCGAAATTTTTCTCTCTAGATTTTACCCTTTAATCGCAAATTCTCTAGGGAAGCTCACTTATTTTTTTTTGGAGAAATATTTAATTTCCATGAATGAAGATCCCGAAACATAAATAAAATTCGTACGGAAATATCAAGAACAAAATTTCATCTGTTTCAAAATAGGAAGTTGATGATGTTAGTGCGGGTTCATTATAAATAAGGCATTCATCGCATATTTATTACTTCAGCATAAATGTAGTGCAAAACACGGAAAGGTTGATTTCATCAGATAACGATATTACCTCTTTAATGGGAAAGAACAATTTAATTACGCTCTACCGGTGATAATTTTAGTTTATCTCACATAGCAGTCACCTAAAACGTTGGAAAATACGTCTGTTACATTAAATAAATCGTTTGGATATAGCAGTTTAATGAATGAAAAGGAAATTGCTTTACAATTGGAACTCGAATCGAGAATCCGTAATTACGGAACTTTAATTATGTGCATTGGGAATTGAGGTGGTCGCCCTGAATAAATTTTGAATGATAGAATTGTCCCTCATGTTACTTAGAGTTACACATATAAATCATTCCAGATAGATAATAAGCGAAAGATATATAAGATATGTTAAGGTGGAGATGATACTCATATATGTTGCTATGGATCAGGGATGGCGAACCTATGGCACGCGGAATTCTGATAGAACCATCCTTCTTATATTTTTTTCATTTTACAAATGAAACCCCAGAGTAAATAAATTGTGGGTTCTACTCATTAGTAATGATATTTAATGATTATTTATGTTAGTGACATCTTAATCCCATTGTTGACATAATAAATTATGTAACAACAGCATCTCACTCTATGGTTTGGTACTACGTTGGCACGCATATCCACCATATTTATTGAAAACGGCACTATTGCTTATATAGGTTCACCACCCCTGCTCTATTTGATGGCCAAAAAGTTACCTATAGCAAAAAATATAATAAAACGCTAATTTTTTCCAGACATCATCATCATGGGTTAACAGTTTTAGCATTTTTTGTTGCAATCTTCTAAGTTGCCCTCTTATCGCTGATTTCAGTAATAAATCCAAGCCTTAACTTTAACCATTACCCACCTCTATAATGTCTTACTTTATAATTTATGCCTCCACTATTCATTACGTCAGCAGACTACTTCAGAGAGTGCCCGATCACTTTCCATCGTCGTTTCACTAAGGTTTACCATAGATTTCTCTCTTCGTTTGCGTAAGTTACCCTTTATTTTCAAATTATCTCAATAATTCTTCCATGGAACCACGTCTCCATTACTTAAAATCTTCTTTTCTCTGCGGATCTCACAATCAGTGTTTCACGGCTATTTTTAGTCTGAATTGATGAAATCTTAAGGCTTTAGTCTTAAACATTTTAATTCGTATAACACTGGCACATCACTTTTACCTCTCAAAAGTGTTTATAGCAAAGCTTCATCTTTAACAGGCTGGGGTAGTCGTCCCGACTGCAGCGCCTGCGTCAGCCGTTAGCTGTTTCTCCCCGTGGTTTTTGTCTTAGTTTCGTTCCTGTGCTATTGGTTCTTTCTTTTTGCGTAGTCTTCATACCTTAGCTCTCCCTCTATTCCGTCAAAATTACCTTTCCCCCGCTCAATGTATCTCTTGGGCTCCTCTTTTTTTTCGGAAAATTTTCTTCGTTTATATTTTTGTTTGCGCCGTCGCTTTATTCTTGTCATAACCAAACCTTAATGTCTCCATCTTTCCACCAATCAGTTCAATGCGTTGTAAGAAGTCTTACAGTTAAAGAGCTCCTGAAGTGGTTGATATTGTTTACACGAGAAAGCAAAAGTGTTTTTTTAGCGTTCTATTTTTGATCAAGTACAAGTATGAGTTTGTTTCATAAGTATTTTACTTAACGGTGTCAGAAACAACTTGTTTACTAATAACATGATTCCTAATTGTAACAAACTCTTAGTTGGAATGTTAATTTGAGCATTCTTTCCTTGGCTTTGGGAATATATTGTGTTGCATGGTTGATTATGGTCTAGGAATGAAGTTTATTATGTATACGGTTGCCACCGTGGAATAGATTCCATATCGCAGCCTTTTGAGTGATAATAATAATAATAAATGTTCGGCTGTTAATCATAAGATGACATTTGACAGTACAATGATATTAGCACTTACGTATATGTAGATTAAGTGATCAGTAGTATAGTAGATTAAGTAAGTTAATTGTAGTAAAGGAAGGATTTTCAATAATTCCAAGCAAAACTCAATAAATGTACCGTATGTTCTCTAATCTGAGACGCTCCTTTCTTGCGTTTTCAGAGCTTTAAAAACTAGAGTGCCTCTTAGATTCACAGCCCTAAGTGCATTATCATGAAGTAGATATCGGAGAGAAAAGTTACTTTAACTCTAACGTTTAAAGATGTGATTCAGTTTTCCCTGTGGCAGCTAACGACCTTTCCGTACCCAATAATTAATGCCCCCATTGTCCTTAATCGATTTGCCGATAAATACGATTAATAAAGAACACTCTTCTTATGACACCATGTTTTATTAAGGGATTATCGAAAGACATACATAAAATTAAAAAGTTAATGACTATTTTCCCATCTCCATTATGTCTGGACATTATGGCAAATTGTGCCTTATAATGGCGTTTCAATTTTTTTCTCCTAAATAATATCCAAAATTTGGGCGCGTGTAAGATTCGAGAATGTATAGCAATTTGGATTTTAAAATTCCTAAACTCAATATGGGAAGGCGTTACCTCGTGGAAGGCCATTACAATGAAATAAAGACCGTTTCGTACACTTCCACAGCAATTTTATTTATGGCAACATGTTTCGCTAGTGTCCTAGCATCATCAGGCCTGATGATGCTAGGACACTAGCGAAATATGTTGCCATAAATAAAATTGCTGTGGAAGTGTACGAAACGGTCTTTATTTCATTTAAAATTCCTAATTACAGTATTTTGTGTGCAAATTTTATGTACTCTACAATCACTGTAATATGCTGGTTAGAGTTTAAAAGGAAATAGCTAATAGAACAAGGATGACTTAGTTTGTCAAGCTCACGCAACTGTTTGACCATCTCAGGCGCAGCACCTCTTTGTGAATCAATTATTTAGCAGTCCAAATTCACCGAAAATTTAGGTATAAATCGTACCATTAGCTAAGAACTACTTAAATTGTCAAGTTCATATCGCTAACGCATCAACGCGGGTAAGAAGCCAATTCTCCTATTTTAATTTAATCTTTAAAATAATTTACGAATACAGAGAGATCCCGAGGAGAATACTCGCGGCAGCTACTGTGTTTGTTTATCTTCGCTGAGTGACTCACGCACGCAGATGCCGAAGCTTCTCTTCTTTCCATTCCTTTCGAAGCCCCCCACTGTTTACATACTTTCATCCAATTCCCTCCCCGTAATCTCGCTTCCCTCTATCCAGTTTCTTTCCATTTTCCTTTCGCCGGAATCCAGTTTTCCATTCTTTCGCTACTTTGATTCAATTTTCTTTGGAACATTTTGTTTTTCCCTCGATGCGTCTGCTCAGCCCATGCTCATTTGGGCTTCTTTGTGACATTTAACGTCGAAACCCCCTTTATGTGCGTCATTCTCCAGTTGAAATCTTTTTGTTTAATTGGGTTGCCAGGGTTATACGGAAAATTCTGCCTAAATTAATCGCGAAAGAATTAGATCCACTTAGAATTTTGTACCGTGCTTAAATTTCACAACAAAGGATGTATCCAGCCCAAAATATTACGTCATATTGAAGGCGGACGAGATTCATAGCGACCAACCTTATTTTCGGTCCGATAAAAGTGCTTCATTAATTATTTTAAAGATATTTTTGTAATTTATCTATGGAAAATGGGGTTTTGCTTTCATATGCAATAGTTGGTCAGTTAAATTAGTTTTCCATATGTTCATTAACCCGTAGAAGTAAGGTAATACATTTTAGAGTCTGCCTTCGGTTGAAGAGGTTTCGAGTTCGATCTTAGTTAGCAGAATCCGATCTTTTCCAGTATTGGTTGAAGGCAGGAATGGCATCCGGCCATTAGAGACACATTAAATTCTCGATCCGCACCAATCATTATCTTCGTGATCATCAGCTAACCCTATCAATGATGATAAGAGGCCGAAGAACTCACAGAATGAAAAGGGTAAATGGCAGGAATCAGAATAGAGTTCGTATTTATTGAGGGCGAAGTTCAGACTTTATAGTCCCCTCTTTCACCTAACCTTTTGTCATTATAGCTTCAGGGAATGGGTAGCGTTGTTATAAAACTTACAAAACGAAAAGAATGACATTATAAAGTCTCTTCAAAGTAATTATTTTTTGTCGTATATTTTTTCCTGCCGTCACATCTCGATCAGTAAAATATTCCTCATTCGCCTTTTGGCACAGGATAGAGAAAATGAGTCTTTTGGAACTCATTCCTTTTCTCGTAATTACTTTACTTCGTAATTACTTTTCCCTGCCTCTTGCTCTACAAATATGAATACCTTTAAAGAATAGTGATGCGAACAATGGCATTTATTACTGAAGATTCGTAATATAATACTATGAAAAGTGCTTTTTATAGGGTTATCGTGCTATTCTTTCGTGGCTTTCTGGCTCGGCGAGGAAAGCAAGGGAAAACTACCTCACTCCTCATCCAGTAAGTCTCATTCTGTCTTCATATCTATAAGTAGAGGATAAGGCGCTCTAACCTGATGAATACTTTACAAACAGGTATCGGAATGGAATAACACGTGTGAAAAATATCGACATGACTGGGAATCGAACCCAGGTCTCCCACTTTCCGGGCAGGTATTCTAACCACTGAGCTACTATGCCGCGTTCACATTTCCTTAATCCTTAGGCATCAGAATATTTACTCTAAACAACTTTAAATTACTGTTTATAATTTCAAGGGAATATATATCGTCCTATTATAATAGCAATAACTTACTATGGTATCAAAAGCTGTAACTTTTTAAGAAGCGAATTTTTTATAATTCAAAACTGACAGATCTGCGAACGATTTCAGACGCACGATGATGTGCTTTTACTGATTGCAAACATAACGCTTTTCCCTAAGGGGTAAGAGCCACCTTGCATCCTCAGCTCATAGTACATACTTCTCCGTAAACTCCAGACTTGAATACCTCCACGCTTCAGACACCTTATCTCCACATCGTTCCATTCAGCACCTGAAACTCAATATCTCTTCTCTCGGGAGTACCGTCTGCTACATTCATCCACGTATTCCCCAGCCTCTGCATCCGTTTGAATCATTCTCGATGCTTCTGAATGCCCCTAAGTCATCCAACCATCGACCATTCTCTCCACATGTCCAAACCGACTTATCGCACCCTTTCTGCACAAGTTTTGAGAGTATCTCTCACTTCCCACTCATTCACGAGCCAAATATCTTTCTCTGCCTACCTCTTCTCTCGCTCGTGAAATCCTATTCAACTGCTTTCAATTTCCTAAGGAAATGCTCATATTGCGCGTAGACGGGGACGCCTTGTTTAGCTGCTACTTTCTTAGCTGATTGACTCGTTCTATGGTCATCACATGCTACCTGCCACTTGCCATCCTACACCTAAATTAAGGGGAGTTTAGCTTCTGGATCTTCCCTATAATTATCAACATAAAGAGATACTAAGGCTTGCGGAGGTTATACGTTCCAGGATCGCATTCGTTAGCCGAAATCTTAGGTGAAATGCGATTTCCCATAGGTTCTCAAAAATCTTCGTAACAACTTCCAAAAAACCGAAAAGAAACTTTCTCGAGTGAAAAATACTGGTAAAATGCAGTATGAACTCGTATTTTTTGATTTTATGATTATGCATTGCCATGCATCCATCATTACGTTTACTTTATTCTAAACCGTACTATATTCTACGACGTACTTATAACGGAATAAGGGGAAAATTTCGTGGTTAGCCGTAAAACACTTTAATGGTATCACGCGTATACATTTACATTTTACATTTAAACCCCGCAAACAGCAGATGGCACGTGGCATGGGATCTAAAAACACCGATAATCCTATCACACCCTAACTGCTATTAGCTTCTCTAATACTACGAGGTAAAAGCGACCAGAAGTAACTGTCCGTCATGGCAGTCACTTCCCTGAATCGCTTCTTAGTTTTCTTACGGAGTTCCCGAGAAATCACTGTAACGAAAAACAAACTAATATTTCCTCTCCTCTGACAAACGTCTTAATAAAAATGGAATAATGATCAATAGAAAGGAAATGGCAATGTTAAAATCAGTAGCATACCAAAAATAACATTAATGTAACACTTTTCGAAAACAATTAACACGCGAAGCAACCCAAAATAGAACCTACCATCACGTTATAATCGACCGCGATAGCTTCGACCGGCCAAAACCAATAATTCTCAAACATCAGCGAAGAATTCCCCGTAAGAATACATTTTACCAAATACCACAAAATCTTCAATTTTCACCGTATGACATATTTGTCTACCGTTCTTTCGTTTCATTAGAACATTATTTAACGTTCAATAATTTAAAATTAATCAATCAGTAGTGAGTATGCGCAGTCGAATAATTTTTCTATTACTTAATTAGCTGGGGTATTCTTAAACCATTCTCGTCGGTATAAGTCTGCCAGTGAAAGGAAAAGGTTCAGTCAATTTTTCCGTCCTAAAAATATGAAAGCATTTGCACCAAAATAAACCTTTTGCTTCTAATGTCAAATTTGTATTTTTATTTAACATTCTGTGTTTTATATTATTTGTAGTTTTAAATTATGGAATGAAATATTTAAATGGGATTCGTAAGTAATGTAATTTTACCCATACAAAAATGTGCATGAACGGGTGTTTCTCGTTAATTTTCGTGCTTTTACATACGTCTGTCAAGTATTCAGCCAGAAGGTCGGTTGGGACCTCATCCCCATCAGCTATGAAGAACCAGGACAGGAAAATGGAGCTTGCTAAGCAAGATGAGGAGTGAGGTGAGTTTGCCTTTGATTTCCACACTGAGCCAGAATGCTATAAGCAGAACAAGCCCACGTTAGTGAAGCACAAAGACTCTACGTCCTGATATTATAATATGTACTTATAATGGACTTAAACCAATGTCCACTTTAAGGCGTAGTTTTAAATTGGTTTGTTTGAGTTAAACTGAAGATTATAGATAATATGCATACTAATTCATCATATACGAGGGTAAGGTAAAAAGTGCTCGGCCTGACACAGAGATGGCGTTCCAATCAGCGAAAATTTATGATTCCTGCCTGGGCGCACGTGTCATTAGTTCGTAAGACAAGTTGCAACTTGTTCTCTCAAGTAGTTTGTTTACACGTATTGTTACAGTTGACGTCTTTCGTGTTTTTCGTTAAAATGGATAAACTTGAATATCGTGCGGTCATAAAATTCTTCGTTTTAGATAGATTAACCCCTAAAGAAATTCATCCAAAGTTGGCAAAAGTGTACGGGGACTCTGCTCCTTCAATGTCAACCGTTAAAAAGTGGGCAGCTGAATTTAAACATGGTCGCACATCCCTCGAAAATGACCCACGTGAAGGACGGCCAATAACAGCAACCACACCGGAAACCATCGAAAAGATGCACGATATCGTGTTAGACGATAGGCGAGTGAAGGTGAGTGAGATAGCTGAGGCCGTGGGGATATCGGAAGAAAGGGTGCAAAACATCTTGCACAAAAAATTGAGGATGCAAAAGCTCTGCGCAAGGTGTGTGCCGCATTTGCTGAATGCCAATCAAAAGCAAATGCGCGAGCAATTTTCGCAGCAATGTTTGGACCAATTCAAGAGGGCACCGACCGATTTTGTGCGGCGATTTGTCACCATGGATGAGACATGGGTCCACCACTACATGCCAGAAATGAAACAGCAGTCGAAGCAGTGGGTGGAAGCCGGTGGTTCAGCGCCAAAGAATGCGAAGTCGATCGCATCTGCCGAAAAGGTCATGGCCAGTGTGTTTTGGGATGCGAAAGGGATCCTGTTAATTGATTACCTCGAAAAAGGCAGAACAATTACAGGCGAATATTAATTAATATTTGGGAGATTAATTAAAATCTTCACTTCAACTCAAACAAACCAATATTATAATACTAGACCCTAAAGTAAACATTAGTTAAAATCCATTTTAATAGTATAATATCAGGTCTAAGGGTGACAGTTTTCGTAACATTCTATAAGGAGAAACCTTAATTAATGTCATTATTCAGCATAACCCATACCTCAGTAACTTTTATATTATCACAGCCATGACAAAACTGAGAAAAAAGTAGATAAAGGATACATTTTTCTCTATCCCGTATCAAAAGATAGATTTCATTCATCATGATATGGTAACAGGACCTTTTACGTACGTAAATCAGCTTTACATCTAGAATATGTGCGTAGTATCTAACAAATTTTTTTCATTCCTTTAAGCGATCCTTTATGAATGCCTTAACGTAAGTCATGTACCTTTAATGAAACACTTCCATGCTATCGATAGCAATTTTTTATGATCTTTCGTACGGCATTAAAATAGAATACTGCGAAGATTTTTGTCAGAAAAGATTTCGTTCTTTAATATCAGACAGGGCAGCACGTTCGAAAGGAAATTAATTCTTCGATGAGAAAATTCTATGTTAATGTCTTTGAGTTTGAATCTTTTTCTACTTTTGGCTCTAATATCGTGGTATTCAGAGCAGGGAATCCTTTTATACGGCTGAATGTCGAAATCCCCGACGTTTCTCAGTCCTTTTACTGCCATAATCTATCGCTAATACTTCCGCCCGTCCCTTTGAGTGTCTTCAATGTGAATCGATCGAGTCAAACGACGAATTCGGAGCAACGAACTCCCTTCAGAATCACCACCCATTACGTTTCTCCGCATGCACACAGTTTTGTTCCTCCCTTAGGAGACGTTTCCTCTCTTATTTCCCAACATCTAATCTGGGCCTTTTTTAATATTCCGCTTATTTCTCTCGGTAAAGCCTAATATATGACGGAGACTTGGGTGGTGTGAGTGGGTATATCAGCGTATTGAACCAAAAACCGAAGCAGAATAAATTTTATCACTAATAAATCAATTCTTTAAGACCAATATTCCGGAGTAGAATGGATCCGACCCGAGAAAAAAATTGAAATATTTGAGATCAAACTGAGCCCATTAACCATTATTTACTCGGTTCCAACTTTTGGTTCCCTATGATACAGATTTTACTTATGTAAATGTGATTGGAGAAAGGATTACTTAACATGAGTAATTGCGACTAGACTATTACCAAGTTTTACTTTAAAATTCAGCGTTGTGCTTTTTATGGTTTTGTCGATTTTGAAAAGGCTTTCGATAGAGTCCAATGGCTAAAACTAATGGGAATTTTAAAGAAAATTGGGTTGGACTGCAAAGATAGGCGTTTGGTGCGAAATTTGTACTTGGATCAAGCAGCGCGAGTTGGAATAGCTGATGGGGAGTCGGAATGGGCAGATTTAGGGAGAGGGGTAAGACAAGGATGCCCATTATCATCATCGCTTTTTAATATATATGCAGAGGAAATGGTGAATGAAGCTTGAGAAGAAATAAGCATGGGAATGAAAGTTGGCGGGGAAGTGGTGAAGTCAGTAAGATATGCAGACGATAAAGCTATTGTGTGCGATTCCGAATTTATTTATTTATTCCCACAGAAGTAGAAACGTTATCGAGTGTGGTAAAGCCTGACGATAACGATCTATCATCGAAACTGATCGCTTGGAATAACATTGTAAATAAGTATAAAGCTAGCAATAGATGGTTGAGTTGATGTCTTTGATTAAATAGCCAGATACTGTTTTAATCTAATCGTGTTTAAAACTATTCTTAATCTCACTTCAAAAGCTGTAAAAGGTCTTGCACTAAGGTTCAGCAAAACTCGTGCAATGTTTAATAATTTCATCTTGTAAATGTGCTTCTTCCAAACTTTATTGTATTATCGCGGACGAGAAGTTGATTCGGAATTAACTAATCGATACCCTTCAATTTGAATCGCGTTCAAATTCGAGTGTCAATCAATGATTCAAAATGGAATCTGATTGTAGAGTCTCCATTAAATCGATATAAGAAGGATTTATCGTAAAATAGGAAATATCATTCCTATACTTTAAAGGGGAAAGAATTTTACAACCATTAAAATAATAAATTATATAAATAAAATACCAATCTATTTCACTACATATCAAATTGTATTCACGAATAATTTGATAAGGAAGAAAAATTTAATTATTTAAACCTAGTGAATAGTAGCCATAGAATATATAAGGAAAAGGAACACGGCTGTGATAAGACATTGGAGTTCGAGAAAAACTCCACAAAAAGCCGTTGTTTTCAAGCAAACTAAATTTGCAAGTATTGTTCTCAACAGTATTTCGGCAACTACGAGTATGTTGCCATCTTCGGGAGAGATGAATATCAGTTATTCTTCAGTAGCCGTAGATTGAAACTTTCATAACACTTTCATTTCTACCAGTCGATTCAAATTTCAAAATATAACATATATGGTAAAAATAATTTAACATTTTTTAATATTCGCTTTCCCAAAAAAAGGGCTGGTTGAAACATCAGCGACCGAAATACAAAATGAAGAGCGTTAAGCTTTGTTGCGTGTTTGCTGATACCCTCACTCACGCTTTCAACTCAGGGCGTGAAGGCTTTAACATGAGAATAACAACATTGCTAAAGAACGAGACAGAAGATTTAAGTGAGAATTACGGGCACACCGAAAAATCTCCACGTAGCCAGGAACAAGTGCTCTTGACAGCTCAGTGAAATCTGCCTTGATTCAGATGATGGGAATTTCGCTCCAGGGAATGCACAGTCAGCAAAATGCGGTACTCTCCAAAATAACAGCGGAACACTTTCAGCGATCGTCATGGGAGAATGCTCCCAGTGGAACATCCGATAAATTTTTACCGATTGAAAGTATTTTCGCGCAAAATTGATCGAAACTTGCTGATGACTACAAAGGAAGAAACCGTTGTTTGTGCGCTGTGAGACTACAAATGCACCGTTTCCTTGAACGGCACTCTTTGCCTTCCCAAAGGCTGTTGAGAGAAGAGTAAAACAAAGCAGGGGCTGGAGAAGAGAGAGGGAGTTGAGTGGAGAATGTCCTAAGCAGCATCATCAAAGGCAACCTTCGCCTGAGAGCCAAACATGCCTCGAAAGGGGTGTGAGGAAGATGTGAGATAATGAAGGGGAGAAAACATGTTGGTTTACAGGGAAAGAGTGTTAGAAGACAAATAATAAGATGCATATGAAAGGAATCGACGGAAAGTTCCCAAGCATACTGAAACGAATGAGTGGAGAGAAGAATGAAGCAAGAGACAAATTTTGAAAATAAGAACTTTCGCTAAAGATATTAAATGGTAAAAAGGGGTATAAGTTCCCTTAGTCACTATCAGAAGTATTTCAGCGTTTTACAGAAAATTTGTTATTGTAAGCAATCGTTAGGAGATGGATTAAAGTTTCGAAATTTTCTTTTTCTAGCAAACACCGTTATTTTAAGTAGCACAAAACTTACCTCTCAACATCCCTTATCCTCATCACTATTTTCATTCATCAAATTTTTTGTTGACTAAATAGAAAGGAGTGAGAAAAATGAATACTAGTGCGCAATTAATATCCGATGGGCCTCAGTACGTGTTTCTATATTTTCGTTAAAAGTATAGGGCATTTAATAAATTATCAGCCATACAGGCAATCAACTGATTTCTAAGATAAATATTTCCGGAAAGTAAATAAACTTGTGAGAGAAATTGGAAAGATAATCAAAATAGATTCATTCCATATCCAGCTTAAGAAATTGTTTGGTAAATTTCATTCAGGATACAAAGCAATAGTAGGGCCTATATTAGTATAAGTGAACAATGTTTCGGATCCGCAAGATAAAACTGATATAATGAAAATTGAAAAAAACAGTAGAAAGCTGCTAGAGTATGTATTAAGTAACCACTATAGAGATGCTAACGAAACGAAAATGTTATGGATTCCTGGATAAGAAGCGTTAGGGAAAAAGAGGATTGTCAGTATGCTGATATGATTTTTTAAAGAAAATTTGCTGGCAAAGCAAGGAGGAGGTTAAATAACAAATTGAAAAAAACCTAATTATGTTGCTCGTAACTATCACTAAAGAGTTAAAATTAAGGAAACAGAGGACTGATGTAGTTAAATACTCGATTCTTAACAGAGGTGTAAAGGAATGAAAAACGTTATTTGAAGAAATCTTCAAATCCTTTTCGATAGCAATTAAGGAGGAAGCGGTCATCATAGTTCGTTTCCGGCAAATCTTCTCCATAAGCAGCCTAAGGGAGGTTGTATGCCTTAGAAATAATAGAGATAACCTGTGCTGAAAGCCCAACGAATGAGTATACCTTTCCCAACTCTTTCCCTCTCCTTAACCTCCCCTCAAAACTTGCGAGTATATAATTGACTCTATTTCCAATATTTTTTACCTGATGATGGCGTTGTAGCCGAAAGCGGTCGTATAATACACATCTTGTGGATTATCCAAAATTTTTCTTATTATTCTTATTCCTTGAGTTTAGATAGAGCTATAAAAAACTTCTAAAACGAGTGGATGCATATAATTATTAACGTTATATTTTTATTTCAATACTGAATGAAACATTTATGCAATTTTTAGTTATAATGATTGATTATAAGTTGCAAAATCCATAAATGTTTTGCTTTGGAAGAAATATTAACTTTTGGTTCTTGAATTATCCATTAAGATTAATGGGGAAATAGGAAAATGTTTATGCTTGGCAGAAATTGCTAATAAGTATTGTAAATTAGTATTTAGTATATTGGCTATTGTAAGGTATAAAATATATGTATTATTCGCTAAAGTTTAAGAGTTGATGTTGATTAAGGGTGGCACCTTATAGTTGCCATACTACAACAAGAATTAAATAAGTTCATAAGTTTACTCTATGCATTCAAATTTATTCGGTTTCAATTCTCCATCTCCATAAAATTTTACTTTCTTCTCCAATTGATCAATGGAATATTTAGAAAATATTGTACACCTTACAAAGATTAAAAATTCATCGCAAACTATGAACTTTGCTTAACAATCGATAACGGTTATCTTGGAAATCTGTAAGTTGCGAACTACAATCGACAACCAATTCTCAAAGCCTCGGGTAGCGAAATTATTAATATGGAGTTACTTCCATATTATTATTTGCGTAACTTTATTCCCTCACTCAGAAGTTACGTATTAGAAAAACTCATAACGAAGTCTCATCGTTCAGATTTTAGAATATATAAGGTAGATTGTGACACATTAAATGCATGCCGTAGAATATAAATGGTAAATGGTGCATTACAAGAAAGTACAATACATTGAGTGTCAATTTGCGAGACTTGAAGGGAACGTTTAATGGTTACTTTAAAATTAGCTTAGAATGGAGATACATTGTTTTTCTCGGATCTGATGAATCAAATTATTAGAGATTGAAGTTTCTTGGCGTTAACTTTGTATCCATGACCACATAATTGTTTACTGAAACTATATCGCTGGTCCAAGAAAAAGAATCTAATAAGGGAAATATTCGATTAGGTGGAAATTGGAGGAGAGTGGAGGCAGCCTTTTAGTCTAGATAGTTCTGGAAGTTTTCAGCAAGGGAGGAGTAAACCGAATGGTATGAAGTTAACGAAAGTTTCTTGGGGAGTTGGTTGTTTGAGTGTGACTGGAGGAAAAGTTGCCCTTGTGAAGCAAAAGGCGGATAAAGTGCAAAAGCGAAGTTTAAAAGTGTTGTGTCGAATGTGAGAGGGTGCTCATGAGATTAACCGACGAAAATTCCTTTTTATTGTATATTAAAGAAAATGGAGAGCTAGGGCTAATAGGGAAAAAATCTCTAAAGCTTCCTTTACGCTACGGATGTCACTAAATCTTTTCTTTTCCCGAAAATGAGGCCAAAATGACCAAATCGACGAGGTGATGACTCGGATGGTAACTAATGATGAATTTGGGAACGTGTCAAAGGGCGCTCTTCTAAAATTGACGAAGAGATAGAAATAAACTAAGAAAGATAGCGTAACAATAGTGATAATAATTATATTTTTTTAATCATAGGAAATATGTTTATCCACCAGAAAAAAATACATAAGAATATGAAGTCAATGAAAATAAGAATCTACCTAGGTTCAGCTTACAAGCAGCTAATGTAATTTACAAAATTAACACGTAAGTCAAAATCGCTACTAATTTTTTTTTACAAATTTTTGCCCAATCACATGCAATGGAAAATTTTAAATGAAACATTTGGTTTGCATAATTAAGGTATTTAAAATTATTATCGGTCATACTATGCCTAGGATGGCTTGTCAGCACGTGTTTTCAAACAAAGGGAGTGCTCAAGTTTTCCACGTTAATAGGCTATATTAAAAAATATTAGCATGATCACAAAAAATGCAATTTCTATGAATATTAATAGTTTAAATAACGTTGGCAAAACATGATTATTTATTAATTAAAATAAGACAATGTTTACATGTTTCCACAGATTTTAAATATAAAATTATATAAAATTTATGCTTACTACAGAAGCAAATTACCGTTAGATAATCATCAAAATGAATTAATGGTTTTAATAGAAGAGAAGGAAAGCATATTATGTACAATAAAGAATAAAATACTACCATTGACACTAAAAGTATAAGGATATCACATTTAATACATCCTATGTAATATTATTTTACAGTGACTAAAGTCTTGAATTTTCATATGATGTCAGAGTTGCCCCAAAAGTTTAAACAAATTGATATTCTATTGTTGCATTGTATGACAATAATAATAATAATTTACACACATTCTATCCATTTTAATAGTAATTATTATCTACGCTCACATATAACCATTCCCTAACTAGAAAAATCCGGTAAGCCGGTACTCTAATCCGAGACCTTGAGTTGGAGCGCTAGCACGCTAACCACTCCGCCACCGTGGCTGGCCAACTAATGCGGAAGACAATGTGACCTGAGATATTAAGGGTTCCCTTCAACCCTCTACCGACCAAACCCTTCCTTACACACAGCTATAAATTTATTAATGATGACTATAATATAGAGTTTGGAGAAAGAGTATGGAGTCAGGTTTAAAAATATATGCGTCTTTTATTGTCAACTTGGTTGTCAACTTGTTTGTCAACTTGCACATAAATAATTCGCTATACCTTACTTTAAGCAAAACTTCGTTAAAACGTTTAGCGTTCCGAAAGACGTCCCGATTGGTCTCCGTAGTCTGCGTTCGGAGGATTCCTTCCGAGTTAGTTTGAAATCAAGTCTCTACAACTTTCTCGTCTGAGTCGTCGAGATAGCTTTTTCATTTAATTCGAAAGGAAGAACTTTTTTTGGCTTCTCTTAATTCCTTTTTCATCGGTTTCATTACGAGCAGTAAAAACGGCTATCCTTAACATGTATTTCTTGATTTACGTTTCAATTAGTTTCAAACAGTGGTTCGTACGGCGGGAATTCATATAAACTTACTCCTCGTACGTGCAATGACTGCACTTAACCATGTGCGAAATGTAGAAGTTGTCGCAATGAGATGGGGAAATACCAAGGCAAATTTTCTAAACTTTTATTAAAAAAATTAGTTATCTATCCCAATATATTTCTTAAGAAGCTCTACTCTCTAGCGCAATCTCATTAATACGAGGGGAAAGTAGATACACTCGAATTTAGTTCTTTTCATATATCATCAAGCTGACTGTTTTTTAAAGTTATGGATATTGATGACATTTCTATATTTTCTTAAATGTTGCGCGATACTTACAATTATTGTAGTACCTGTAATCTGTAAACGAGGGTAATAATAAAAGATTTTTATCGAATTTTATTTCAGTCGTTACTCGTCTTGATAGTACAGCGATTGTCCCTAATTTAATTTCGCAAAAGAAACGAAGCCCGCAGTGAAGTGAAAAAGTGCATTTCTTACGGGAAGGCTTTTATTCCCTTTGAGTCGAACCATTGACCATTTGGGACAGGAAAGGTTTAATTATCAACCTAAAAATATGCATTTAAATGCACTTAATTTACAATGGAAAAATTTACGCGCATTATCTTCCAAAGGATGCATAAAAAAAACCATAGCGAAGTAGTCATTTTCATCGTGGAAAGATAATGGATAAACAATTATATAAAAGAAAAAGTGTGTATAAACACCTCTCTCATTCTCGTTATGGGTGAATAATTTGCCAAGCTTTACCCCATCAAACGGAACATGTGAGGAAAATAGGCCGGTTACGTCCGAGAAGTTGGGACAAGGTTGCTAAGAAACATGGGAAATGTCGCATTCGTCGAATTAGTGCGGACTTTCATACAACCTTGTTTTCATTACCTTTGGTTGCATTCCGTCGGTGGTGATTGAGTCTGCGGTAAGCAGATTCGCTTCAGCGAGGCAATGGACGAGCGACCAAGGGAAAAAATCGAATAATTCCATTTTTTTCCGTTCCGTTTTTACGGGGAAACGGAATAACCCGTTTCAATTCTGGTTCGACGTTTCGCGTACTCATTATCTCTCTTTGATTGTGAAGAGAAGAAAATTGTTGATAAAAATACTTATTCTAGTTTTCAAAATATGAATTCGCGAATAGGAGTCCTACATGTGTTAATATACCCTTTTGTGTTGGGACATTTTATCTTTGCTTTTCTCCTAAGATGACTTAAATCGGTCTTAGTATATCCTATTTATTTTTCTCCGCATAGATTTATCGATTAAGTCTCTAATAGAAGGTCGGGAAAAATTTTTTGTCGTCCGGTAAATTATTAATATTAATACATCCTTTACAGCTATAATATTTTAAAATACTATAAAATGATAATTATTACAATACTTCGGGTTGATATTTTTTGTCACCATATATTGATTATATTGGACCACGTAGTGGTTAGTGTGTTAGCCTAGCAACACCGAGGTTCCGGGTTCGAATCCTGGTCAGGGTATGGTTGTTTGTGTTCGTCTTTACTAGGTTAATTGTTAGAGTGGTCTCATTAGACTAAAATTTGCCTAAATAAAGAAATTATAATCATCATTATTAGGTAGTTAAGAAAATGACATAGTCATTTCATAATATTCTCTCCTGAAAAAAATAGCTAAGAGTGTTTATGTGAAACGCTGAGAAATTCGTTTTGAAAGTACTTAAACAAATGAGTGAAGAGTTGAACGTAAATACGTGTGATAAAGCAAACTAATAATTTGACTGTGGGAGTCAGCTGTAAAATTTAAGGAAAGAAATGGAAGATGGACATTTGCAGGAAAATGAAGAAAAGACTGAAACGTATTTCTTAGTCTTATTTTTCATTTCTCCTCTTTTTTAAGGTTAATCTTACGTTAGATATAAAATGAAATAAACTAAAATAAATTAAAATTATTATTTATTTATCTCCTTTATCTTAAGTTGGTTTGTTTCGTGTTACGCTATTATATATCTTTATGGCTCATAATTATAGTTTCTTTTTTCTAGCGTTTCATCGTACCATATATTTATGTTATTATTGCATCCACGAACACCAGGTTTTTCCTGCGTTATTTTTATGATAATATTAATACTTTACGGCGATAGAAATAACTGCGATGCGGAAAAATGTAGTGTTGATGGCACGTAATGTAATGTGGACGAGAACGAATTTTCTCTAACAATATTGGCCGATAATGAAGACAAATGAATTCTGAGTATTCTGGGCCAACGTGAGGTAACTAAAGATAATTATCCTCACATTCCCAGCCCGTTCATTAAGGAAAAAACTCATTCTCTCGCCGAGCACGACTCAACATTGCATTCCTTAAAAGCCTCTTCATTTTCCCGTGAAATTTTATTTATTAATGCCCGCCGTTGTTAGCTTAAACGCCATCCCAGGAAGTTCTTTAATGAAGGAGAAGTCGCTCCACACACCACTCGAACGGGACCGTGAATAAGTGAATCGAAGGATCGATGCGAGAAGTGGACCCTCGTGGGAGAGTCGTTGGTCATCTTCGAAAATACGACGTAACGCTCGAGAGAATGCTGAAGGTGGAGCCACGTGCTGCTCATCCCGACTTCCCTTTCCCGTCGAGCCTCTTCCTATCGCCCCACTCTTTCATTTCCCGATTCTAAACACTAATTCCAGATCAGCACCTAACTGGGTCAACAACTTTGGGTCCTTCCATATTCTCTTTCTGCGCAACAGCGAATACGTTTCAGCAAAGAGGCAGCGGGGGGCGGAAGCTGTTCTGCACGTCGACCTTGGCTGCGAAAAATTAACCAAGACGCGAAGCTGTTTTGAGATTTAAAGGACAGGCAGATATGCCGTTTTAATGGTCCTAATCTAGATTTCTTCAGAATGGAGTAATATCCCCTGACTCGTGAAGCTCACGCTGATTGGCGGAGTGAATGATTTATTATCCCAGTGCTTCGGTTCGACTTTAAGAAACGAATTAATAACGTCACGTTAATGCGGACTAATGCAGACGGAATCGAGGCATCTGAGAGACAACTCGGAATCCGGTTTTATATTATTGATATGAACGATGAAATAGTGGGCTTGTGATAATTAATTATCTGATTCGGGAGGCGATAGTATTTAGATGCATTCGCATTCAATTGAAACGAATCATAATCAATAGCTTGAAATGGGTGTTATCAAATTGAATCTATATTGCTACGAATAAAATACTACGGTACCTCGACTTACGAACCGATCAAAATGCGAAGTTTTCGACATATGAACTTTTTTTAAATTCCATTTTGTCCTCTAGATACGAACCGAAAAAGCAGGAAAGCTACAATGGAAATCTTGGTTTCGAGGTACAAACCTTTCGAGTTACTAGCTTCGAAATGGAACGAATGAAGTTCGTTAGTCGAGGCACCATTGTATATGCATAAATTACTCGAATCTACGAAGTTATATCTTTTACCAAACGAAAATTATTTTATTTCTAGCGTTACAGTCAATATTGAACCAAAATGTAAACATCGCATGATGTTAGATAGGCTCTTAAATGAGAACCCGAGTACGAATATATATTTTAAATCAATTTCTAATAGACTTTACTGTGAGAACAATATTGTAGTTAAATTATCAACACACACATTTTGGGCATTGAGTTATCTTACTGCTAGAGCACTGAAATATTAGGTATATCCAAATATTTTGTCATTCACTGTATTTCATATTTCTTATAATCGATCTCATAAGGATCACGTATCATGGATAAATAAGAGATAAAGCAAAAATAGACAAGTTGAGTGACGAAAGATATTGAGAACTATCCAAGCAGTGGGATAAACATGTTGGGTATAACAGATAAGAGCGTAGAAGAGGAATTTTCAGGTGATTACAATGTTAACTAAGGTACTATCTGCTTCTTTTCTGAAGAAGAG
Organism: Ladona fulva; assembly: GCA_000376725.2. NCBI lineage: Eukaryota > Metazoa > Arthropoda > Insecta > Odonata > Libellulidae > Ladona > Ladona fulva. Next base: position 241,445 of record KZ308755.1, on the reverse strand, counting down.
ACGCCTGTCGCTCTTTTATCTCGCAGTTTGAGATACGCTGCAAAGTTTAAAAAAGAAAGCGAACGAGGAAGTAACGTAAATATTTGTTTCAGCTGAGAGTAAAGATTGCATCCGATGTACGAGAATTAAAAAAAACAAGTAAAGAAAGCGTTTATCTGCAGATTGGAAGATACGGAATATATTGAATGAGAAAATACAAAAAATTGACTTGAAGCGAGGAAGGGAATTGAAGGTATTGAGAAATCGAAATATTTTGCCCGTGTCCAATGAATGCAGTTCTAGCTTCGTAAACGACAAAATATGCAGATTCCTAGACTTAACAATACCTTCCAATGTAGATGGGATGTAATGGAAACCAGCGCTAAGAATGGTTTCGTATAATGGTATGCTTAATTCATCCCGCAATGACTCCCGTCCTTAAAAGAAGTATCATTTACAAGTTGTGTTTTACTTGCTTACTTTACAATTTGTATTTTACTTGCTTACTTTACAATTTGTAATTTACTGATGTAGTACTGATGTAGTGTATTTATGCTGCAACATAGATTAGAGTATCACTTAAACATCTACGAAACCTCTTCAATTTCTAAATTATCTCTTAAATCTCTACTATGAAGTGCCATCAACTGAAGTCTAGCACGGTCCTATTGATTCTCTCTTAACAACACCAGCGTTCTTGATGACGGGGAGTTTTTATTCCAGGAGTGCCTTCTCGTGTTGTTGTATGTGTTGTGAGGATGGCTACTATGATTAATTCGAATGAAACATTGGAGCCATCCTCACAACATATGCACTATTCAATCAAGACACTTTTAAAAGATCGCATCGGCTAAATAAATACATATAAACGTCACCTGTAAAACTGTAACAAACGAGCCATTGTACAGCGAAAACAGACGCGAGCGATCGCGGGTTAAAGGAGAATTTCATTCGATACGTTCGAATTTAAAAACTTCGTGAATTTTATGTCTGAAAATCTCGCGGAAGAGCCATCAGCGATGGAATCGAAGTTGTAAGCCAAACACAATAATTTGAATTTTGGAAAATTACGCATTTATAACAGGAGAACTATTCTTCAAAGAGAACTAATTTTCAAGATGAAAAGAAATCGATTTTTCAACGCGTTAGAACCTATCATCAAAAAATGAAGACATTAACATCGCTCAGCTGCAGAGAAACTCAAAACGCAGGAAGTACCTAAAGAAGCAATACTCCAGAAGTTCGGTCGTTTTTCAGCGTAAGAGAGGTAATTGGTGGTTGGTAAGGTTTACCAAGAATAAAAGAGGAAGGTACTTTATATAAAATCACGGATGAAAACGATTATAATCATCACTATTTTGAGAACTTTAGAAATGACACGAATTCAGCGTTGAAAATCATCGAAAATTTGCCTATGGAAATCAGGATAATCACGCGAGCGAGTAATTGCGTTCTAATCTCCCCTGCAAACTGCTTCAAATTACTGAAATAGAAAATGATATACGGTACTAGTGCACGGAAGGAAAGGTATGTACATACAGAGTTCCTTATTTTCTGCGGAAAAGAATCCCGCTCTCCGGGAAATTGAGTTCGGATGTCGTTCGTAATTTCGTCTCTCGTGGAAAAAACGTCTGGTAAAACGGGAAAGAATTCCCATAATTGGGTCACGACTCGAGGTATTTATTCCTGACGAGAGTTTCTTCCAGGGAGCGTACAGAAACCCCTTTAAAGGGGCTTCTCCTTCGGGTTTGGGGCCGTGGGAAAACGAGAATTAAGGACGGGGGATTGAAGAGGGCCCCTGTGTGCGAGGCTGAAGGACAAGTCGGGTGCGTGAGTGTGTGGCGAGGTTGGAAGTAGGACGGCGGCGGTCGATTCCTATTGGGGGCGAACGGAGGTCGAGCGATGGGTTCGCCCAATGGTTTCCAGAGAAGGGAAGAGGGGCATTAAACAAGGGTCATTCATTTCGTCAGGGGGGAGATTGCTGCCACAAAACCCGCCCGACTCTGAATCGAGATAAAGCCCCATAAAGAGAAAAAAAGTGAATCAAATCGAATGGTTCGATAGGTTCAATCTTGGAATCCTCTTCCCACTTTCTTGATTTTGGGCTTCCTCGATTGATGGAAGTAAGACGGAAAATTTGACAGATGGTTCTCAAGCTACCATAATGGGGAATTTTTTCGTCGAGTTATTGAACATCTAAATCGTTGCCGAGGTGAAGGGCTACCGAGGGCTATCCGAGAACCTTTTTTTCTCACACAATAATTACCTGAAACGATTTAAATGATGTCTTTATGTCCTGAATTAATTTAAACCAAATGAAACAGGCAAATTCAGGAGGAAAATCATTTAATATATCAGACTCTTTAAATATCTACCGTGTACAACTCGAAGCCATATTAAATATAAACAATCCCCGACACTTACTGCTAATCACTGAAGTGAATATCATTATTAACTAAACATCCATTGAAAGATACTATTGATTAATTTAATGTTACTTAAATTAACATTATTTACATTAACTACTAACACGATCATTTGATCATGGAAATTATTTGTTATCAAAATCAAGGCCGCGCCCAGCCTATCTGCCGCCCGGTTGCAAACATAATTTGCCGTCCATAAAACTAAATATCAAAACCATACGTATCCTGATCTGCAGGTAAAAGCTATTTTGTAAGACTTTTAAAACCCAGTGTTTTATAACTTCGTTCCCCAGCTTACATTGGTCACAAAACATCAGTTGCAATCAATTATGTCTATTCCGCGTGCTGACATGATGGTCATTATGAGTTAATAGTTCATTTTGCTTTTGAGTATCATTATCTTAGTAGTATCAGTCTCCGGAATTGTCAATAAAACACGCAAAGCTATATGAAAATTAGAAGACTCCGATCAAATCTCTCGTGAGGATGTATTCCAAAACCTGATGAGGATTTATTCTTGGTACCAGAAAATCTTTTATTGATTCCAATTCTTTGATTAAATCCACTACACTGATATTACTTTCTCGTCTTGAAGTATCCACAATTTTTTTTTCTAATTTTTCTTCTTGCCAATCAATTTTAAATTTCAGATCATAATCTTTCTTAGATAAGTCGTAGTATCGTACATGAAACAACAAATAATGTTGTTGCAATAATAGTAACGGTTGGCTACGCTTCTGTTACCGCCTTTAGATGCCACCGCCCGGGTGCGATGTACCACTGAGACGGCGCGGCTCTGATTACAATTATATCATTCATTATATTTCGATTATCTCAGGCCGTCATCTATAAAGTGAAGAATGTTTAACTCTCTGATATTTGTTAAAGGTTACAGAGTTGCTTTAAGCTTAATAAAGTGCCCTCAGTACTTCCCTACATGTACTCTATTCCAATTTAAACGCTTGTTGTAGCATGTCGTAAGTTTCGCAACTTCTCTGTAATCAATCCCTCTTTCGAGTCGTTAACGTTGGCGAAGTGACTCATTCGAAAAGTATTTCAGCTCGTGGAAGAGATGATAGTTTCTTACCTCTATATCTGGTGTAGTTGAGTGTTAATATAATCATCTTTGTTGGAACAAGGCACGATTCATTGCTTTGAAAAGCCCTCAAATGTTACGCCGTTAGTAAATTTATTGGAATTATTGTACTTTTACTCAGAGAAGATTTAAAATCGGCCCGAAAATCTTCCCAATGCTCCGGAAATAACTCGTGATCTCAGCAAATTTCATTCGTAAATAAAACGTCTAATTTCTCGGTCGCTTTGCTCAATTACCCATTGCATTCGCTCCTATGACTGAAACTAATTATATTTACATGGTGAATAACTATTCTGAATATATTTATATAATTTTAGAAATATAGTTATTTAAACGTTAGCTTAGGTGTGCCTTTTTGCGTAAATTATCGAGTTAGAAGTAGATATTCATAAAAACGAGTAATAGACTCTTATTTAGGGAAGAGGTAACCTAATTTAAGGATCCTAGCTGACAGTTGGGGTCGATAAAATTTCCGATGCAATCCCTCGGACAATAAAGTGAGACAACTCTGCTATAACTAATTGATATCGTTCAACACTAGCTATGTTTTAATTTGCAAGCCAAAAGGAATTTGTGTTAATTACTCCTCATTGATGTTAGCGATTTCCCCACAGCTTAGTTCCCCAACAGAGAATCCAACCCGGGACCGCTTTCATTTCAATGGTATATTCGAATTATTAACTCCGCGCTATTTGCAGCATCTGAAATTAGACTCGATAAATCAATTAATGACATCATTTTAATTTGATAACTTTATTTGATTGTTTATTTGATAATTTATTTGATTTGGAGCTCGAGTTGTGTGATTGTATGGATGTTTCAATTTTTATTTTGTACCATTAATGATGGCGAACAGCTTTCAAACATATTTAAACGGATATTTTTTATTTCAAAAGGCACTAAGGCATATTTATGGAGATTATTCTAAATTCTAATAAAATATACCGGAAAGTTAAAGGAAAAACATACAGAAACAAAGTATTCCATTCATAGTTATTGAATGGAAGCAGTTAAAATATAATATTTTTTAGTAACACGATTTAAAGCTATTATATGAAAAAGCTGGACGTTAAATGAGAAAATGTTATGCTTACAATTATTCTTAAAATTTCTTCCAACGGATCGATTAACGAAACGTTGGAAATAATTGTGGCGTAATACAGCTCCAATTGTTTGATTGTAAAAATCTACAGCTTTTGCGGATATAATAAATAGGTCAAATGAGAGGAACTAATCTTTGAAACCGTAATTCTGTTGAGGTTATTGAGATGATCGTATTCATGTGAGATCATTAGATTGTTTCAGGGCTATGAACCTTATTTGTTTATTCTCGAAATCTGAATACGATCATTTGATCGTAGGCCTACATATTCATTATAAATATCATTTTGACATGTGCTTCTGTGTCTAACTATATTTTTTCTATGAGAAAACTGTTTAGTTAGAGTTGTTAGCATCATGTTCCCGTTAACTCAGAGATAGCATCTATACGTATGATTTTATCATGCGACATAAAACTTATTTACGGCGTTCCTATATTTTCTCTTATCTTTAAAACAATCGTACTGAATTATGGCCCATAGGTTAATCCATAATAGTGAAATGGAGAACGGAAGAATATTTTATTTGAGTAAGTCTTTAAGTTGAAATAAGTCCCTGGAAATGTGTGTACCGATTTAGTGTTAATACAAGTAAAAACTATCGCTGATGTGATACTTAGAATTTGCTGTTTTCTATCAAACTGTTTCCTAGCTGAGTCAAAATCAATCAAGGCATTGATACGATATGTTATTCAACGGAAACAGGAAACACTAATTATAACTCTTTTAATGATTTGCAACAAAGACAAACACAAATGATGAACACATGCACGAATCTGAAAAATATATTTTTATAAAACGAAGAATTCAATGCTAAAATGTACAGAATACCTTGAATGTTGTTCCTCCCCAATTTTATACGAATAAATACGTGCTCAAAATATGTAATGAAAGCAAGTGCTCAGATGATTAGTTCAACATTTAATTTCTAAATTTCAAGAAGGGTACTGACGAATAATTTTATTCATAGGTGTTTACTTCAGAGTATAAAAATAGAACGCTTTATTAGCACTTTCCAGTAGAATTTATTTTTATTCATAGTATATTTATTTTTCTAAGGGCTGGAAATGAGTGTATGCATATAAGTGGGAGGAATTTTTACGCTCTATCTATTTTGGGTGATGATTAAATTATTCTAACAAACATGCTAACTTGAGACAAATTTCTTCTCATCTCAAACGATTGCTAAGTATTCCGCTGCAACCAGGAAATTTAGACGCATAAATATTTAAAGGTGAATATTTGTTACAAAATCTTTTTAAATTGGAATATTTTTTCGACGTATTCAAACACATTAGCTTATGGTGACTCAAATCCTGTATTTAATGAGACAAGGATATTGGTTCAGTTATTGAAGACAATTCGTATTTTTAATGGGATATCTACTTTCGAAGTAGTCCACCGATTTAACCGATGGATTCGTTCCTAAAAATCATCGCGAACGAAATAATTGGGAACGCTTTCATCGAAATAGTCCCCCTTTTAAAGTAGCACTATACGCAACGCTTTGCTGTAGCATGTTTTCAGTCTCAAAATAATTGATGAGGAAAATCGTGCGGGAACGAATGAGAATGTGCTGCATATCTAATACAATGAGGAAAACGAAATTATGCGGTTGGGAAAACACATAAATCGAGGAAAACAGCGGTAATCGACTCGCAGATTTAAAAAAGAAGAGCTTAAAATTAACTCATCTTCTATAAACAAAAGTAAAATCAAATCGTCGTCACTGAAAGAAATTGTATCAGAATATTACGTTAAATTGATGCTTTCAACTCAATCACACGGTAAAGATTAATCAAAAAACTTATCTTGAATCCATAAAAATTACGGCATTTCGATTAAAGTATATCGGATGGTAGTAATTAAACGATAAGAACTCTAATAATTTTTACAATGGATAAATAAACAATTTTTCTGTGCATAAATGGATATTCAAAAATACCTTATAGTACTATGGTGAAATAGGCTTCACCACTCTGGAAATCATTTTAGAACACGTGCATTCATAGTATGAAACGAATTAAATCAGTTTAACTACGAGATATTGTTTCATACTGAACATTTTCGCAGAAAATTTCATCAAACCGTACGTTAAATAAATTATCAAGGAGTCGGTATTTTGCCTCTTGTCGTTGCAAGTTTTTTTCTTGCAAGAATCTCTTCATTTTTGAGTACTGTTATTTAGCATTAAGAAATTTCTACGATATTCGGGAGTTTTTTCCGTACCAAACGAAGTCAGTAAATTCAGATGTAAGTAAAATGATGAAGAATATATACAATTAGAGACAATGACTTTCGTCTGGTAAAGAGCATGAAATAAAGAAAGAAAATGAAGCACTGTGGTTTTAAATATACCATTCCTTTGCAATACAGCCTATGAAAGTAAATAACTTTAAAATGCTTGCAAATACGGAAATATTTGTGACGGTCACGTGCAATAATAATAATGTTCTATGGCCAGATTTCAAGCCACAGAATTTAATGACGATACGACTACAAAAAATTTGGGTGGTACGATTTTTAAGCGGTGATCAATTTGTTTATTTTTTCTCGAATCTCCGCATTTAATCCACATAACTCAGCTTTTTATTTCCTTTCTTAAGAACATTTGTGTAGTCTGAGACGTAGGCGTTGTACGTAAACGTGGTCGTAGTATTTCGTTTATGCAGCTGGAACAAATGGAAACAAATGAAAATATTCTGGAAGATAGGGATAATGTGTTCGTAAGAGCGGACGAAATTCCAGCGAAATCTCGGATTCCAGTTTCTCGCGAAATCATTACGTATGCAGAATGTAAATATCCAAGGGCTGATAAATCATGCAAAAAAAGAAAAACGGAGTGAACGAAGAATGCTTAGAGCAAATAAAAGATAATAACAGGAGGGAAAATTGCTTCAAAATACCCGAAGGTCTTCCATAAAATATGAATGTGAGCAGACATTGCAATCCCTTGGGAAGTTTCCGGCGCCGGGATTTTGGGTGGAGATATTTCAAATATCAGGACGTTACCGTTTGGCCTTAATTGTTTTTATTAACAATTTAATGATGAATCCAGAATGGCGATACCGATGAAAGAAAAATATAGTTTATATTTGGAAAGTATAAAAATGCCATAGGTTGCAGTTCCTAGCCACCTGCTGAATTTTTCTGTTGCATTTCCCTATGGATTCAGAAATAATATCGACGACTTAATTAATATTATGACCAAAAGAGTGTGCCAAATGGCCAGTGCTGTATTTAGTTGATCAATTCATAGTGTTTGGCGTTATTTTTTGGAATTGTGCGCTGAAGTGGGTTATGTCAAAAACACAACTTAAATATTTCTTCAATGAAGTATGTATTACTTAATCCGAAATCTTTGATTATATTTCATTATGATAATGTAGTGAATGATTGCCACTAAAAGTTATTTTGTAAATGATATAGGGTTTTTTCACTGAGTATTGCTTATATTTAAATTTCTTAAGATCTAACTTTTTCCCGGCGAATTATCTGTAGAAAATCCTCTCGCGTTTTCTACTTTCTTGAAATTACTTAAATTTTCTAAAGGATTTTTATCTAAGATAGTATAAGTATGGAAATATCGATTAATGAACCCAGAAGAGAGTAGCATCATTGATTTATCTGAAGCACTCCTAGTGTTGAGAATTTAATAGTATACCAAAACAATTTGCTTGGCAAAAATCTTCCTGACGATATGCCTAACTGAGAATTACTCTGGAAATAATTTCACGACACGTGTATTTAAATTATGAAACGAATTAAATCAGCATAACTAGGAGGTATTGTTTCACACTGAAGATTTTCATGGAAAATTAATTAAATTAATTATTGAGTCGGTGATTTGTATGTTGTTGTTGTAAGGTTTTTATAAATCACTTGAGTGTTTTTGTGTAGCATTAAACAATTGCTACGAGATGCGGGATTTTTGCGAAATAAACGAAGCTAGTAAAGCCAGAGGGAAATAAAATGATGGAGAAAAGGTTTATCAGGAATAAAAACTAAAGCCGTCCATGCAAGAGGCCGAGTTTTCATAGATTTAGGGAACTATTGGAGCAAAGTATCTCTTTCCAACTGAAGGCGAAATGCAGTAACTCTTTCAACTCTATCGCGACCTCATAGGTTTTGAATTTTCCATCATTACGTGACACTCACATGAAACTGGTGGGAATAATTGGAGCAGGGATTTGATTTCGTGATTTGCCTAGTGTGACGTGGGAACTCAGTCCTATAAATACACAGGTCGATTCCCCTTATCAAATATTCCCGTCTTTCCCAGATTTTTTTTTATTTTAGCCTCCTATTGCTCGCATTAAGCCAGGTGGATGTTATGGGTCTTGAACGAATGAAGAATTCGGTCGGAAGGGACAAACGACGATAAAAACGGAACGATCTTTGAACACGGATAATGATGGGCATAAAAGTCTCCCCGTGACAGACGGACTCTCTTTCCCCGCCGAAAAGAGGGGGAAGAGGTCACGATGTTTTTTGAAAAATCAAATTTATCGATTCCTCCGCGTATTTTTGTGGCAGTCCCCCGTTTATCGCCGCGGTCGCGAAAAAAATTCACGGCTAACTTGGCCTTCTTTTCCATCGGAAAACTTCCCTCGGGCGATCTCTCGATTTGTTGCGTTCCGAAATCGATAAATTATAAATTTCGAAACGGAGGCGAATGACGAAGAGCTCGTGTGACCGTTCGAACCGATTTTTGGCTCTCTACTTTCTTTCTTCCTCACTTTTCCCCTTTCTCTCGGGCTTCCCTTTTCCTCCGCAACGCGCTTTCATTTTCCGCCTTTCTTTCCGTTGAAATCTCACGGGAGCGTCAGCAAACGCGTATCAGTCACTCGGCGTCAAACGCTTTTGTCTCTCAATTCACATTTTTTCGCCCCCCTTTCTTTCTTCTGGTAATAACGCTGAGAGAACGTAAACCCATTCGAAGGTTGTTTGCGAGCAGTGACCCTTTTCCTACTCAAAGGGAGTCTTCTTCATTTTATTTCATATCCGCTCCTCCGGGACAATCCCGCAGATGTACGAATCGCTTCACTTTCACCAAATCTGTCTTTTAATCCATGTCAAAAGCACTTTATAATGTATTATCTGTTGTTTGTTGTTGCGTTATTAATAATCTTGTAGCTATATATTGAATCTTTCCCTCCTCAGGGGAAGATTCCAACCAACCTCAGTATTTATCATGCATTTTCCATACAATGCACGGCATACGTAATATTTGCCCAAGGAATAATCAGCAACTTCTAATTCCCAAACACAGAACCGAAATATAATAAATCCTTTCATGGTTCTACATGGAAGTTATGGAACGCTCTCCATCCAGATGTTCAAAATTCTTCCTCACTATCAGTATTTAAGAACCGCTACTTTCAATCCCTCTTTCAAAATCAAACCTCCACTGTCGCAGATAAACTCCAAATCAACCCTTCTTTACATTGAACATTGAACATTTTCCATTATCCTTTTACCTCATTCCCTTTCACTCTCCCCCTCTTTCCTCTTACACCTTCACCTGTATTTCCTATCTTTTTTAATTTGCATTTTTATGTGACATTATTCTTTTATGTATGTAAATAATCATATTATGTTATTTTATCACAATTGTAATTGACCCTCTTTTGTTTCTTTTCCTTCAATTTTCAAATTTTTTTGCGTTAAATGTCAGACGGGACTGTCTACTCCCAATTTCGCCCGTAAATAAAGACGTATGTATGTATATATTTATGAATTGAACATTTTTCATTTTGTTTTGGTAGAGGATAGTGAGAATTGTACGTTTCATTTAATTGTATTTCCATGTCCAAAAAAGTAGGAAAACACTCCAAAAACACAAGAAAAACACTCTTGGCTCCTGTAGTACGTGTCGCTATCAATGAGAGCATCTTCAGAGATGTACTGAGACGTAATGTACATAAGCTGTGGGTGATTTTCTTTGGTAGTTTTTGGTGTTCTTTACATTTTACTATTATAAGCATCAGTGACTTTTACCACTCCTTTATTTATTATGTCATTGAATCCTATCTTGACAAAGACCAAATAAACATGGATTTATATTACCAGGGTACAATCACAGACCGCATTACCAGGGTTCGAATGGTCTAGTTTCACTTCGGTGAATGTGCAACCGTTGCGTGAATTCGTTCATATTTACACTGATTAACGAATATATATTTGTAATATTTTCGTCATCCATGCATCCTCTACGCTTCTCGTAAACAACTTAAGTGTGACTAAATGACAACTTAAATATGATGAGATAACTTTGATTTCCTTTAAGACTTTTGATAACGTGAAAACACTATAATGATACCTTACGTTACAATATTCTTTACACGAAAATTACAATGTGATTCAACTAATTCGCCTATATATTATTTATGAATGGATACACTCATTGCTATACCGAACGAAATCATTTGTTTACCTCTTAAGAAGCTATCTGCCCGAAAGCTGGTAGAATTTTTGTCTCCCCCGCTATTAGCTACCAATAGCGTTAGAGAGAAAAAGAGGCGCACTAAGAAATATTGGGAGTAAGGTTGCTAATCCTTCCTTTCTTAATTTAGCTAGAATGCAATGAGTGCATCCAATTATATTCGGAAAATGGCCTCGTGGATAAAAGTTTTCATTTCATTGAATAAGGATAGAACAAAGTGATTACTTTTAAGAAGAAACGGGCATGAAAAAAGTCTGACGGGACCGGGAATCGAACTCGGGTCTCACGATTGCCGGTTGGTTGCTCTATCCATTGAGCTTTCCCCCCTAGAATATTCCACGCCGTTTGGGAGACTTTGCAGGCAAGGGGTCTTGAGTTCGAGGGTTCGAATCCCAGTACCATCGGACTGTTTTCATGCCCGTTTCTCCTTGCGATCTTTCCTAGGTCCACGCCTTTTCGTACGAAGTCACCTAAACCCTTTTCCTTATCAATTTTATTTGTTTATGTTTATTTGTTCACTTCTTTCACTTTTTGGCCAGCATTAGTTAATTCGTTCAGTTGCGCTATTTGTCATTTATTTCTATACTTCTTTTCTCTTTAATTGCGGGAGACAGATTTTAAAAATGTAAATAAATATCGGAAATATTTCATTTTATTTCCATTTACACGGTATGTTGGTTATAGAAAATTTCCCCCTTCTTTTCATTCAATGTGTTGGAAACAATACATTCATAGATACATCTCTATGATTTCAGTAAGAAATGGAAATATTTCCGCTGATATTTGTGTGAAATTATTGTAATTTATCCTTGGAGCACGCATCATGGTGCCAAGGCACCTAACCCTTTTCCTTGTGATTGCTTTTATTCAGCATCACCCATAACCTCGGTAGTTGTCATATTATCACAGCCATAAAAGAGAATGTGACGTACGTAAATGAAAAATACTTATAAAAAAACTCCATTTTCTTTTCCTCCAGTAGCAAATGCAAAATATTGACAGAGATATATTAGAAACATATAAATCGTCTACCAAAATGAAACTCTTTCTGACCCATCTCAGTTTTAAATCCGAAAATCATCCGCCCTCATTGCTCCACCCATTGAATATCCTCCGAGTAGAGAGAGAAACCGCATTCACCCGCGCCTTCTGTCCATTTATTTCGCAACGGATCTTCGCTCGCAGATTTTCTTTCTGGTGCATTCCCTTCCTACGATTGATCCTCCCTTTTTGGCCCGAGAGCATTCTTCGGAAGTAAACCTTTTCGGGATCCAGAGACACGCTGGAAGAGGCACTACATAGCTCTCAGCTCGCATCCGCCTTGCACAGTCCATTTCCCGCCTCCCTCCTTCTTTATTTCTGCCATTTACACTCCGATTACTAACCGGGATCGAATGCCTCAAATGCCCGCTTTCCTTCATTCCATACGTGGACACCCTCTCCATTTCTCTAGCATCTTTCCTCGGGATACATTCTCTGTTTTTATCTCATCTTTCCTCGATCCTGCCTTTTTCCATACCGTCTCCGCCGTTGATGGCATTACGTCAGGTTTTCCTCCGGGAGGGAAATGGGCCGACATCAGTAGGGAAAACATCTCCGCTATCTTATTGCGCTCTCACGCGAGAAACAAAAAGGAAAGAGAGATGGCGGAAAATGGAGTCACTCCTTTGCGGGAAAGGAATTGGAAGAGTAAAGGAGGATTTATGGGGTGGGAAACGAAGGATTGGAAAGGTAGTAGCTTTCGCATCCTTCGTGAGAATTGATGTGCCGAAGGGTTTATATATAAAGCATTCCGTCCGACCTTTAATCTCATGTTTCTACAACAACAGAAAAGTTCACATTTATAAAGCGATCCGCTCGAAATCCTAGATAGGAGAGATAAGGCATGGTAACTTCCTGGATGGCGCTATTTACTAACAGGTGAATTTTGCTGAGGATCTCAGGATGACAGCTTTGCAGTCGTCGGTTGAGTTTTCTTTGCCTGTTTTTACGATTTTGGAGTTTTTATCTTTCCGTTTGTTTCCAAGATTGTGATCTCTTTCGTTTTCGCCGACTTCATCGCCATTTTGTTCTTCTTCTTCTTCACTTCACGGTTAGGCAATCTTGCCTGTTCCGGGAACCGTATTAACCTCGGGCGTTCAATCCTGAAATCGATACGTTCAGGCGTTACTTCGTGGAAAGCCATGTCTCAGAAGAGAAAAACCTTGTACTTTTTCACACGTTTTATTAGTTGCGACCGGTTTCGCTAACGGAATAGCAATTTTAGGTGTTGGTAAAGTCAAGTCACCTGACTGTTACTCTGTTACCGAAACCGGTCCCAAGTAATAAAACGTGTGAAAAAATAGTTTTCTTTCTCTTCTGTCCAATGCTTCTTTGCCCTCTAGGCTTGTACTCCTAGGTGATTCTGGGGAGGCGGTCCGGCTGCATTCTTCCAAGAAGTTCCCATCATTTGATTATGGACTCTTTAATTGTATATTCTAATTTTAAAATATTAAACCTTCACTTAAGATTTAATTACGGATTATTTCTTACAATTTGCAGCCTCTAATTGTTCATTTAAGGAATTTCATTACAGGTGATTAAAATACTATTTTGTCTCTCTATGAGACTACTAGAGAGTCTCACTCCCATACAATGACATTGGAACTCCCAATGTTTCGTATAATTTTAGTTTAGATTCTTTTCTTGTTTTATATTATACGTTTCATAAATTGTTCTATTTTCTCAATTCCCTTCTCTCAATTTTATAACTTGCAGTATTCCCTTATGCATTGAGTCAGTATATTAACTATGATGCGTGATATACGTACTTGTGTAAATATGTATTTAAATGTATACTATCTAGCTTAGGTCGGCGAAATGGTTACCATGTCAGCTCAACGGTGCCGTGGTCCGTGTCATAGCAAATCAGGTTTTCCTAGACTGTTACTGTTTTCCATTCTGCAGAGATCCAAGAAATTATTTTTAAGACGGCAAGACTTAACAAATGGAAAATAAATATAGCATTTCCTCCGGAATCTGACCTCCTCAGAGGTAGAACAACTAGGAATTCGAATACGAAATTCGAAAAATCGAATAAACTTTGCCACCGAATCCGAATGCTTTCTGGGAGTCCAAACGCCCGAAGAATGCACATCACAGGGTTCATCTCTAAAATATTAAGTGTGAGAACTGTTTGGGAGAGACATGGCGCCAAGTGGAAGCCTTCCCAGGGGTGTTCGTATTCCCAGGCCTCGTGCCAGACCCTTGACCACCTATAATGTTCCATCCTTTGGGTGTTGTGAGGATGGCTTCGATGACTCCGATCAACCCTTAGTCACCTTAGGTGACTCAGGGCGGATGACTCCGGAAATGTTTGATCAAACCCGGTAGTCTGACGTAAGTAGGGACGCAAAACTAGCAGCGGCGTGGGTTGCAAAGTCCAGACCGTGCCCGCGATAATGGACGAAATACGAGTACATATAAGGCTCGCGGCTCGGCTGGTGTGGGCCCTTTCTGTTCTTCCCTTCTCTGCGCTCGTCTCACGCTGAAGTGAGTTGAATTGTGGACGCGTCGCCGCTAGTGAGGGTTGGTGGTGCACGCCGAGATTCGGATCTGACTGCTGGGCCTTCCTCTGTTGGCCAAGGTTCACCAGAGACCGCAAGTCGGATCCCCTCGGCGTGCACCATTACGGGGTCGTGCTCCAATCGCGGGAGGTCGGGGCCATACAACAGAATCGCCAAGGACGGGCATGAAGAGGAGTAATAAAGCCTATTTATTGTTCCTAAGTACGCGTCGAGGACATCCTGCAGAGACTTCCTCGGAAACCCGGAAAATTAATTTACATTCCGGAAAATTAATTTNGTATCTCAAAAAAAGCCATTTTGGACTTTTGTCCGGCTTTTTCCGATTTCAGCCCACTGTGCCTCGGCTTGCTACAATGAAGTTATTACTTAGAATTCTTTTAGCTATTAATAAAAGTATTTTTTGTGACGTAGCAATAATTACATTATAGGAGTTGTACAATTAGCTATTAGTGTGTATTACATTAGTGTGTATTACATTAGTGTGTATTACATTACTGATGTATTTCTATCTTTTGTTGTAAATACAGAAAAATTTTTCTCCAACAGATCAAAAATTGACAGCAGTATTTCAGTATTCGGTAGCGGTTTCTCAGGGAAGGCAAGATTAAGTCTAACCTCGAACCATTGCTCCAAAAATGTAATCGGAGCTTTCATTACAGATGAGGTTTCTTTCATGGAGTTTCTAACTGCCGATACTTACCCCGAAAGCCTCCTAACTGAAAACGGAAACGATTTCACTAACTTTTCGACCACCTTAATTAACACTGCTCTCGAAGACGGCTAAAAGTTCACTTATTGCCGATCGTCGCTCGTATTTTCGAAACTTGGCTTCATACCGACAAATTCTTTGCTCGACTGCTTCAAAAACAAAGAAAGAATATCGTCGGGGGACTCATTTTCCGAGGACACGGTTAAAATATAACCGTCGGACTACCCTTATTTCTGCACAATAAGGAGGGAGTTCCTCCTCGTCCGAATCTCCGGAATTCGGTCCAAAAGCTTATAGTTTTCCATTCGGTCGGTGTCCACGTCGCTGCCATTTTCACTATCGACTCGCACCCACACGTTCCCTCGATTGTTTAGCCACACTCACCCTTCTGCGAAATTCTGGTGGGATGCCCCCTGGAAGTCGTGCCACCATCCTCATGGCGTCTCTCCATTGTTCGAATCCGCTGTCGCCCGGAGGGGGCGGGACCACGCTGAACCGCATCCTGGTGTCCTGACCTGCAGAGATACGAGAAAAGTTCGTTATTGCAAGAAGAGGTCCCTTCGTTGGAAATGTTTGTAAAACATCGCTTGCTGTGGAATGGGAATCGCATATTTCACTCTCAAAGAAATGATTGACAATGAGCCTCGATATCTAGGAAAGGAAATCTGATAAATGCTGGAAGTAACTGAAATAAATGAATGAAAAGATGCCAGCCAATTTTAAATCCTTGATTGTTCTTAGAAAAGAAAACGCACCAGATTTGCGTTGCTATAGAATTTGATTTTGTGTTAAATTAGTCATATTATAGTATATATTACATCAATTCATTATAAGAAATTCCGTTAGATTCCTGCCTATAAAAATCTGGGGTCGCGATTCTAAAATTACCTTCCATTCCAACCTACCACCTATCTTTTAATTTGGTCACAAGGGGGGCCTCCGGATAAACATGTGGGTAACGCGTTCCACTTTGATGAAAGCGACGCCGGGTTCGGTTCCCGGTGGGGCTCCGCGCGAAATGATCTTAGCTGTCGAAGCACTTTTAAAAATTTACTACTACTGGTCATTGTAAGGAAAAGGCACGAAAATTAACTAGAGCAGTCTCCCGGAAAGTGGAAGATCCTGTTTCGAGTCCCGATCCTTTTTTCATGTCCGTATCTGCTTTTTCCTAGAATCATTAAAAAATCAAGTTCGTGGGATAAATACAGATTTTTTATTTCAAAGGGGAAAAGTTGACTCGGAACTGGAACGGTTGGTTCCGTGGATTCTGGAACGCGTTAAGCTCCGATTCCAAGATATCATCGTAAATAAAGGAGATGATAAGCGAGGGAGCGATTATAGAAAAAGTAGGTGCGTTTAGGGAACACGTAATAGTCATTTTGTGACCTCTCTACAGCTCTAAACTTAAAAAATGAGAGCAAAGCAAGATAGATAAGTCCGATGAAAAGTTGTTTTAAAAATTGATTCCCTCCATGAACGATCCGATGTAGCAATAAATGTATGCCTAAGGGCGACATGCAAGTTGCAAATGTACATGTAGATTTAATAGCTCATGGTCAAACCTCAGGACTCAGAGTTTGGAAGTTAGGAGAAGAGAAATAAAACGGAAAACAGAATCCACACGACAGAAAATTTTAAGGTCTTCAACGATTCATTTTAGGGGAGAGTTACGTTTTTCAAATCTATAAGTGAATAATTCTTACATCAGAATCGGCCACAGCACCATCCGTTTTAAGAACTGATGTAGTAAAATCTTTACTCTAAGGAATATCCGATCCCGGGACCTCAAAGGTCTTATATTAGCACGGCGATTCTTGCATACGTGCTTCATTTTAAATGAAAGTTATTCGGGCCAAAGAGTTTTCCTTGAAATTTATTAACATTTTAAATTCCTGCCCTTAATTTGTCTGAGTAAACAGCTGAAATTCAATATATTTTTTCTTTTATTCTAAACTTGTAACTCCTGAAAAGGGTACTCATAAGAAAGACTGGCTGAAAAGATGTTTTTCATCGCATATATTTAACCCCAAATTTTGTTAAAATGATATAAACCTGGAATCACATTATTATTTGAATCATAAAAGCGATAAGTATACGCATTCGATCCTTCCTAAAACTGCTCTGTAGGTTAAAAATAATTCATTACTCTCAAGAAAAAGGGTTAAGGTGATTTGGCACGTACAGTCGTGCTCTTAGGAAAAATACCAAGTAGAAACGGACATGGAAAAAGTCTGACGGGACCGGGACTCGAGCCCGGGTCTTCCAACTTCCGGTTAATTGCTCTATTAGCATTAACCGGAAGTTGGGAGACCCGGATTTGAGCCCCGGTCCCGTCAGACTTTTTCCATGTCTGTTTCTCCTTGGGATTTTTTCATTACGCTTCATTACTAATGTTAGATGTGTCCTTTGTTCCCTTTCTTACTTTTTAGTAGGCTTTTCTCCTTCTGATATACAGCAAGCACTTGTGATAGTTATACCCTGACAATAGCTATTATTAACTGAAACCGGTCGCCAATAAAAATTTCTGTGAAACTTTAGCATAGTCATTTCAACCATTAAGAAAATATATATTTCATTTAATTTTGTCTTAAAGTAATCCATACCTGAGATTATATGCAATGTTCTTTTAGAAATATTTTCATCACACGTATTCAGTTCATGTTATCTTTTTAGATGAAAGGAAAACACGAGGGAACGCATATGAATCGAGGTGATGCGAAAAGGCAAAGAACGCCGAGAGTAAGTTTTTAATAGGTTTGGATGAGAAACAAAAGACTGTGGAGAGGCGAGGGGATGACCGGAAGGGAAGGGTCGAAGCGAAGGCGTGATCGAAGGAATTTCCCGTCATTTTTTACGCCGTCGACGGTAACAGATTGCGGGATGAGAATCGATTCGCGGACCGTCCGGTCGTAGGCAGATCGACTCTCACGTACCGCACTGAAGAGACTTGCATTTTCGTCTGCCTTGACTATTGATCTAGCACCGCTTATGCACTGCTCCCTCTCTCACTCGGGCGATATTCCTCTCTCTCTCATTCCAACTATGGCAAACGCAGACAGTCATAGGGTGAACTTTTGGCAGATGGAAGGGTAATGAAAAGTAATAGCGACGCGGCGTGAGAGGGTGCTGGAAATTGTTTTAGGTTGGCTGGCGATAAATTCAGAGTGGTAACGCGATAAATGATCGGTCGGGAACAAAGTTCTTCATTGCGTATACGAACTTCTAAGAGATCTCATCCGCCATCTGATTGGAACTCGAAATGAATCTCAAGAGGCAATGTGCTATCGAATGCAAAGAATTCAAGTGAGTAAAATTCACGGAGAACGGTGTCATTTTGAGGAAATTCATCAAACCTAAATAAAAAGAAGAGATAAGAGTACGTTTTCTACAGTTAATTGAGCCACGACCGATTTCACGAGTAATTGCCATCATCAGGTGATGATTATTATTTGCTGAAACCGATAGTAGCTCAATAAACTGTGGATAAAATACTATTCTGTCTTCCTTTCATTTCCGTTAATTAAGATGAGGTTTTGAGGATGTAAGCATGATGAAATAATCAGCAGGGGAGATGATATTTCACTAGTAAACTTGTTAAAAGGAAAACTTTCAATGATGTGGATGGACCTCCAAATAAACATTTGATGAATATAAAACTAACGAGGAAGCCATTGCAATGGATCTTCAACCCCAAAATCCTAGGGAAAAATGCATAAATGCTTGGATAAAATTCCACTTTAACAATATATGTATTGATATGATGGTGAGGTAGCGGTTAAAACGCTGTACTGCAACGCAGAGGGTTGGGGTTCCTTCTCCAGCTATGGCATTACTTGCCGGTGCATATATATTGGATCGTATTGCAGATTGGTATTGCCAGTATTTTTCGGGAATTCGAGGCCACAAATCAACTCAGCCCGTAAAAATGGAAAAAGCCTGTGTAGAAGAGTATAACAGGCACACCACCTTTATTCCATACCATATTGGCGACCGGTTCTGCTAAAGGTTTTCAGCATCATTAGGCCCAGGAAATAGAAGGCACACACGGGTGGGACTCCTAACTTTCGTTAGGAGAGTCCTATTCATACCCTGAAGATGCTGGCTTGGCTAGTGAAATGTACATTGGTTGAAACGGGCACCCGGAATTTTGGTCCGCGGAGATGTAAATCTCCGCGGACTAAAGTTCCGGCTACGGTTGAGACGATTTCCTGCATTTTGGTGGTATTGGAGTTCTCCTTTGCTTAACATAGATGTACGCAAATTACGATTTCATGACTTGCAGAGGTTGTTTCTTTTACAAAATTAAATAAGAAACAATGGTCTTATGACATCCAGAGAAGTGTCAAAAGAATCGAAAATGATCATAGAATCTTATTTTAGTTGAGAATCATTCATATAAATTCGAAATTGCGAGAAATTTGATAAAATATGTGGTAATTTCGTAAAAAATTTCGGAAATAAACAACCCATCCCTTTTGACGACCAAGGCAATTGTTGAACATTGATTTAATGGGTTTTCCCACATAAATGCACGGAGATAATCAGTTAGTATACTTTTCCATAAGAAATGTACGTAAAATAGGCTTTCATGACTTGAAAACTGTAGAATAAATATTATAAANGGTGGGGCTCCGCGCGAAATGATCTTAGCTGTCGAAGCACTTTTAAAAATTTACTACTACTGGTCATTGTAAGGAAAAGGCACGAAAATTAACTAGAGCAGTCTCCCGGAAAGTGGAAGATCCTGTTTCGAGTCCCGATCCTTTTTTCATGTCCGTTCATTCCGATCAGCCTTTTTCATGTCCGTTTCTCCTTGGGAATTAGTCACAAGTGCTTACGTTTCTGATTCCTTATCTGTTTGCCGCAGCGTACTGGTGTCTCTAAATAAGCTGTTGATGTGATGTTCATTTGTGCCCGTTGTTTCGATTTTACGATATATACCTGCCTTTTATTCCGAGGTATTTAGAATTTGGCGATTCAATATTTTCTACATAAAAACCTATCTTTTTCATCAATTTGAATTCCAACTAAAATTAACGAACGGATGATTTAGTGCGCAGTGGACTTTTGGCGTAGATGTGACGTCAAGGAAAAAGGTTGGAAAGGCCTGTCCTACGATACCAAACGAGGGTTAACCTAGAATATGGCAATCTCCTATAACATGTTATTTAATTTTTGTGCTCTCCTATGCATCAGTTAAATATCAGTAGAGGCATGTCTCGTGTCTCAAATTTTATCCGTCTAAAGACATTCTACCATTACTGATATCTGTCAAAAATGATGAATGCTACAGCTATAGCTCCATCTTTATTTTATCTTAGAAACATTTCTGAATAATATCACAATTTTCTTCATAATCTCCGAACTATTTAAAGGCAGTCATGCAATGTATCTCAACACACAAAAAAATGGTTTCCGTAGAGTATAGCGTAGTTTCTTGCATGAATGGGAAGACACATTTACATTAATTGATAATTTAATTTTCCAAGGATACGTTTACTGGGGGGAGAGAATATGATTAACAAGTGTGCTTATGGAGAAATAACGTAAATTTGAAATGGATGGTCATAGATGGGACCGATGAGACTGTCAAGATGAGTGGTTGAGGAACGGAAGCGCTGAATGAAGGCGTTCGATGACGTTTTTGGACGTGGGAAACGAATCTACACGAGGAAAGATGAATGAAGGTTCTCGGAATGAAATCCCTAAGTAGTAGGAATTTATTAGTCTTAAGAGATTCTGATTCTGCGTTCCATATCACACTTGTTCTTTAAGATACGCAAGTACCTATAAATAACATCTCACCTTGCAACATTAAATAAAGTAACCAAAAGACTCATCTCAAAACTAAAACGTAACGAAAATACTTTATTTTTCACAGTCTGGGATAACGCCCTTGAAACGGTAATCAATAAATACAGCCACCGAAAAGTTGCACTGAATGAAAAAACCCTTGACCACCCTGCCTTAATCCGAGCCGGATGAGCTCCCGTAATTCACGATCTTCAATAAAAAAGCGAACTTAAAATGCTTAATAGAAAACCATGGATAAGACCCCGAGTCAGAAGCCATGAACAAACAAATTCTTGTAGGAAGTGAATTTTATTCGTTGTCGTCGTCGTCAAGAGAAGCTTCCGAATCTATATAAGTTATGATTAATGGAAGAGTGGAATGAAGCATAACATTCGGTCCATACATATAGCACAAGAAAGAGTATGCTGCAATATCCTAGACACAGGTTAAAATTGTTTAAAAATCTAAATATATTGGTAGAAGAGTATACAACAAACAAATAATTGTTATGAGACAAAAACTGTCTACAAAACATGCAGTATTCTAAAAAAACCTTTTAGGTATATAAATTTTATCATTCATTAAGAGTTTTTTGAAGATGTTAATGTAAATATATAATAAGATGTGTATGCCTGCTTGGACGTTGATTGTAATGCTACGCATATTTTCCACTTTATGCATTATGATACTTTTATTTATTATATCATGTATACTTTCCGATTTATAAATTCATAATGTGAAATCAGTATTGAAAAAGTTATGCTGTAATGTAAACGTGTTTTCAAAAAGCAGCAAGAGATGAGGTATCAACTTACAAACAGATTATTCCTTTGCATATGTCAGTGGTGCGAGATGTATCAGTGAAGTATTCTATTCCTATATTGGCTTATAGCTAAAACTTATATTGGTGTTCAGATACCTGCAGTGCGAAACGAAAAAAATTACTGCGCCGAGAGTGGAAAAATCCGGACACAACTAAGAACACATATCTACGATTTCTTTATGTAATGAAATAATAATGATATATTCAATTGCCGCATATATTTACTTAGTCAATTAAGACTCCTTAGCACTCATATCACGAATATCGATTAGCATATTTCAGCGTCAAGAAATGCCTTAACCCAGGGATAGGCTGTGGTTGTAGCCTGGAGCCCAGGAGCCTGTGGCTGTAACTGGCAATTAATGCATTTTTCTCACTTCTACAAGCAAACTCCAGATTTTAAGATACATAGTTCATAGTATATACTGTACATATTTCAGTCATTTACTCACTATTATTTATCCTCTCATGTGTGATAACTTGGACAATTCTCTCTTTTAACTTATTTACCTAAGCAATTCTTTGTCCTACAAGTGATATCAATGTCTAAGTACTTAAATGTATGCAACACCGAACGCGCCCTGATAATCTCATATCCGGCGTTCAAATATTTCAAATAAAGCCTAATTGTCTCATCCATAGATTATTTCCACCCGTCGGATGGAGAAGTCTTCCTCTTGCATTAATCGGTTAATTGGATATCGACCAAAATTGGTTATTGGAAATAATCCAGAGTAATTCTGAATAAACGAAAATTTAGCGGTATCAAAAAGCACATCGAAAAAAATCGGAGATGGGATTATAATACACGAAAACCTTAAACCGGAAGGTCTAAAATCCCTGGGAATGTGTGAAAATAGATTCCCATACTCCTCCCAGACTTTTCTCCCATACTCCCATACTTTCCCAGACTCCTCTTCGGATGGAAAATTTGCATCATCATAAAATATCGACACATTCACAACTTTATAGGCCTAAAAAAACCGGCTTGCTGATTAAATAAATATTGTTTCCATTAGGTCGAATTTGTTCTGTTTCCCTGCAGGAAAATGGTAAAATCGAAACAATCTAAAATAGAAAATAATAAAAAAGAGGTCAAGCTGTACGTATTGCGATGGGTTAAGGCATTAAAAAAAAGTCTCCTTTTCCTGGATTTCTTTAGCCGTAAATTTGCGAGGGAAGGTCAACGTTAGATAAGAAAGGGAGTCAGAAAGGAAGAAAATCCATTTTTACTTGTGTCCCTGATGGTGAGACAGCCCGATTCGCAACGCACTGTGCCGTGACTTTTTGGGTCACGGATTTCTCCAGAGACTATCGTAATCCTTCGGTCACCTTATTGACGTGGAGTGGAAGGCGAAGGAATGGAAAGAGACGCTGTCGAGATTTAACTCATTAATTGAAGAAAGGAAATGAATTAACAAAAGAAGAGAAATAAGAGCAAAAGCTGTATTACAATCATCCTGTAATTTATCAAATGACGTCATCGTCGCTATTCCCAGGATGACAACATTTACGAACTACTTCAATTGAAAATTATTTTATCGTTCGAAATCGGCTAATTCATTTGTTATTTAGAAATTGTGAGGAAAAACAGTTCACCAGATTTTGTGATTGGCATAGCAGCAATCTAATAGTAAAGAATTAAGTGAAATAAATTATACCATCTATGAGCTATATTTTCGTCATTTTTTAGTATTTTAAGATAAATAAAACTGTTAAGAAAGTCTTATTTTCTTTTGAAGAAATAAGATCCGCGACTTTTACATATTGCTACAGATTTTTATTGTGAGATCCATGGGTAATTTTATGAAAAAATATTTATTATTAAGAAATTGCTTCTAACTGCCTGTTCGGTTTTCATACAGACCGCTGTTTTGTAATCAGCGTAATTCTTTTTTTTTTGTCTAATGTATTTGTGGCGGAGCTGTCAACGCCCTTCCCCTCCATCCCCCTCCAAGGCAGGGGTTGTCAAGGTGGATTCTGGGGTAGTAGTCTTCTGTTCGTCTCTCCTTATCCTCCGAAGCTGGAAAGAACTTCCTGCTGACTCCTCGCTCGTCTTTCACCTGCCCAGGGCTATCCATCGGCAACCATTGGACACCCGACTCAATCTCCGCGAGCAACTCGCTGGTCCTTCGGTCGACGATTATTATTTGTCATTCATCATTATATATTGTTTAATTGATTTTTGTTAAATTAAATGTTTTGATTTTTGAAGTTTGTGGTTATTTTCGCCACACTGCCTATCGTGACTTTAATTGGTACAATCTCTTTCATTAGTGTCTCAATACAATGTTGAGGGTCCCAAAACATACCGTTCACTTACTAAATTTGCATTTCCTCAGGGTGTGATAGTAGTTGTAATTCATTCCTAGTATCCTGATTTTTACAATGTATAGTGAAAAACGACGAAAATTACTACTTAAATCTTTCATTTTCGGTTTTTTAGTGTGGAATCAAGCTTTAGTAAATGTAAATGTTAGTGTAGAGTAAGTTTCATGAAGAGCTGAGGATTAAAAATTCGGAACAAACTGCAGCAAAGGCTTCCAAAGGTTATGTTTAAAAAATTATTCCGTCCTAATAACATAAACTGCAGATTTACTTTTTTGAACCTATTGTTTTAAACGTGAGTTGGCTCAACTTTAATTTATTTCATTGTGTATTAACCACTTATCATTTTTTTTACCCAGACAAAGAATACGTATCTTCTGACATATATGGTGCAAGTTGATAGATTGAGTGATTTTTACAATCCTCTGTTATGCAATCCGTTTATCGTTGCAATTTATCCCCTTTCACCTGTTCTATCTTTATCCGTTGCAATTTGCGTTTCTCTTTTTTATACCTTTCTTAGGTTATTCACGCCCCCTCTCTTTTTTCGTAAGTTTTTCTGTAGTGGAAATGTCTTTTCTGTGATCACATATTATCAGTTGTTTTAGTTGATAAAAATTATCCTTTCTTTCCTTACATCCTAGATATTAGCCTTTTTTAACGTCAGCGCCTACTGATGGAATTTGGAGAGTGGCTGTTTATTTGGAGTAGTAAACTCTTTCTATGCTGAAAACGCAAATGTTAGCGGTTTAAGAAGTCTCATCTACTTATTGTCATTGCCTAATTTTTGCAAGCATATTTATTTCGTTACTTTTTTGACAAAAGGTTAAATTGTGGATAGGAAGTTCTAGTCTCAATTTCACCGAATAAAGTCGTGAATGTATCTATGTCTGTTTCTTAGGCTGTAACAAATTGCAGGTTCCGTTCTAATTACTTAGTAGTGAGTTTCTTTGATGAAGCATGTTTTACACGAGCCATCATTGATTACTCGCTTCAGAGATCATATTTGATTACACTTTCAGCAAAAGAGGAATAATTAGCGTTATTACATCGCACTGTCAGTATTGAATTCGTTAAGTTCTTGTTCTTCAGAAATGTCGAATTTTTTTGTCTATAGTTTCAGACGAGTTCCAAATTTTAACGAAGTCACTCCACATATGACTATTCAGATGGAATGAAACCTTGAGCTCCCTGAAAATACAATTTATTTAATAGTAAAACGTTTCAATTAGGTCGGTGGACGGTGGAGGGGAAATAAGAAAAATAGTAATGAGATCTGTCCGGCATTCGCCCAAAGACGGGAGGAAAACCCCTCCAAAAACCTCCCGTGACGTCTATTTAAGTAGATTTACGAAAAAAATCATTTTTAATGAAAATCCTAATCACCTTCGGGAAATTTCTGCATCGAAAATAAAAGGAGATGCGGGAATTTGACGTTTTCAATGGGAAAGTTTCGGCAAAATTCGATTTAAAAAATACCCTCTAAAGCTAATTCTTTCTAAACAACTTAATGAACTCATCTCCACACAAATATTAGCTGAATATAGTTTACTGCATAAAATGTTTAGTAATTTGCTCAGAGTAGTAGTATTGGTCAATGTGCTTCGATAACTAAGGTCAATTCCTTATGGGAACTCATGGGCCCCAACTGGGAATCGAGGCCAGGACCGTTTCCGCCAAAGACGAACGCGTAGCCCACTTGGCCATCCAAAAGCCCCTAAATTATTCATATTTTAACTCTTAATAACTTAATGACGACGATGTTGTTAATTCTTCAGCCGGGATAACAGGTTTCTTAAAGGTTTACAGGATTTTTAAATATAAAACTTCATAAAATATGCCATTTATATGTTTCGATGGTACGGTGTCATTAATATGAGTTATAGACTTAAGGAGTCTCATCAGATCTCTCAGGAGACTCATTTATTCATAAAGGACAAAAGTTAACTTCCACCAATTACACAAGGAAAGAGATAATTTTATAGTATGAAAAGTCGTGCGGCTAGGAATATTCCCAAGGAGAAACGGACGTAAAATCTGACAGCCCCAGCCTTGTTGAACTTGAAGACATTCAAAGATAACAAATCTTTGCGAAAAAATCTGTAGATTGACAAATAAAAGCGAGTAACAAGTTTATAATCTTCTAAAATCCAAACCTCTTTTCTCTGAGGCTAAAGAAGCCAATAATGTAGCGGGAGACTGTTAAAGCTTCATNGATGATGGGGTAGTTCGCGTGGTCCAGCTGCATACTCCTAACGGTACCTTTACCCGTCCTGCCATAAAAGTCTTTCCTCTACCTATTGACAATTGACATAAATGACTTACGTGTAATAATTTAGACTGTAATTCCAGTTGATATTTTGTGATGATATTTTCCTATTTTCTATCTTCTGTTATGTACTTGTGTTACTTTTGAACCAATTGTTCAAGGGGGGCGGGATGTTCGGTTTTCATATAGACCGCTGTTTTGTAATCAGCGTAATTCTTTTTTTTGTCTAATGTATTTGTGGCGGAGCTGTCAACGCCCTTCCCCTCCATCCCCCTCCAAGGCAGGGGTTGTCAAGGTGGATTCTGGGGTAGTAGTCTTCTGTTCGTCTCTCCTTATCCTCCGAAGCTGGAAAGAACTTCCTGCTGACTCCTCGCTCGTCTTTCACCTGCCCAGGGCTATCCATCGGCAACCATTGGACACCCGACTCAATCTCCGCGAGCAACTCGCTGGTCCTTCGGTCGACGATTATTATTTGTCATTCATCATTATATATTGTTTAATTGATTTTTGTTAAATTAAATGTTTTGATTTTTGAAGTTTGTGGTTATTTTCGCCACACTGCCTATCGTGACTTTAATTGGTACAATCTCTTTCATTAGTGTCTCAATACAATGTTGAGGGTCCCAAAACATACCGTTCACTTACTAAATTTGCATTTCCTCAGGGTGTGATAGTAGTTGTAATTCATTCCTAGTATCCTGATTTTTACAATGTATAGTGAAAAACGACGAAAATTACTACTTAAATCTTTCATTTTCGGTTTTTTAGTGTGGAATCAAGCTTTAGTAAATGTAAATGTTAGTGTAGAGTAAGTTTCATGAAGAGCTGAGGATTAAAAATTCGGAACAAACTGCTGCAAAGGCTTCCAAAGGTTATGTTTAAAAAATTATTCCGTCCTAATAACATAAACTGCAGATTTACTTTTTTGAACCTATTGTTTTAAACGTGAGTTGGCTCAACTTTAATTTATTTCATTGTGTATTAACCACTTATCATTTTTTTTACCCAGACAAAGAATACGTATCTTCTGACATATATGGTGCAAGTTGATAGATTGAGTGATTTTTACAATCCTCTGTTATGCAATCCGTTTATCGTTGCAATTTATCCCCTTTCACCTGTTCTATCTTTATCCGTTGCAATTTGCGTTTCTCTTTTTTATACCTTTCTTAGGTTATTCACGCCCCCTCTCTTTTTTCGTAAGTTTTTCTGTAGTGGAAATGTCTTTTCTGTGATCACATATTATCAGTTGTTTTAGTTGATAAAAATTATCCTTTCTTTCCTTACATCCTAGATATTAGCCTTTTTTAACGTCAGCGCCTACTGATGGAATTTGGAGAGTGGCTGTTTATTTGGAGTAGTAAACTCTTTCTATGCTGAAAACGCAAATGTTAGCGGTTTAAGAAGTCTCATCTACTTATTGTCATTGCCTAATTTTTGCAAGCATATTTATTTCGTTACTTTTTTGACAAAAGGTTAAATTGTGGATAGGAAGTTCTAGTCTCAATTTCACCGAATAAAGTCGTGAATGTATCTATGTCTGTTTCTTAGGCTGTAACAAATTGCAGGTTCCGTTCTAATTACTTAGTAGTGAGTTTCTTTGATGAAGCATGTTTTACACGAGCCATCATTGATTACTCGCTTCAGAGATCATATTTGATTACACTTTCAGCAAAAGAGGAATAATTAGCGTTATTACATCGCACTGTCAGTATTGAATTCGTTAAGTTCTTGTTCTTCAGAAATGTCGAATTTTTTTGTCTATAGTTTCAGACGAGTTCCAAATTTTAACGAAGTCACTCCACATATGACTATTCAGATGGAATGAAACCTTGAGCTCCCTGAAAATACAATTTATTTAATAGTAAAACGTTTCAATTAGGTCGGTGGACGGTGGAGGGGAAATAAGAAAAATAGTAATGAGATCTGTCCGGCATTCGCCCAAAGACGGGAGGAAAACCCCTCCAAAAACCTCCCGTGACGTCTATTTAAGTAGATTTACGAAAAAAATCATTTTTAATGAAAATCCTAATCACCTTCGGGAAATTTCTGCATCGAAAATAAAAGGAGATGCGGGAATTTGACGTTTTCAATGGGAAAGTTTCGGCAAAATTCGATTTAAAAAATACCCTCTAAAGCTAATTCTTTCTAAACAACTTAATGAACTCATCTCCACACAAATATTAGCTGAATATAGTTTACTGCATAAAATGTTTAGTAATTTGCTCAGAGTAGTAGTATTGGTCAATGTGCTTCGATAACTAAGGTCAATTCCTTATGGGAACTCATGGGCCCCAACTGGGAATCGAGGCCAGGACCGTTTCCGCCAAAGACGAACGCGTAGCCCACTTGGCCATCCAAAAGCCCCTAAATTATTCATATTTTAACTCTTAATAACTTAATGACGACGATGTTGTTAATTCTTCAGCCGGGATAACAGGTTTCTTAAAGGTTTACAGGATTTTTAAATATAAAACTTCATAAAATATGCCATTTATATGTTTCGATGGTACGGTGTCATTAATATGAGTTATAGACTTAAGGAGTCTCATCAGATCTCTCAGGAGACTCATTTATTCATAAAGGACAAAAGTTAACTTCCACCAATTACACAAGGAAAGAGATAATTTTATAGTATGAAAAGTCGTGCGGCTAGGAATATTCCCAAGGAGAAACGGACGTAAAGTCTGACAGCCCCAGCCTTGTTGAACTTGAAGACATTCAAAGATAACAAATCTTTGCGAAAAAATCTGTAGATTGACAAATAAAAGCGAGTAACAAGTTTATAATCTTCTAAAATCCAAACCTCTTTTCTCTGAGGCTAAAGAAGCCAATGATGTAGCGGGAGACTGTTAAAGCTTCATAACTTATGCTCTCTCTATCTATGAAAACTAAGGTTAAACGTATGTGAAAAATAGCGACATGACTGGGACTAAAACCTAAATCTCACACTTTCAGGAAGGGAATTCTAACCATTGAACTACTATACTCTTCCATTCTGTTATGGGAATGCTTTCTGAGCACTGCAAGTGGCGCTCCACATAACTTCCTTAACCACTGCAAGAGGTCCTCGTGGACATCCGGCTAACAAAGCGATGTTATGAGGAAATCCTCCCGAAGGAATCGAATAAGAGAAAGGATAAGGTGGTTAGCTTTACACATTAAGGTGTGAGCTTTAAAACCCGAGGATAAAAAGATGTAAAAAATAGGAAATTGGGAGTCCTGGGTTCGAGTCTCAGTCATGCCGCTATTATTCACATCTGTTCGCCCTTGGGCGCACACCTCAATGTACAAAGTTAACCACCTTGTCCTTTTCATTATGAAAAATAAAAAACGGTCAGGGAAATAAGTGTGCAGCGTGTTCGAAATCAGCTTCGATGTTCAGTTCCTCGGGCGAGATATAGATGGATAAAATGTATCCGAAATAAAGGAATAAAAGAGGCACATTGAGTGCCCCTCAAAACGTTTCGAGGGATTCCGATTGATATTTCCTTCTTTTTTGGTTTTGGTTAAAAATATGGGACGAAGAAAATCAATGGAGCTACAACGCTAATATCGCGGTTATTCAGAGGTCAGACATTGTTGACTGTGTAGAGGAAGAAGTGGGTAAATTTTAGTTCGGATTTGCAGTGAAATGAACGCTCGAGACATCCCTCTCGAGTAAAGAGCGAAGGCGGAACGATTTCGAGGGCAGCGGAAGCAAAACCCACGGAGTTAATTTATGATCGGCTAATATCGACTTGCTGATCGATGCGCGCGTTTCGTCGATGGATGAGAATGACTTACTTTCCAAGAAATATGAGAACATCGGCGTTTGGAATGGCAGGAGCGTATCAAATTTCCATCTAAATAGTTTTACTTTATGGTTTTATGTATGGGGTCGTAATTAATGTTGCCTTTATTTGAAGATAGGCTATTATTTCATACTCTATCATGACGCTACAGCCAGTTTCATAATAAGACGCTATAGGCGCTAACTGGTCTATTCCACATGAGGGTCTCGATGAGATATAGACTCTCAATAACGTATTAGAAATTGTTTCTGTTTTTTGCTTTGAGAGAGAGTTTTATATTTGTTGAGTATGTCTACGCAATATTTTTACAGAATATATTACATTGTTTCTGTCNCTCTAGCTGGTCTAATTCACATGAGGGTCTCGATGAGATATAGACTCTCAATAACGTATTAGAAATTGTTTCTGTTTTTTGCTTTGAGAGAGAGTTTTATATTTGTTGAGTATGTCTACGCAATATTTTTACAGAATATATTACATTGTTTCTGACACTACACAATGTTAACTATCATTGTAATTTATAGAAATGCTACGTTTTGTAATTCAAAATTTATTAGTTTATTCACGCCGTGGTGAAGTGACTGAGATTTCTACGGAAAACTATATTTGTGTGTTACCATAGCAACCTGATTTTTTGTTGATTATTCATTTTGAGTCTTGAGGATGATACTTTAAAATGTTGACATCTGAGTTTTTTTTAATAACTGGGATAGGATTAGTGTGAAGGGCAAACATTTTTATCTTTTATCGAGTTATTTCATGGAATTTTATATTTGTTGAGCTAGTCTACACAATATTTTTGTAGAATATATTACATTGTTTCTGTCGCTATGTACTGTTAACTATCATTGTAATTTATAGAAATACTACGTATTGTAATTCAAAACTTATTGGTTTATTCTTGCCGTAGTGAAGATGTATATTTGTGTGCTTTATGAAAAAAATCCGAATTTTTACTCTCATGATTCTTGGTGAGGACCTCGATCTGATATTTGCGCCTAGGGTCTCTGACAGCTTAAATCCGCCCCTGGCTGCAGTCCAAGGTTGAGCCTTGGCCTTTTTTAAGCTCTGTTTTTCTATGTGTTGCTGCTCTCCTACAAAGTAGTGATCCTAAGAGGCTGCGGGTGTTAGCATATACTCTTCCTAGCGTTTACGTGTTCTTCCTACGGGCATTTATCCGAAGTTCTCTTTGGTTGCCTCTTGACGTTCATTCTAGCCAAATACTTGGACCACTGCATTCGCTGTAGTCAGTTAAATTATGACACGAGTTTCTCTATAAAGAATATACAATACATTGTTGAATCTGATTCCAGATATGGTATTTTCTCTAATAAATCCTTGAAGTGTCCTGAGAGATAAAGATAAAGGATAAAGGAAGGGAAGGTAACTTAGTAGGTTGTAAAACCTACGAAAATCCCAAAGGAATAACAAGTGAGAAAAATAGCGACACGACTGGGACTCGAACCCAGGTCTCCCACTTTCCAGGGGCAGGTATTCTAACCACTGAACTACCGTGCCGCGTCTCTCTCACACTGTTAAGGGAATGCTTTGTTGCAATGAGTCATGTGACTGTATTTCAACTGTATGTCAACTTTTTGTTACGGCGGACATTTTTCGATCTGAGCACACGTGACATTCCGAAGTAGAAAATTCCAGAGGCAAAAAACAATGACAGGCATCGTGCCATCAGTCAGAGTTGACCAAAAACATAGCCTATTGCGTAATCTCATTCGCCTATTTCCTTTGACTTAGTTTCAGGCATAATATTCATTATCTAACGACTATTCCTTTCGAGTTTAGTCAATATATTTAAAAATGAATCCCAAGGAAGAATGGACTTGAAAAAAGACTGACGGGACTTCAGGGGAACGGGAATCGAACCCGGGTCTCCCAATTGCCGGTCGGGTGCTCTGCCCGTTGAGCTATCCCGGCAGAACATTTCTCCAAGCCATTCGGGAGACATTGTGGGCAAGGACATTGCGAGTTCGTCCGCATGGCGGCATCGTTCACAGTCTAGCTTTATTGAAGTAACGGCCACACAAAGTGATGTAAAGGAAACTCCCTTATGGTTGTAAACAAACTAAAATGGGTAAAAAAGGATTTTGCGCAAGATGGTGCGCACCCAGGAAAAATCCCAAGGAAGAATGGACTTGAAAAAAGTCTGACGGGACCGGGAATCGAACACGGGTCTCCCAATTGCCGGTCGGGTGCTCTGTCCGTTGAGCTATCCCGGCAGAACATTTCTCCAAGCCATTCGGGAGACATTGTCCTTGCACACAAGGTCCCGGTCTCGGTCCCGTTAGACTTTTTTCAAGTCCATTCTTCCTTGGGATTTTTCCTGGGTGCGCACCATCTTGCGCAAAGTCATCTTTACCCATTTTAGTTTGTTAAAAATGAATCGTCATTCACCTTCTTAGGACGAATTTTTCTCTCTCTCTCCCCTTTTTTGCATCTGCGAAACGAAGGGACCTTACAAAGTTAATGGCAGCAACGAAGAGTACTCGAGTATTAAAACCTAATATGCTCGGCTTAACTCGTTTAAAAAGGAGAATGGAAACGGGTGGGCTCGCTTGTTTAAGGGTATTAAATCATATTATGAAAGTGCACGGACATTTTATCGCGAGGGCAAAACAAGGGTTGAGATTATACACGGACTCATTTAGGCGGTCCCTGCCTCCATTGCACGTCTCGTTAATTATGATGAAAAACATACGAAAATCGCGAGGGTGCATTAACAGCGTTAATTGCAATGTTTAACAGGTTGTTGCGTTGCCCCTGTGCTCGCCTTGTCACAGCATACGCTTAATTCCACCGATTCCACGCTCATTTCTCACCGACCGACCTCTCCCAATTCCATCTCCCGCCATTTTCCCCTTTTATTTTATACAGTCCTGCACTCCACGTTTCGGACCATTTAACTCTCCCTCATTAGCAACTGCCCTCCTTTGCTGGACACTGTTTGTGTAATTGCCTCCCTACTCTGGTCTTTTGCTCACACGGAAAAGGTCGCTGCCTGGTCGCCGCCAGATGCTCATTCTCCTCCAAATTCTGACTTTGTCCTCACCTCTGCTTTTCCTCTACTTCTCCCCAACGAGCGTTTCAGTTCCGATTCCTTCAACTCGTTCCTCACAGTTCTGAATAATGAAATAAGGAAAATGCTTGCCTGCCTTCCGGTGTGTTTTCAAATGCGAGAACTTCCGCGTAATTTTAGGCTGTTTAGATTCAACTTGGCGATGTTAATTACAACGTAAGAGATTCGAAGAGGGGATTCGGTTACGCGTGCACGTTTCTCAATTGCTTTTGTGCGTGCGTATCCAACTGATTAAGTATTCTGAAAATACATTGGTTTAACTGTAAGAAATGGTCTCATTTTAAAACGAAAAGGAAACGAGAGCCAGAAAATAGTTGGATTTGTGATTGTTACCCAAGTTTTTGCTATAATAGGAAAATATCATCACTTCAACTCTTAAGATAGTCTCAATTCAGCTTGATGAAAACTGAGCTTGAGCGCGTGTCCAAAGGGGCACGAGGAAGTTTTCAGCACGCGGAACTTTGAGGGCTCTCTCTTTGATCTACAATTCTACAATTTAATCTCTATGATATCTTTCGTTTAAAACATTTACTAGAAGAAATTAATTTGTATTCCATTAAACATTTATACAGTTTAATAATGAATTTGTCAATAGAAACATCTTAGGCACATTACAGTGGTAATTATATAAATAATGGCTATATTTTGTTATCATATTTACAAAAAAGACCTTAATTTTATTAAAAATAACTCTCATCTGACTATTGGTTTACTATCTCTGCCTCAGACAAAGATACAATAGATCTTTCTATTTTCAACGGAATAAAAAGTAGCGTATGATGATTTTTCGTGATGAAACTTTATGCTGCGGAGTTTTCCTTTCAGACTCCCATTGAGGTAAAATATCGCTTTCTCCAACTCTTGAAATAAGCTCCAACATTTTGACTGCTGTTGTCTGCACGATAAAGCATCGCACTTGGAAGCCTTTGAACTATGACATCAATTTCCATCTCGAATAAAGGAAAGGTGCTTTAACTTGCACGTTAAGGTATATTTAGGAATTTAGACTCCCGGAAAGTGTAAGTCCTGGGTTCGATTTTCAGTTTCTGGATTTATTTTCTCTATAACATTAAAAATTAAAGATGATCTGCGCGATTACTTGTAAGTATCCAGTGATAAATATGCAGAAAATGTAGAGTCAGACCAGGGTTCGATTCTCAACCAAGTGGAAAATTTTCTCCTCTTTCTCGCAGCAGTAATTTTAAAAGTTCGTCAACAGCTGAAGTCATTTTGCATTTGAACCCCCAACGGGAATCGAGCCCGGTACCACTTCTACCGAAGTCGAGCGCGTTACCCGCATGGCTATACCTCCTTTTCTTTCCGGAAATATTCATCTAATTCAATTTCTCACAATCAGTATATATTTAATTATTATATTGTTTTTTATTTATAATTTAATATATGAAACAATTTTATCGAAACAAGATTATTTCAATGTATTAGAATATTAAAGATAAAACTTAATTTTAGTTTTAGAAAAAATATTTTAGTCATTACAAGGAGTTTAGATATTTTTTTCGACTCAAAATGGAAGAGATCCGTGGATAACTAAATTAAATAAATATTATCCATTCACAATGCTCCTCTCATTCATCAAACCAAATATCCAGAAGAAAATATTCAGTGGTCCCTGTCTCTTTGCAGCATCTCATCCATTTACCATCCATTGCTATTTTTGAAATGGTGCTCCTCTCTTGCAGAACCATTTACCAAATGTATTCCCACTCTTTCCCGCCTTTCCCCCTCTCTTTTCCTGCCCACAATCCGCTTCTATTCCCGATACTCTTTCCTCTGTCACTGCTAGATTGGCCGTCGTTAATATCCTCGCAACACCCTTTTAAGCGTCGGCTAATCTTCTCTCATCCTTCTTCTGCTCTGCTCTGAATTGATGGACGTTTCCGAAGGGAAAAGCTGACGTTCCCTTGATTCAACACTTTGAGAGAAGAGTCGAAAACAACGTCGAATGTACAGAAGTTAAAGTAGCCTCAATAGCTGATTAGGTTGTGAAGTTGTTTTTCCACGATGTCTTGCAAACTTGTGCTCATGATCAACCAAGCGGTAATAATAATAATAAAACGACAATTTCACGGCGAGATTGAGACTGGTTAGTCTCTTCTTAAATCTAACCCTCATGTAACCCCAATATATGGTATCAATGATCTAAAAAAAAGTTGGGAATGCTGAGAATGTGTTGAAAAAATCAACCATTGAATTACAGTGGTATCTTGTCTAACGACGGCCTAAGTTAACGACATATAGTTTTTATAAAAAACTTTCTCTGGTAACGACGCAGACGCAGTAATTCAATGGTTGATTTTTTCAACACATTCTCAGCTTTGGTTTACGACGCCTTCTTGTGAAGATTGATAATTGAAAACTTAGTTTATGATTATTCATTATCTTAATAATTACGTTTTTGCAAATATGATCGAATAAATTATATGTATCATATTTAATAACATTTTAATGAGTTTTTATCAATATATTTGACATGCAATACGGTTCCGGAAAATCGCGTTTTGGGTAACGACGGTTTCAGTTAACGACGACAACCTTGGAACGAATTATCGTCGTTAACCGAGGTACCACTGTATTCACTCATTGATCTACAAATAAGAATTCATTTTCATTACATAACTATCTAAAGATCTGAAAGACACGACTCCTCTCTAAGTACCAAGAGTTATTAAATAGTATTAATTATCATTTGTTAATATTGAGATAATATAATAGGAGAATGTCATTGGTTAATGTAATTAGTTTCAAGAGGAAGTGAATCGATTTCCCGATGCTAGTTTACCTCAAAGATTCATTTCTGGAAAAAGGTAATTACAAATGATTTCTCTGTAAGTTGTTTGGTTGGATCGTCTCAAACAAAATGTAGAGCTAATTAAATAAGCCTTGAGGAAATTCGTTAATGGCCAAATTACTTCATGCAGTAGAAGTTCTTCGGAGAATTTGATGGGGAAATTGAATTTCTTATTAAGTTTTTGCAAAGTCTACATTTTCTGTACATAGAGTAAAAACTTAAATTGGGAAATATCTGAAGGGTGGTTTTGTTCCTGTTAAGAGTGATTATTGAAAAGCATATAGCTATTATGGCATGATTTTATAGAGTAAAATTTCAATTTATGCCGTTTCTTGATCCTTTACTTTAAGAAGCTGTAGTGAGATTCTTCCACCAATGATAAGCGTTCAAGTATATTTAAATCCAACTTGGAGCACTGTACTTGCATTGTACTTACTAGCAAAATTGACTGTTCTTTCCTAAGATCAATATAAAATTTTCAATACTAATCCTTGCCAAATTGGCTGGAAAAGCATGTACTGGTTTAATTCTGCCCTAAAAATTAACTAGTTCACATACCACTATGACAGAGCAATAAATATAACTATTTCCGTTGAAGAATTGTCTATTTCTATGTACAAGTCTCAATATCTGCGGCCCTCAAGACTTACCCTTGAGCCATTTCAGCACGCTGAGAGGCAAAAGATAGGAAAAATTCAACTTAGATAGAAATTTAGGTAATTTTAATTTAGTAAATAGACAGTGGACGTAACAATAACAGTAATACTAAATAAAAGTAAATTTACGTTAATCACATTAAAAAAGTTAATCACATTTAAAAAGGTAATTCATTTAATCAGTTAAATTTCAAAAACAGATAGTCTAGTTAACAGCGTAACTAGTTAACATGTGTATCAAGTTTTAAAATGTAACGAATTTAATTAATTCGATACATTTATTTAATTTATTCAATTTTATTTACCAGTGTATTCATTTATAAAGTATAGTATACCTGCAGATGATTGTAAAAGCCGAAACCACGTACGAATGGATTCATTTTATAATGATAAGTTATTATAGGAACAGCTACGCTTTTCTTTTTATCAGTTACTATGAATCCATGTGCTTCTCTTTCCAGTTTGAAGTATCAAAGAATAGGTGATACGTAGAGAACAGGTGCAGAGAATTCCTCTTCGCTATTAGCATATACCTAAATAT
This sequence comes from Ladona fulva, assembly GCA_000376725.2. NCBI lineage: Eukaryota > Metazoa > Arthropoda > Insecta > Odonata > Libellulidae > Ladona > Ladona fulva. The sequence continues at coordinate 204,020 of KZ308755.1, read as the reverse complement.
TTTGGAATGTGTTAGGGAAAATGGTATCACGTGAGATCGACAGGAGATTATTCGGAAGATACGCATTGTACAATTAATAAGATAACAGTATGAAATAAAAGATAAAGACAAATGTAACTCGGTGGTAACTGTATTTATATGGAGGGTTTAATTTTGTTCATGAACACACGTTTATTTTCCGAAAATATTTCGATTAAATATAAACATAAATAAATATTTTAAAATATTTAACGGTGTCATTCCACCATGTATCGCTGGATACAAATCATTTTATACGAAAAGCGTCTTCCAAAAAACTGAAACACGGTGGTTAATTCAGAAATTGTGGAGTTTGTTCATATTTTATTGAAAAACTTTGAATAATTTTTGCAGTTCGGAGACTAATCCTGGAATTGACTGACAAATTCCGCCTTAACCTCGAGGAACCTATAATGTTAATTACTTCACATGCAGGAAAGATAATTTTGCAAAAATAATAATAATAGCTTCCCATCCTCAGTCTTTTGGAGTTAACTGGATTAGAAAAAAAAATCTACAACATATGAATACCGCATAACGGTATGAAATGAAAGTAATGTTGGTAGCACTACATTTCCAACTCTTACTATTACTCAGAGTTCTTTTACCTGTGGTACTCATTTTTATATGCTTGGCCGATCTGCGTCTCAAAATAATGAATAAATACCGTCGGAATAACTGCCTTAACTTTAACCGCTACGCAGCCGAGGACGAAAACAATTTTCATGCTAATATTATCTATGAATTAATGACTTTTCCGACTGGCTGGCATTCTACCCTTACCCTTTCTGAACTTGAATGAGAAGGAATGCAGTAATTAGCCCTATTACGCGAGCCATCAACGAGACGCGGATATGATACGGAATTTGCGCTGCAACTGTTTACGCCTATTCAAATAGAAGTGTTGGGAAGGTATGACAGCTCGAGCATAACCACGAAGGACAATGGGCACATGGCCCATAGCTTACAATCAGCTATAATTTACCCTTTATATCTGCGCATACTCTCTTCTCATTCATTAGTTGAAGCATCAATCACGATTTGTCCAACGCATTTATCTTCATTGCATTGTATTGCCAAACATATCGACCTTGGTTCCGGTTTATTTCACAGTTATGTGCTTCATTAACAAGGACTCTGAAGAACTTCTATTGACTTTGGGTTATTTATTCCCTCAAACATGTAATCTACTTCCGTTTAATCCGTTAATGCATTGCATCATATCTCCAAAGTATCGTTCCCTTTCTACAGTTATGATGCTGTATCACCATAGCAAAATAATTTTAGCTGTCACTCTTTTGTAAGCATCTCATTCGATTATTTACTCCCTACGTGTCCTGATTTATATTAATGTACATTTCTATGTGAGTCAAATAACGTTAGTATAGCAGCACGTCTTTCTCGATTTTATTGAAAATTTATCACGAATCCATTAAAAGTATTCACGTACAAAGATGGGGGTAAATCGGTAAAACGATGACTAGAAAAGTATTAAGTTGATTTATAAGATTCATAACTTCATAAGGTTACATCTGTTCAAAATTGACGGTCTAATCCACTTGTCGACTGCTTCTGTTGAGGCAATTGTTCAATAGCTTAGTAGTGGGTTATAAAGCTTTACTCACTCCACCTTTATAATGATAATGATAACAACAACAGCAATAACAGAAGCAACGATAACAAAAACAACAACAATTATTATTATCATTGTGCAAATTAATTCGGGCGAGATAAAGACATCATGTCTCATCCATATAATTTCTATCCTTCCATCTTCTTAATCCTTCGTCATGTGAATTTTTAAAGAGATAGCTTGAAAAAGTGCGAAGAAGGAAAATACTTCGTGGATTTAAAAACTTAGGTTAGAGCGTAGGAAAAAATACACGTAATGCAGGAAAACAGCCGCAAGAAAGTGAACGTGAAAAACCTGCGAAACCTACTGATAGTTAACTAAGTATTAAGGAATAGATAGGTTAAATCACTAAGAAAAGCAATGAGAGCAAAGAAAAGGGTAGTGACTGATAAATGAATAAGAGAAGGAATTTGAGATCAACTCAATCTGTATAAAAAATTGATAAGTCGAATTAAATCAACCCCAGTATATTATCAAACCATTCCGAAAAGCTGTAATGCTGAAACATCTGACAGTTCCTTCCTGAACTACGAACATCAAAATTAATTTTACGGGACCTTGTACGTGATTCGCATACCCAATCAGTATTATTCAAAATCGAGTGGCTTTGTTAATGAAATCATACTTCTGGTATTAGTTTCAACTCAATACATTTCAGGATCTTCAAGCACAGTAAAAAATATCAACACTTAAAATGGAAGCCAATTTTCTTCTAAAAATTTTCTGATTTTCGAAAATTTTAGGATCATTCTGAATATTTCATTAGTTTTAAGTCAGCCTATCTTTGGGCGGTCGTTATTGTGAATCGATGCTGTTCTTGTAGTAAAAAAAGTGTTTCGACAACTTTGGTCATTTCGCATTTCGCACCAGGAGTTGAACCCAGGACCGCCTTCAACCGAAGTCAAACGTGTTGCCCACTTGGCTATCCGGGTGTTCCTCCGTTGAAGAGTCTTCCTCCCAAAACCTAAATATTTCTGTTTGTTTTCATAATTTTTTTTGCTTTTCGCTAATTACATTCAATTGTTGCTGTCCTAAGTGAGACCAATTTTAACATGTAACAGTTTTAGTGGTTGTATGTGATAGAAGCACACAGGACCTAATATCGCCGAAAGACTTGAGGAGTAATAGTTAAAATTTATTAGATGTTTGGAAACACTCCATGAGCCGTATCTTGGCAGATGGAACCTGCATTTCGAAATTACCCCGTAATTCATAGAAATCGGTAATCCGGAACTTCCCGTTTGGTTCCACAATGTTAAATATTCATAACAGTGCGAAAAAGTATAATAGCAATAAAAAAAGGGGCGCTCATTCCTTTCAAAACAATAACACTCCTCCTCGCCATAATTAAACCAACTTAGGGGACCTTCGCTGGCGCTGTTTAAGATAGCTCTCTGTATTCATAACGCGTACGTAATGTGCCCCTTGGATGCGGCGCCTTTATCGCCAGAGACTAACCACGAGATGCGCTGAGCGTAATGGCGAGGAAGTTAACGAAAAAAATCGAATCGCTGAATGAACATAGGATTGGGACCAAACTATAATTAGCACCGAACGAAGACCCTCAAGCTCCCAACCGCTTGTCATACAAGAGCGAGATAAGAAAAACGGTTGCGGGGATCCAGGCGAAGATTCTGAAGGTGAAAGTGAACTTCGGAAGATTAAAGATTTTTTGCCGGAGTGCGAGGGGAGGAAGACTTCATTATCACGTTTCATCCGAGGAAAGTAACACGCGATCTCAAGACGTTTTTAGTGCTCTGTGAGGGCGAAGGATATACTTCCTCAAGGCTGTTAACCGGGTGAAACCCGATGGTTAGCAAGGGGTAAATAAAGAAGGGGCGCTACCGCCGCCGAGGAGGTCGCAGAATGAGGATAAATTGTCTCATATTCGGGGAGAAGGGGACGCGGAAAGAATGTCGTTAAGGGAAACGGGGAAAGGAAGGAGCTCGCTTTCTTGTGAGGAATTCGGCGAGAGGAAACGGCCGTGCTAAGAACATGGAATCTCGGCGTAATTTTGGAGACTGGTATTAAAGATAAAGTATCCCCATGAACTTGTTCCTTGCCCTTAATAGAGAAGCGATTAGAAATTTAATATTTCCCTCTGTCAGCAAATATTTCAATAACCAAAAGTTTTAAAAATTCGTAAAGCGATTAACTAGTACTTCTTTACCGCAGCGTATCTAATCACCGTCATATGGGAGGCACATTTCTTTTTTGAGAACGATTGAATGAAGTTTTATAGACGATTTTGCTTTAAAATTAAGAAATTGAGTGAACATCGACTTTTTCGTATTTTTTCGAACAGGACTATAGGGATGTTATTTAATTTAAAGCAGGAGAGGCTCATAAAACCCTCTTCGGTGTTAGTCTCCAGGGATCATATTTCCACTCTAGCCAATGAAAAATGTATATAAAATAAAGATTTTAATATACATAGCAAATATTTTATGATAATTACATGTTTCCACACTCTCCTTTGCAGTGAGTACGATTTTTCATTCATTGACTTTCAGTGATACATTTACAGACATACCTAACTGTAATTTGTATTGTAAAATTTATAATTTTATGAAACAGATTACAATTTATCCCTCCCATCTTTTTCATACGAGCCTGTGGTATGCGCTTTCATTGGATACCAGGTAAGCTTCATTGTCTCATAATTGCTTCCATCTTCTTTGCAACTCCTCAAACCAGTATACATTTAAAAATAAAATTTTAAAATAATCCTGCGCCGAAAATAATCCTGAAACCGAATAAAATTATTTATAAAGTATTTCCGTCAATTTAAAGAAAATGTGAATAATTAGAAGTTTTAGAATACTGTTTCGGAAAGAATATTCTTTTTAGGACTTCGAACATTTTCAGGAATTTTCAGAGCGACTTCGCACTAATCATTTTTCCGTGTTCTCTCATGTAACTCCCCTCTCTGAAACCCCTCCCTTTCCGTTTGTTTGCTTTGCCCTTTCTTTCCTTTCTTGTAACATGCCGCAAAAAGAAGTTAGAGTTTTGAAATTACTTGATGCTTCAAGGTATGATCGTTAAATGTAGAATTTGGCTGAGAAAACACGAGGAACCCTCTTGAATTTTCCTTCTGTGCATTCAATAACAAAAGTATGGTCGGAGAATTAAGAAATGAGACCTATAAATAGATAATACACTACTCGTACTGTGTATGCATAATTTTACGTCTATTTAATCAAAGTTCTCGCAATTTCGAATTTATATGAATGATTCACGACTGAAATAAGATTCTATGCTTAATTTCTTGTCTCGTGACACTTATCTCAATTTCGTAGGACCATTGTTTCTAATTTAATTTTATAAAAGAAACGACCTCTGTAAGTATTGAAACGTAATTTACGTAAATCTCTTATGGAAACATATTTTGTGCTCCTGGGTTCGAACCCAGGCCTTTAGAGGGATGGAAATAGTATTCTTGGGGGTTTCAGCATCGTAGAAACACAATGCAGTTTGTTTCAGACTTCTAAGTCAAGCCGATTCTGAGATAAATAGGGGGACGGACAGACGTTTGCTTTTTATATATATGATATTTATGGTAATGCATTGTGGTAGCATGATGAATTTCAATATATTAATGGAAGAGGCATGGAATCTACATGGAATTCGACCTCAAATTTGTGGTAGTTCTCCATTATAAAGAGTAAGAAAAAGAACACTGTCATCCTTACTATTATTGTTTTTATTATGCGACCATGTTTTCAACTCGTCCTGGTGATGTCCTGAAGGGTCAAAACCATGATCGTATAATAAAAATTATTGTGCTAATGGTAGATATGTATGTACTTTTCCATACTCTTTATAATGGAAGAGGCATGTTCAACTGGAAGATTCCATTGCAATGTATAAGCTGGATGACTTGATATTACGTATACGTTACGGACTAGATATTACGGATAACTAGATATTACGTTATATGTTTGTTATAACAATATTGCATCCTGCTAAGCAACAATTCACTTTGAGCAGCAGTTATTTTGGTTTCTAAATTTACGTAACCATCCCATTGGAATACATGATAAGTAATTTGCATTAAAAAAAATATTATTCAAAAACCTCCAAAAAAGATGGAAAATAAACGTATTTCAAATAACCCGTAATTCAAAAGCTTTTCGACCTTATGAAAATTTTTTACAAAATTAAATTAAAACTTATTGCAGGGAAAATTATCTAGGACATAAAGGGAGTATGGAAAGAACATTTTCAAGAAGATGGAGAGAAATCGGAATGGAAGCCATGAAAAAGACAGACAAAGGTGTGTAAAAGATACATTTTTCTCCGACATGTACTGAAATAAAAGATATTTAATTCACCAAGGCGTGGGCGTAAAGGTTTCGTTTAATATCGATCGTAAATTTGAGGAAGCGAATTTTTTCAAAGTGTTTCCGCGAGTGGGGAGGAGTAAAGGGAAGGGCGTTACAAAATTGGATGTCTGGAACGAAAAGGATTTGGGCTTAACTTTCAGAAGAAATTTCTCGCGATTTCCATGATCGGCTACCGCATGGGGGCGGAAGTACGGGAGAGGGCGTCGTCCTCCGCTCCTTAACCAGTTTGAATGATTACCGCTCTATTTTCGCAGGGAGTGGCACATCCCCTGCGGAGAGGTCGCATGGATTAGATTAGTGTCACCAGACCATCTTCTCCTCACTCCCCAGCGGGCGAAAGAACTGAGGATGGAGAGTGCACCACGGGAAGAAATCTCTTTCAATGGAGCGGATCGATGCTCACGTGGTGTTCGTTAATGTGCCGAAGGAACGGAATGACGAAATAATCATCAACTTGATCGTCGGTCGGTTCCGAAGATCGTGACCCATAATGCATTTCTCGGTGCAATAGTTCATCATGTAACTCGACATCGGTAGCACGCAAATAGTCCTTAAGGGCAGATTTGTTAGTGCTTACTTGTTCAGTGTAGCTATTTGGAGCCCGAGCTCTCTGCCATTTCCATCGATTGTTTCTTGGATGATACACTTTTCAGTGCCATCCCGTCTGATGAGGTGATGAGAGGGGTGAGCATCGGTCGTTGGATTGATGGATGGAAAAATGCGTTGGTATCTATATTTATAGTTCCCTCGGTTGGAAAGTTTGTTCTTCGCGACACTCATGGAATTCATAGTAGGCCCGAACAAGTTACTAGAAGGAAAGAGCAGTATGGACGTGACGAATAATGATCGAGAGTCGCAGATGAAAAATTTTGGAAAAATTAAGGAGTAGGAGTTCGAGAAAAGCTCCAAATAGCCGTTGTTTGCGAACAAACTAACCGTTGAAAAATTCCAACCAGAAAGGTTTAGGGTTCTCAGGGGTCGCGCTTTGCAAGTATTGTCCTCAATACGTATTTCGGCAACTATGTTGCCATCTTCGGGAGAGAAGAATAACTGAAAAATAACATTAAGGCAGGTTTTATAGTTACGAAGAAAGTTTGATTAAATATAAAGAGGAAGTAGAAATAAAAAACACTATGTCCAAAATTCCACAGGAGTTTAATCTAGCGACCGGTTTCAGACTGTTTAGTCCATCATCAGGCTAGTCTGATGAATATCAGGAGAAGGGGACGCGGAAAGAATGTCGTTAAGGGAAACGGGGAAAGGAAGGAGCTCGCCTTCTTGTGAGGAATTCGGCGAGAGGAAACGGCCGTGCTAAGAACATGGAATCTCGGCGTAATTTTGGAGACTGGTATTAAAGATAAAGTATCCCCATGAACTTGTTCCTTGCCCTTAATAGAGAAGCGATTAGAAATTTAATATTTCCCTCTGTCAGCAAATATTTCAATAACCAAAAGTTTTAAAAATTCGTAAAGCGATTAACTAGTACTTCTTTACCGCAGCGTATCTAATCACCGTCATATGGGAGGCACATTTCTTTTTTGAGAACGATTGAATGAAGTTTTATAGACGATTTTGCTTTAAAATTAAGAAATTGAGTGAACATCGACTTTTTCGTATTTTTTCGAACAGGACTATAGGGATGTTATTTAATTTAAAGCAGGAGAGGCTCATAAAACCCTCTTCGGTGTTAGTCTCCAGGGATCATATTTCCACTCTAGCCAATGAAAAATGTATATAAAATAAAGATTTTAATATACATAGCAAATATTTTATGATAATTACATGTTTCCACACTCTCCTTTGCAGTGAGTACGATTTTTCATTCATTGACTTTCAGTGATACATTTACAGACATACCTAACTGTAATTTGTATTGTAAAATTTATAATTTTATGAAACAGATTACAATTTATCCCTCCCATCTTTTTCATACGAGCCTGTGGTATGCGCTTTCATTGGATACCAGGTAAGCTTCATTGTCTCATAATTGCTTCCATCTTCTTTGCAACTCCTCAAACCAGTATACATTTAAAAATAAAATTTTAAAATAATCCTGCGCCGAAAATAATCCTGAAACCGAATAAAATTATTTATAAAGTATTTCCGTCAATTTAAAGAAAATGTGAATAATTAGAAGTTTTAGAATACTGTTTCGGAAAGAATATTCTTTTTAGGACTTCGAACATTTTCAGGAATTTTCAGAGCGACTTCGCACTAATCATTTTTCCGTGTTCTCTCATGTAACTCCCCTCTCTGAAACCCCTCCCTTTCCGTTTGTTTGCTTTGCCCTTTCTTTCCTTTCTTGTAACATGCCGCAAAAAGAAGTTAGAGTTTTGAAATTACTTGATGCTTCAAGGTATGATCGTTAAATGTAGAATTTGGCTGAGAAAACACGAGGAACCCTCTTGAATTTTCCTTCTGTGCATTCAATAACAAAAGTATGGTCGGAGAATTAAGAAATGAGACCTATAAATAGATAATACACTACTCGTACTGTGTATGCATAATTTTACGTCTATTTAATCAAAGTTCTCGCAATTTCGAATTTATATGAATGATTCACGACTGAAATAAGATTCTATGCTTAATTTCTTGTCTCGTGACACTTATCTCAATTTCGTAGGACCATTGTTTCTAATTTAATTTTATAAAAGAAACGACCTCTGTAAGTCATGAAAACGTAATTTACGTACATCTCTTATGGAAACGTATTTTGTGCTCCTGGGTTCGAACCAAGGCCTTTACAGAGATGAAAATAGTTTTCCTGGGGCTTCAGCATCGTAGAAACACAATGTAGTTTGTTTCAGATCTCTAAGTTAAGCCGTTTTTGAGATAACTAGGGGGACGCACAGACGGCCAGACATTCGCTTTTTATATATATGATAAGGGCTGCAAAAGTACCCAATAAGTCCTCAATCACATTAGTTTTCGAAGTAGCTGAACAGTTCGTTGATCCTCTACTGAGAAGAGAGTTATATAAGGTAAGAAATAAAATAGTACTGTACGTGCAGAAGAATACGAACGACTCTTATCCTAATATATTATAGGGGTAACTATGGAAACACCCGTTTAGACCTTTTAGCTGATTTAGTCTCTTCGTGATAAGGGCAGAATACCAACTTTCTGATATTGTTGATTTGCATGAATGCGAATTAAGTGAGCATGACAACCAAAAAATGACCCGACGCGTCGGGTCATCGAGGCGTAGGTGAGAGGTAGAGCGTAGTGTCACGGAACCGATCGTCGTTGAAGTCAGATTGAGGTAGACTAGGCTTTAATATTCCTCGTGCATGCAAATCACTGTTTTAGCAAATCGTCAATTTTATTGCGAAATTATCAATTTTAAATATATACGCATGTTATATGTTATACTGCATGAGGCAATTTAGACGTGTGAATGTACTGTTTTTCCTAATATACAAATTATTCAAACTGAAAAATTACAAATTCTCTGCAAGCATCGGTGTTAACGAGTTAACTCGAGTTCTCTCTTGACCCAGATATGGTTTTTCTTTTAATTTTGTCCAAGAATATGGAATTTCAAGCTCATGAAGCCGGAATCTCATTTTAGAAATGTAGTTCCGCTTTCATAAAATATATTTTTTATAGAGTCCCTCTCCTCATTCGACTCGGTACGGGAAATTTTTTGGGACATGACTTACCGTCGCGTAGCTGGACCGTTTTAGGAATAATTCATGAGCTACGCTACGCTAAAAGGTCTTTGAATGACATCGATCCGTCTGTTACTTGGCGGAATACAAGAGATCTCAAGATTTCACATGAAATGTCGTTTATATTAGCGCTCATGTCACAATCGATAGATCCAAGTTGCATTTTTTGTAAAATCAGTGACAAAATTTCTCTTTCTTCGGATTTAGGAGAGGATAATCATGGTTTAGCCAATACTATAGATTTTTATCGTTTAGCGTGATTCAGAAACAATGATTGCACTCCAGCATTTATGGAAAAAAATATCCTGTAATAGAGGAAAATTTTACGCGGCTGTTACTTAAAAAATATTTAAAATACTCCTTTCTAGCCTTTAGGCAGCTACCAGAGAGCTCTTGCGGTTATTAGTTCAAAGAAACAGACAAACTGGAAAAACAGCATTTCTGAGGGTTTGCTAATTATGAGCTATTAAAATCTCTACATAAAATTATCCTCTTAATCAGCTCATTTAGCATTATCTTCGTATGTTTCAAACCTTATCTAAATACCAAATTTACCACTCCGGCAAAGAAAATACGCATTGCTTGCTGAAGAGTGCCCAAGGAAAATTTCACAAATGAAATATTATGGGAGAGATAAATTTATTCCACGGCCTCTTCCGGTTATCTATTTCCTATAGTTCAGAATGTTCCGATGTGTGACATTGTGCAGTACGAACGAAGAAGAGATACTATAAAAGTATCTTTACGGAGAAAAGAAATAACGAGAAAATGAAAAGAAGCAAGGAGTGCAATGCTTTGAAATCCCAGCATCTGACTCCTATAAGGAAAATTTCAAGGAACTCGAATGAAAAAGCCTTCGGATAGCCTTATGGGTAACGCGTTTGACTTCGGTGAAACCGGCAGGGATTCTAAATAACCTTAGCTGTCAGAGCACTTTTAAAGTTGTTACTACTTGAATGAACAAGATACTTTTATATATCGTGAGTATTTTCTAGTACTACGTACACGTAGTAGTAATGCAAGTTAAACACATCGAAAAGACCTTTTTTGAAAATTTAATTAAATAAAATCTATCCAATTTTACTAAATTATCATACAGCTATGATAACTAGCGGAAGTTTTCCATAACTGACCATAATTTCCATGTATCATCAAATTGAAGATACATCCTGAAATTTCATCACTTAATGCTGCTTATTTTCTGGATGAACAAATTTCGGACTCTGCCTCTGTTTGATAATCCGGGCGTGAAATCTGCGAGGAGTTAAGATCCACACAGATGAGAGCAAAACATTGTTAAATTAATAATCAATCATTGTTGCGTGTTTTAGATTTTTGAGTAATAAGAGAGGGAATAAATGATAGCGCCTTGAGTGAAGGAAACTCTCACAGTCTGCATATTGAATGGATTTCATTTTACACAGAAAAAGCTACATCACCTTTATGGAAGTGCCCACTATTACGATAGGCACGAGGAGGCGCGATGACGTTTCGCCGGAGCGACGTCATCATTATAGGACCCCTCGTATCTCCTCTCTCAATGTATTCAGGAAATATTGACTTCGCGTATTTTTTCTAAATCACTAAAATAGTCTGTAGTAAAAGTTCCAACTGCGTAGGAGAAAATTTGTAGAAGGACATCGATTGCTCATTCTGACGCTTATCAAAGGTAAATAAATCACGATCGGGTCTCAGAAACACGGATATAGCTTCAGGACTATATACCACATTTCTGCTGAATGTTTGGTTTGTCTGTGACACCTAGTCGTTGCTCCACAAAGGTGTAAAGATGACCGAGTCATGAAGTTGCGGGAATTTAAANGGGGGACTGGAATGCAGTAGTTGGGCAAGGCAAAGATGGAGAAGAAGTGGGAGGGTTCGGACTAGGAAATAGAAACGAAAGGGGACAGATACTGGTAGACTTTTGTAAGAGGAATACCCTCTGTATTACAAACACACTTTTTCAGCACCATAATAGAAGGAGTTACACATGGAAAAAGCCAGGAGATACGGATAGGTACCAAATTGATTGCATTTTGGTAAGAAAAAGGTTTAGAAATAGTGTTAAAAATTAAAAAAGTTACCCTTGTGCTGATGTTGACTCAGACCATAACCTGGTCATGATGAAAACCGAGCTAAAGTTTAAAAAGATATTTCGGACAAAAATTACACCAAAATGAAACCTTGAAGCCCTTAAAATTGGGAAAGCGAGAGAGTTCCAAGAGTCAGTCAATAAGGCCTTAGAGGACAAAGGAAGGGAACTTACTATAGACGGAGAATGGGAAAAGATTAAAAACAGTATCAAGGATAGTGCGCAAGTAACTATTGGGAGTGTCAAACAAAACAAAATTAGGAAACCGTGAGTGACGGTAGAAATGATAAATAAAATGGAGGAAAGAAGGAAATGGAAAAGGGTTAACACAGAACAAGGACGTAGAATGTATAGGGCTCTCAACAACGAACTGAGAAGGGAAACAAATAGGGCGAGGGAACAGTGGTGGAAGGGACAATGTAACGAAATAGAAAAGCTGGACGAAAGTGGGAGGGTCGATTTAATGTATAGAAAGGTGAAACAGTTAACGGGAAATAAAACACGAAACAGAACAACCACAATAAAAGATAATAATGGTAAAGTTATACGAGATCCAGCCAGCATAAGGGAAAGGTGGAAAGAATATGTCGAGGAACTATATGGGAAGGACATGAAGCCAACAAACATAATGTTAGAAAGTGAACAAGAAGTGGAGGATGATGATGTTGGACCTGGGATATTAGATAGTGAAATTGATAGGGCCTTGCGTGATATGAAAGGAAACAAAGCAACGGGCATTGACGAGATACCAGTTGAGCTACTTAAAAACCTGAGGGGAAAGGGTAAGAGGAAATTCTATAATTTATGTAGAAAAATTTATGATGAAGGGGAATGGCCAGAGGATTTTACTAAGACAATCCTGATTCCTTTGCAGAAAAAGAATAATGCTTCTGAGTGTAGGGATTATCGTACAATCAGTTTAATATCTCACGCGGCAAAGGTTATTCTAAGAGTATTGAATAGAAGAATTGAAGGAAAAATTAAGGAACAAATAGGAGAAGACCAGTTCGGATTTCAGAAAGGGAAAGGAACGAGGGATGCAATCGGGGTAATGAGGGTGCTAGTAGAACGAAGCCTGGAATTTAAAAAGGATATATGTGCATGTTTTGTCGATTTTGAAAAGGCTTTCGATAGAGTTCAATGGCCAAAATTAATGGGAATTTTAAAGAAAATTGGGTTGGACTGGAAAGATAGGCGTTTGGTGCAAAATTTGTACTTAAATCAAACAGCGCGAGTTAGAATAACTGAAGGAGAGTCGGAATGGGCAGAGTTAGGGAGAGGGGTAAGACAAGGATGCCCATTATCACCATCGCTTTTTAATATATATGCAGAGGAAATGGTGAATGAAGCTTGGGAAGAAATAAGCAAGGGAGTGATAGTTGGAGGGAAAGTAGTAAAGTCAGTAAGATATGCAGACGATAAAGCTATTGTGTGCGATTCCGAAAGGGGTTTACAAATACTAGTAAATGCACTAAACGATAAGGCAAGGGAATATGGAATGAAAATTAACGTAAGTAAAACTAAGGTAATGAGATTCACTAAGGGAAAGAAGGCTAAATTAACGATCAGGGTCGATGGGGAAAAACTAGAGCAGGTGGACAAATTCTCGTACTTGGGTAGTGTTCTATCTTGGGATGGGAGGTGTGGAGATGAGGTTCGAAAAAGAGTAGCATTGGCCAAGGAAGCTTTTATGAAGCGAAGGGAATTGATGGCAAAGGGTCTCGATAAAGGAATCAGAAAAAGATTGGTAAAATCCTTGATATGGAGTGTTTTGCTGTATGGGTGTGAAACGTGGACCTTACGAAAAGAGGACATACCCATGTTCCCCATGCAGTCCATTACATCTGCATTCAGTTTTCTCGTACACTTCTCAAGGTAGAACTTTCGCTTCCGTGCAGAAAGGTGACTCCTATATCCGTATTCAGCTATTTTCCACTCTGGCTGATTACTTGAACTCTAATTTTTCCTTATGGGAAAAACTTGGCAATTGACTTTTCCTCTAAGAGAATGCGTTCTCGAAAACTTAACATAATTTTCTCGAAAAGTATTTCGGAGCCAAAGAAAACAGTTTCTCTACCTAGTAATTCAGACTCGACTAGAATTGTGATTGCCTTTATTGGCCGCGATATCTTTCTCTTTACATTGGAAGACGCTCATTAAATTCAACGACCTTTTACCTTCGTATCAAACCGAAAGACTTCGGAAGCCAGAGGATTTTTCTTTTATGAAATTAATCCGTTCTGTTCAAGGGAGTTCAAGCAGTTCCTTTTGTGGTTATAATGACCGAGACCTCAGTCAAGAAACAAAATTTACGAGTTGAATAAACTTCCTCCGACAGTTCCTTTACGTTTGAATCGAAAGAGATTTTTTTACCTGATTGGCGAAAAGTCGCTTATGTAACTAAGATTGCTGCTTCAGCTTTTCACTGTGGCTTTATTTTCCTCCGTCTTAATTTCCATTGATAAATTAATGTCTCAGAGAAATTTCACCTTCTACGTTTTGCTGTGAACAAAGGAATGTTTTATCTTTAAAATTTTATTTTTCATTTATCTTTTTGTATTACTCTCTAATTCAATTTACGTGTTGTGCGCTAATAACCAACGTCCTGTTATTTTTCGTCTCCATAACGTACCTTCAATTTTTTTTCATTCCTTCTCACTTTTAATTGTTTCCTATTCATATCTGCGAGTTATAGGGACGAAGAGTTTTTTTTATTAATCTCGTTTNTAGATTATATAAATATAAAGATTTGATCGAATTAAAGATTTAATACATTGTTCTTTTTAACAGCAAGATTACTTTATTTGGAATTAAATGAGAGGTCTGTTTTATTAAACTTTCTCATAAAGAGCCTATATCTGTGTGTAGCTTACAAGGAAAGGGGGAGATGACTTGGCACGATAAGTCGTGCATCTAGGAAAATTCCCAAGGAGAAACGGACATGAAATGACGGAACTGGGACACGAACCCAATTGCCTGTCGGTTGCTCTATCCATTGAGCTATTCCACCAGAACATTTCTCCATGCCGTTTCATTCTCAAGTTTTGAATTAGTGATCACTTTCGTAAAACATGCTGATTTCCTAAACCCTTTGCAGGATGAATCCTAGTAGTAACATGTGGCCCATGGGTGTTACGTTGTGGAGGCTTGCGAAGTATTCCGCGACAACATGTCATTTCAGAATCCTAAATTCTTCTGCGACATGTAGCATCAATTGTCCAAGATTCTGAGCCGTAGGTAGCAAGGAGAAAGATAGTAGTATGAATTGATTTCTCATTCGTATCTTTCTTAATGTAGCGATATTTCCTCGTGCGAGTTATTTTAGATCGAACACCCTTCCACTGCTTCCTTAATAGGAGATGCTGACTTCAAATAGTGTACTTCTTCCTTTGGCTGATTTTACTGTATAAGTCAAGGTAACTGGCCTCGTTTTTCCGAAGTCATTAACCCCAAGGACCTGCGATTCACTGTAATCCTTCGAATCGATTCGGAATTTACGATTCGAAATTCAATCGAATCTCAATTCGAACCGAATCGGAGGGATATAGGACAGTTTTATTTTCCCATGTAACATTAAGAATATAATAATAAACACTTTTTTTTCAAGTTTCTCATACATAATATTAAAACTAATAAAACGAGAAGTAAATTTGCCGTTTTCCACTATTTTTTATTGGACTCGTATCTTTGAATCGCATTCCAATCTCTCCGCCGATTCTAAATCGAATCAAATCTCGAAGCTTCGATGGTCCCTTATCACCAGAAAACACTTGGGTCAGTTAAGCTTCAAACCAGTATTTTCACCGAGGCGTCCGATGCGCTGGAGGAATTCTAACACTTCTCCTTCTTTCTAACATTGGCGCCCACGAAAATGGAATTCAAATGAACGCTCCTCACTTAGGATTTAATTGCACTCGGCAGCGGTTCTCCTCGAAGCGAGCTCTATCCGCTTTGGCGAATGGGAGGTAAATCCGTCGTTAAGCATTAAGCGATCGAGGCGGTGAGGAAAAGAGCTGTCGGCAGTAAAGCGGAGGCTATAAAATAGAGCACGTAAGGGAACGAAATGGAATTCTGAAATAGATGGGAGGAGGAGTTGAGCCTTCAGTGGGAGGGGTTCAGAGAATGAAAGCTGTCGATGGTGTTGGGGAATTAGCGCGTTCCGCAACATGTCTGGAATAGATGCTTTCACTTTTACGCTACTTCCCACCAACTTTGTGTTCCGTGTTTCGGCGCTTTTGTAAAATTCCTTTGTCTAAGTGAGTGAGAGGCGTCATGGATTTCCGAAAATGCCTTTCAAAGTGGTTTTTCACAATTATTTTGAAACTGGATGCTTGAGGTGTTTTTTTAATCTCCAGAATTACTCTATCTTGATCATTGCTCCGTTATGGGCGTATCCGTGTGCTTCTGCTACCATATTTCTAAGGGAAAATTTTTGTCTCTCGTTCCAGAGAAAAATATACCTCTCATTTACTTTCGTCTCAGCAGTTTCATGGTAGTTACAAAATGAAAGCTACTGAAGTATCACTAACGCTGGAAGAAGGGGCATTCATTTTAGTCACTTCTCATAGGATATTATAAATTGGTTTTATGGGGCCATCCTGCTTCGCTCAGAGAGTTATGGCTCAGAGACGATACCAGGGACAAAATACCTCACTCCTTGTGTTGAATAGTGAGCCTCATTCACGATAGGAGCACTCGTTAGCTAATGGTAGGAGGGATTATGATTCAACCAGCCTTCAGGGTGAATTTACAGAAACTATTTTTCTGTTTACGTGAACAGTATTTCCATATATACCACTTAGTTTTCCAAAACTCACAACCGTCTTTCCAATATCAATCTTTCAATCATTAATATATTTCCATTTTCCTATCCTCCTATCCAGCATTGCCGAAAAATTCTCATCACGTTAACACCGGTCTAACTCCCTTTTTTCCTACCAGTTGTTATCCGATATTCTTTTAGGCCATATTATTTAAGCCATTTACATGGCAATGCGCCTGAAGACCTATATTTTCAAATTTTCTTAAGGTTCATCTTATGATCAATCATTTATTTACATCTTGGTTACGCTAAAATTGAATTCAGGGAATAACGGAAGGTAATGTGTCGGGTACATACATGTTTCTTCCTTTCCGGCGACCCTCTACTTCCCCACACCTGCCTCTTTGCGCGCACGGCAACTTCCCACCCCCCTTTCCACAGCATTTAGTGCAAGTGTCAGATTGCGCTTTATACGTATCCCGTGATATGCCTCGCTATCGGGGACTCTCCTCCTTTCCACTGACACTATACTTTCACACGCTTGCCTGTTGTTCTATATATAAAGCATCCCTCCCCCTCCCCTTTCTTTTGGCTGCGATAGCAATCCTCGGCGGCGGCGTTAGAAGGTGGACGCCGAGGAGCATGTAAGGCTGTTGGTGAGAAATAAAGAACTGGGACGTAATTTCTCTGCTCCCTTTTTACTCCCTGAGCGAATCCGCGGCCTGATTTTGGGATATTTACAGTAATATATTTGCATGTAGAGTTATGCGGCAAGGAGATAGATCATCAAACGTAAGGAGACACAGAGGCAAAAAACATACACATAGCTGATACAAGTATATTATACGTCCTCCCCTGTTATAGAAGCCATTCTGTTACTGGGAGATAGATGCTAGAACTATTTGCTCGATAAATTCGTTTTTTTCCGCGAACGATTCGCGAAAGTAATCGGAAGTAGAGTCAGGATGCATGCACCCCCTGCCACACGAATAAAGGAGGCTTGCAGGGTACATGTAGATATAGACCGGAAACTTTGGTTTGATTTCCAGTCATATCAGTGTTTTTCTCCTTGAATCAAATTTAACTGAGATCATTAATATTGGAGGAAAAACCCAGGTTTTCGATTGTTCGAGCATCGATAATCACTGCAGTAGAAACCTTGCAAGGCATGGGGTATCAAAGTGTGACATTAAATTGATGGAATGCCCTTCCCGTTGGCTTCTCCTAATCAAAAACATAACTAAAAGAAACGAAAGGTCAACCCATTCGGTTGATAATAGCAATGGTCCTTAGTTTCATATGAACAGATTAGTAGAACAGACCTAACAATGCAAAACAAGGTCGGATAACCATGAATGCTTTCTGTAATAATAGTATTTGCTAGAATTGGGAAAATTCTATTACGGTATAAATACGATCGTAAGTCTGTTAAAATTTGTCGGTATTAATATGCCACACATACTCGCTGAAATCACATGTGTAAGTTTAAATTGACAATTTTATACAGAGAGTCTTATCCTATTTACTATTTAACTTAAATTATGTTATCAGATTGAGATATAAATTATTCCGCGTACTTTAATTTTTAAGAATTAGGACCGTTGGTTGAACGATAACGCAGAATCGGTGACATATTACCAGTAAAAAAAACAAAAAAATTCTTTCCTTTATTCCAATCACAGTTAATAACTTACCCACCCCTGTACTTGGAAGCGCTAACTACGGGTGATTTTTTTTTGCTCTCGGACTTCCATTCTTTTATTTGCATTTATACGATGTTAATTGGAAAAGTTGAGCCTGATGCTCTTTGTCTGACATATATGATTGATTTATCGCCAAATAACTGTCTGATTCCGCAATACTTTCTGCACACACATCATGCCTTGCAGTTTGTTTCTTCTTCGCTTGTGCAAACTTTCCTATTTATTTAATTTAAATAGCACTTCACTGTTTTTACTTCCATTATCAACGAACGAATGTCGAATTTTTATTCGAGTGAAACACATTTACAGCTTGGTTGGAAAAGGTATATCATTCAATCAATAAATTGGATCCGAAAGCAATAAAGATCTGGCTCCTGGTATTTACCTTTGGTATGAATTTGGGATAAATCATCATCATGTAGTGTATTTCTCTACGTTTTTCATGTATGCTGTGCATTATTTGTTTTACTGAAAAGTTCTGAGCAACAAGAAACAATCTTTCGCGGCGCTTGCGCTCACCTAAATTTGGTACTTCTAACGCCAATCAGGTGAAACTTGTATCTAATATTTCATAACACGTCGATAGTTAAAAAATATTATACATTTAGCGAAATTATTTTCTATAATCATAACCATTCATATTTTAGTCTCTGCTATTACTATCATAACGTTTCATTGTTTTATATTTCTATATTATTAATCAATGAAGCCCTTCTCTGGACTACAACCTTGTCGTGATGGAAGGGCTTGCGTGTTCCTATGACCTAGAGAGTGTACGTAACTGGCGGGAACTATGTTCCTGGTAGGGTCACCCATGCCAGAATGGTCAATAGGTAGGGACCAGACGAAAGGTAGTCCACGCAGTGAGTGTACCTCAGTGAGGCGGCTGCAAAGGCGTCTGTACCCCAGTGGGGCGGCCATTATGGGTGATGGTGGTGTCACGTTAAGAGAAAGGTTGAGGAAGGCAATGGGAAACCACCTCGACTACCACACTTATCCCAAGCAATCATGATGTGCCAATATAAGAATATTGTAAGTGGCGTAAGCGGGACTCAACCCTCTACGGGGAGTGTCGTGCCCGGCAGTGATAGGAGTAAGGCTATCTCGGTCGTCATTCCACGAAACCCTTACCCAGGAAACGACAAGAAAAGAAGAGAGAAGATGGCCAAGGAAACAAGGGTGGGAACCTGGAATGTTAGGACAATGCTTAGGAAAGGAAAGTTGGAAAATGTAAAGGTAGAAATGAAGAGGTCCAACATTAACATACTAGGGCTATGTGAAGTGCGATGGAAGGATGGGGGTGATTTCTGGAGTGATGATGTCAGAGTAATTTTCAGTGGGGGAAATTCTAGCCAGAGGGGAGTTGCGGTAGTGCTAGACAAGAAAGCGGGAAAAGCCGTGATAGCTACAGAGCTAATAAGCGACCGGGTTATGTCAGTAGAAATAAAGGCTGAGCCAGTAAACACGGTGATAGTTCAGGTGTACTTGCCCACTAGCGAACATAGTGATGATGAAGTAGAACTTGTTTATGAACAAATAGAAGAAGTAATGGGAAGGGTTAGAGGCAATAAAAACCTAATTGTAATGGGGGACTGGAATGCAGTAGTTGGGCAAGGCAAAGATGGAGAAGAAGTGGGAGGGTTCGGACTAGGAAATAGAAACGAAAGGGGACAGAAATTAGTAGACTTTTGTAAGAGGAATAACCTCTGTATCACAAACACACTTTTTCAGCACCATAATAGAAGGAGGTACACATGGAAAAAGCCAGGAGATACGGATAGGTACCAAATTGATTACATTTTGGTAAGAAAAAGGTTTAGAAATAGTGTTAAAAATTCAAAGAGTTACCCTGGTGCTGATGTTGACTCAGACCATAACCTGGTCATGATGAAAACCGAGCTAAAGTTTAAAAAGATATTTCGAGCAAAAATTACACCAAAATGGAACCTTGAAGCCCTTAAAAATGGGAAAGCGAGAGAGTTCCAAGAGTCAGTCAGTAAGGCCTTAGAGGATAATGGAAGGGAACTTACTATAGACGGAGAATGGGAAAAGATTAAAAACAGTATCAAGGATAGTGCGCAAGTAACTATTGGGAGGGTCAAACAAAACAAAATTAGGAAACCGTGGGTGACGGTAGAAATGATAAATAAAATGGAGGAAAGAAGGAAATGGAAAAGGGTTAACACAGAACAAGGACGTAGAATGTATAGGGCTCTCAACAACGAACTGAGAAGGGAAACAAATAGGGCGAGGGAACAGTGGTGGAAGGGACAATGTAACGAAATAGAAAAGCTGGACGAAAGTGGGAGGGTCGATTTAATGTATAGAAAGGTGAAACAGTTAACGGGAAATAAAACACGAAACAGAACAACCACAATAAAAGATAATAATGGTAAAGTTATACGAGATCCAGCCAGCATAAGGGAAAGGTGGAAAGAATATGTCGAGGAACTATATGGGAAGGACATGAAGCCAACAAACATAATGTTAGAAAGTGAACAAGAAGTGGAGGATGATGATGTTGGACCTGGGATATTAGATAGTGAAATTGATAGGGCCTTGCGTGATATGAAAGGAAACAAAGCAACGGGCATTGACGAGATACCAGTTGAGCTACTTAAAAACCTGAGGGGAAAGGGTAAGAGAAAATTCTATAATTTATGTAGAAAAATTTATGATGATGGGGAATGGCCAGAGGATTTTACTAAGACAATCCTGATTCCTTTGCAGAAAAAGAATAATGCTTCTGAGTGTCGGGATTATCGTACAATCAGTTTAATATCTCACGCGGCAAAGGTTATTCTAAGAGTATTGAATAGAAGAATTGAAGGAAAAATTAAGGAGCAAATAGGAGAAGACCAGTTCGGATTTCAGAAAGGGAAAGGAACGAGGGATGCAATCGGGGTAATGAGGGTGCTAGTAGAACGAAGCCTGGAATTTAAAAAGGATATATGTGCATGTTTTGTCGATTTTGAAAAGGCTTTCGATAGAGTTCAATGGCCAAAATTAATGGGAATTTTAAAGAAAATTGGGTTGGACTGGAAAGATAGGCGTTTGGTGCAAAATTTGTACTTAAATCAAACAGCGCGAGTTAGAATAACTGAAGGAGAGTCGGAATGGGCAGAGTTAGGGAGAGGGGTAAGACAAGGATGCCCATTATCACCATCGCTTTTTAATATATATGCAGAGGAAATGGTGAATGAAGCTTGGGAAGAAATAAGCAAGGGAGTGATAGTTGGAGGGAAAGTAGTAAAGTCAGTAAGATATGCAGACGATAAAGCTATTGTGTGCGATTCCGAAAGGGGTTTACAAATACTAGTAAATGCACTAAACGATAAGGCAAGGGAATATGGAATGAAAATTAACGTAAGTAAAACTAAGGTAATGAGATTCACTAAGGGAAAGAAGGCTAAATTAACGATCAGGGTCGATGGGGAAAAACTAGAGCAGGTGGACAAATTCTCGTACTTGGGTAGTGTTCTATCTTGGGATGGGGGGTGTGGAGTTGAGGTTCGAAAAAGAGTAGCATTGGCCAAGGAAGCTTTTATGAAGCGAAGGGAATTGATGGCAAAGGGTCTCGATAAAGGAATCAGAAAAAGATTGGTAAAATCCTTGATATGGAGTGTTTTGCTGTATGGGTGTGAAACGTGGACCTTACGAAAAGAGGACATACCCATGCTCCCCATACAGTCCATGACATCTGCATTCAGTTTTCTCGTACACTTCTCAAGGTAGAACTTTCGCTTCCGTGCAGAAAGGTGACTCCTATATCCGTATTCAGCTATTTTCCACTCTGGCTGATTACTTGAACTCTAATTTTTCCTTATGGGAAAAACTTGGCAATTGACTTTTCCTCTAAGAGAATGCGTTCTCAAAAACTTAACATAATTTTTTCGAAAAGTATTTCCGAGCCAAAGAAAACAGTTTCTCTACCTGGCAATGCAGACTCGACTAGAATTGTGATTGCCTTTATTGGCCGCGATATCTTTCTCTTTACATTGGAAGACGCTCATTAAATTCAACGACCTTTTACCTTCGTATCAAACCGAAAGACTTCGGAAGCCAGAGGATTTTTCTTTTATGAAATTAATCCGTTCTGTTCAAGGGAGTTCAAGCAGTTCCTTTTGTGGTTATAATGACCGAGACCTTAGTCAAGAAACAAAATTTACGAGTTGAATAAACTTCCTCCGACAGTTCCTTTACGTTTGAATCGAAAGAGATTTTTTTACCTGATTGGCGAAAAGTCGCTTATGTAACTAAGATTGCTGCTTCAGCTTTTCACTGTGGCTTTATTTTCCTCCGTCTTAATTTCCATTGATAAATTAATGTCTCAGAGAAATTTCACCTTCTACGTTTTGCTGTGAACAAAGGAATGTTTTATCTTTAAAATTTTATTTTTCATTTATCTTTTTGTATTACTCTCTAATTCAATTTACGTGTTGTGCGCTAATAACCAACGTCCTGTTATTTTTCGTCTCCATAACGTACCTTCAATATTCTTTCATTCCTTCTCACTTTTAATTGTTTCCTATTCATATCTGCGAGTTATAGGGACGAAGAGTTTTTTTTATTAATCTCGTTTTAATAAAGATGATTTTCGGTTACGAGTCAGGATGAGGGTAGTGTGTTTAATTAACTGCATTAAGGGTAGTGCGTGAAAACCTAAGAATAAATATAAGTGAAAAAGTATATGGCTTATTTGTTGCTAACATTTAGCATTCTATTAGCAATCACGACAGAAAACCTCATTACAGACTAATTTGCGAAATGTTGAAAATTGTTTCCGAATTAACAATTTAATGTTTTCATCAGGAAATAATATACGAAATATCTTCATTCTCAGCACAATATCTATTCACGCGTGTTTTTCTATTATTATCTGCAATCTTTAGATCCCACAATTGTAAAAAATCACTCAAAACTATATCGAAATGTTTCACGCCCCGGGTATCCTCATCGATTAAAGTTTTACACCAACGTATGAGTCGAGTCGAATTAGGATCATGATTATGAAGATCGCAATTTTAAGTTTTTACCCTCTCTCTTCCTAGAAATAAAGATACCTTAACAAAGCACTGCATTCTTAATATATCCTCTTTAAGTCGTAACCTTAAGTGTTACAAGGCAGCGGAGGGGGGCCCGCACACACCTCTCATCTTTGCAGGAATATTATTTGCATCTCATTTAGGAAACGCTCGTTTCTTTTGTGATTTTTCCTCCCTCATCACAATCGCCTGTTTAACGAGAACGAAGAAAGAGCCGAGAATTTCAATTCCATTCCCTTTTACCTCTGATTCAAGTTTTTGATATAGACGTGGCTGTTAGGTAAGCCCCCACCGCGTAATGAGCGATATCCTTTCCGTCGTCGTTTTGTTATGCCATCAGTAATTGAAACTAAATAGGCTTCTTAACTATCCTACTGTTAACAACCGGCTTCATCTGCTGTTCTGCGATCTTGAAAGTCTTAACGATGAGAACTGTAATGTTAATTTTAGAGAATAAGTATAGAATAGACGACTCAGTAGCCAACGAACTTCTTTGGTAGAAAATTATAAACGCATTTACTCATCAGGAAACAGGAAAACCCATGTATATCCGTATTTATATTTAGATCAACCGCACACAACTATGATGAGCAAATATAGCCATGCCTTCATCGGAAAATTGCGGGGAATTTACCCATCGCTTTGTTAGAAGGCTAGCGTCATAAGGTTGACGAAATTAGTTCTTTCTCTCGGCTCTGGCTCCCGGATAGCAAAGTCAGCAACTTCGACTTTCATGAAAGTGGTCCCGGGTGCGAAAAGACCAAAGCAGTCGAAGCACTTTTAACAATACTTGAACTCGGAATCTATCTCAGTCATCGCGGGTGAAAGGTCTTTTAGGTCTTTATTAAGGCGAGATTGAGACTAAAAAGTCTCTTCCTCCATCTAACCTGCCGTCAATGTTATTATTAAAACATGAATAAATTTGTAAATAGAAATAGAGAGAAAAACGTAAGAAGAATTTGAGGATGTAAAAACCCTAAGTAGTAACTTAGGAAAAATATCTCCACAGCAGGAAAACACCCACAGAGAAAGGGGGTGTGAAAAACCTGCGCAAACCTACTGATAGTACAGGCTAAAAGATGTGTAGGAAATTGTGTATACATAATCACTTGAGCAGTACTGTAAGGCCGTGCATTCGTACTGATGATGAGTGAGATTTAGGTTAAAAAATAAAGAAATTGGAACTTAAAGAAACCTTTTATCAAACTTTGAAAAAAATGTAAGGATATGAAACCACGGGTACGTGGAGTTATCCTCCACAAATGGTGAATATGTGTGAATTTTAGGCAACGAGCGTGCTCAAAGCGACCGTCGGAGGAACCGCTCATGGTTAGGGATTGCTATGCTGGAACGTCACTTTTCACCAGCATACGTATACGGACGAGATGAATACCATCTAACGAAGCACACTCGAGCAAAAAATTCCTTTCTCGATGTAGGACCCATCCGCATATTCCCTCTCCACAGAATTCAAACGCGCGATCGCTTGGAGAGCAGTCAGGCGCGGACAACCACACAACCATACCCGTTCCATATATCCCCCTTCGTGCGAAAACCCCCCGTGACCTCTGCAATCGCATTATTCATGCAGCCAGGGCGAGAGTGAGATGAGGAGGTCGTGGGAGGAAAGCGGAAGGAGAAAGTGAGAGGCCCTCTCACTTATTCCCTCATCTTCATTCTTTGCACCCCACTTCCATTCTTCACCTTCCTCATTTTCATGATACTCTCATCTTCATTATTATTCCCATAGAGGGGTACTAACACTCAACTTCGTCGACGGTACGTAAATTCGTGGCGCAGGGGAGAGAAACGCGTGCGATTATCTAAAAGGATCTTAGAAGTTTGAGGATAAACAGATGTGAAAAACAGCTACATGACTGAGACTCGAACCCAGGTCTCCTACTTTCTTCGCGGGAGGTGGAGAAAGCCGAAGATCTTAAAAGTTCGAGGATAAACAGAGAACATATTAGTTATATTATAGGAAAGGGAAATAGAATGCAGAGATTGACAAGTATATTCCTGAGAGGATGTCATCAAAATTTAAAGAAATAGCTTATTTTTCCCCATTCTAGTCTCGAATGCTGCTGTGCGTTTGGTAGTTTGGGATCCACATGAAGTAGGGTTAGTTTCAGATTAAGAGATGGTCCAACGTAGAGCAGCTCGTTTCGTCTCTGGAAACTTCAGGTTCGACAGTAGCGTTACGGCTATGATAAAATCTCTCGGGTGGAATTCGCTCCAGTTGAGAAGATCAGATAATGGATGAAAGCCTCTTGAAAAATTCATCGATTCAGAGTTTAGATGAAGTTAAAGACTGTTATTCCGGTAAACAACGAGCGCGATCTCCGAGAGGTGACGACCAAGTGTTACAAGGAAGTAATCGCTAAACAGATAGTTACTTCTGGTCGCTCTTTCCGCAGAGCATTAGAGATGCGAACAGGATGGATTATGTCCATCCTGTTCGCGTGATGATAGTTCTTTTTAATTTTATCAATATGATAATCCTTGCCACCGGATCATTGTTCCAATTGTAAGGTATATTTGTAAATAATAATAAATATCTTTATTGTTGTTACACACCATGCCATGCGCCACTGGCGGTTTGCGGGGTGAAATGTCATGAATCTTATGAATCTAAATCTAAACAGATGTGAAAAATAGTGACATGGCTAGGACTCGAACCCAGGTATCCCACTTTCCTGGCAGGTGTTCCAACCACTGAACTACCAACGTAGCCCCTCTCACCTCCATACTGTTTATGGAATGCTTTTGTGAGTAATGCAAGAGGCGCTCGTAACTCGTAATAACCACCGCAAGAGGTCCTCGTAGAGACAACAAACTCACAAGAAGATGCTTTAATAAAATTTCCGGGGAGGTGCGAAAAACAGAAATGGATGCGAAAAAAATCACACCTGTTCATCCTGGGCTTTTGAGGCCTTATTGCTCAAAGTTAACACCTTATTCATTCCCTTATCTCCGACGCCCGTCTGGATCGCGGAGCAGCGACGCGTTAATTCAATCGCCTTCGATCGGACGGACGCGCGTTTTGGTAGTTAAGCTAAAAACGGAAAAGGTGTCGTGAAGGAAAAGATTAACGGCGGCATCACGTGAGATCGCCGGATTAATCTCGCGAAACGCGGGATTTGGTGGAAGTGGCGGGAGGCTTAGCGCCCCTGAATGGTGCCGGGAGGAACTCGCATATATTCCCGAAACCTACTTTACAAAGACGGGAAATCTCGCGCTCCTCTTAAATTATCCACCGGGTGAGTTATTATTAAGTCTGACTAGAATCGTATGCTCGTGAGACTGCGAATGAATTATAACTCCGCGCTCTGAGTCCTTGGCTGGATTTCCGTGGAACAAACGCGCGGTTGTCATGTAATTTTTTCAACGCTTTTTCAAACCCTTGAAAGGTAAATGACACGCTATCATTTCATTTTACTTCTTCGATATAGGAGCGGAAAAAGCCAGTGTTATCCAAACGCAAAAGAGTTTAATCAGTTTTAATTTTTTATTAAGTTCTCACTAATTTTCACTTTTAAACTCAAATCATTTCGAACTCTAATGATGTTAGAAAATTTTCAATGTACTTAATAAACAAAAAAATTTTCTTTTTTCAGTTTAAAATGATGAGACTGACGTGGAGTAAGTAAGGAAATCGAAATATTTCACATTCAATCAACGGTTTATAAATGTACTTAGCTGGATTGAAAAATTATAAATAATTTTATCATGACCATATAAATATAAGAAGGTTACTGGAGGTTGTATTTTTTGATGTTTTGATGACAGTCAGCTGTTTGTTTTCTTCTTGTTTTTGGATAATTTAGGACTGCAACAATTTGGTTTCAGTTAACGTCATCAACGCTGTTTCAATTTTCAAGTAATGGAATAATTAATGGGTAATCTATCCATAAAAAACTCTAATGATTTGTGATGACGTCAAGATTCAAACATAGTCCTTTTGGAAATTAGATGTTTATCGTTTACCTGCGTTTATACATGAAAATGATTACTTAAGCCATTTTTATCCACTTATCGAAGAATTTACCTGGACAAACCAATCTCTTAACGATTGATGTCGTTCATTGCCATTAGTTCGCAAGGTTATTATTGTGGTTAGACTTCAGTTAAAGTCATAATTCGAAGTAATTAATCTGGCTTGATTCAGTTAAGAAAAATGCGGCTCTAATTTATTTATGTATTTAAATCATAATGCTGTCTGACAATTGTCAGGTGGAGCCTTAAACCCTTAGCACCAACTCTTAAATAATAGGAATCAATTACGTACACCCTATACCTTACAAGTAGCAAACATATTTACTGCCAATTTACAACATTTTTCGCGCTCTTCTGACGAATCAGTCATTATAATTCTAATCAGTTGCATAATGACATAGAATATGTAAAAAGTCTAAGATATTTGCTGCGAAATAATTTTAAGCTTATTAATTGTATGCAAGCTAGAGATACTAACATTCCTTATGAGTCAATTATGTATGTATCAAAACTTTGTATGCAATAAATGTAATCTGTTTTATTGGTAACTTTATTCAAGAGGAATTAATTTCGAATTCTGATTCGCTTTGTTTATTTTTAACTTTTCTCAGGAATACCGTAATGTGTTCTCATCGTTTTAGAGATTATTAATTATTAAATCTTTCTTTATGTGCGAAAATACTATTTTGGTAGACCATCAAAAAGAACTTTCCGCCAGTTTTCACAGATTCCCGCTTTCACACTTCTCTCTGTTTTGTTTCTTCTCTTTCTCCATAAAAGAAACAACTCTGTAGAAATTTCCATCCATCCCACGCCTTTCCTGTTTGTTAAAAGGCCGACGCGCGCTTCGATTTCCGCAGGGAACTGGCTCTGCTTTCATTCAAAAACAAGGCCATAAATGTGAATAATCCTCTTTCTGTTTGTATTGAAATAGAGATTTACTCCACCGTTGCTGATCGATGTATATTTTTGCAGTCATCAATAGATGACTTTTTCTACTCGAATTTAATTGCTGCAGAACAAAATACATTTTTCTTTCTCCCTTCGAATAATTCTTTTATCAACAGAAAAACTTGATTTAACGAAGATTATTTGATAAAATATGCACAATGAAGGATATTCTACGAAATTTCAACGATGTTTGTGCAGTCAGTAGCTCCTTCTAAATACATACTTCATTAAGAGGTCATAAATCAAGAGAATAAACCCTTTTTAAGAGATAAAATCGTCTTATTCTATAAGCTGTACACGATTTGGTAAAGAGGGACTTGACGGAACACCTTAAGAGACTGGCGATGGTGAATTGAGATGGGTTGATTGATGATGAAATAAAAAATAAAAGTCTTCATTAACCAGTCAATTAATCACTTAAAGTACATAGGACATCAGCAAAAAAATTGCAGAAAAACCCATGCAATAAATCAGAATTTTATATCACGAAAATTATTAATGTCAAATTAAAATAGCCAAATCAATACAGAAAGAAATTCAAACCTGTTAAGAAGCCTATCTCACTTCGTATTCACTAAAATGTAATCCAAACACCAAGGATGACGAAACATTTTTCTAATTGAAACCACTACTTTAATTATTATGTCAATCGATCATTATAAATCATCAAGGGTATTATAAATAATATTACTATCAAATAACATGCGACTTTCATGATTCTACGCGTAGTTACCAAACACTTGTACTGCTGTTTACTCATGGTACAACATTTTTGAGATATTTCAAGCAAAAATTGCGAATGATAGGGCAACGTCTCATTACCGTTAAATGGTGCTCAATTTAGTCCGAGACTCGATATCGCATATTAGGTAAACAATATGATTTTACAAATATTGAAATTGACGCTGGTTAGAGTAGGACAGGAAATGTATCAACCCTCTTCTCTTTCGATTTATTTTCGACGTCCCGCTATGGAATTGTTTCCATCCGTTTATTTATTCATCTTTATTGTATAAATATGGAAGAAATTATTTTTTATACTCGGCAACGAAATCTTCCCACTTTCAAATGTCTTCTACTGCACTCAAGTCAACCCCTAGCCATGGGGGTTCAAACCCCCTCAAGAGAACAGGCCAACGATAAACGAAAGCATGCAAGATGATTACCTCTCGCAATTATGCCATACAAACACAGCTGAAGATTCGCGGGGTACACATGCTAAAATAAATCAGTTAATATTTTCATTAGATTTTGTGCGGAAGTATTTCTGCCCCTAGATTGCTGGCGATGCAGTGTTGGCTCCATTTCTCTAAACCCCCACGGACAAATCCTGGATACGCCCCTACTGGGATCCCCCACTATTCATTTCTTTGCGAAGATTTATTAGTCTTCTCACTCATGAGCTCTCACTTTTAGCGGCTTGAATTGATTGATTGCCATTTGCCGAAAAGATACATTATTTCTCATCACTGCTTTAACTTATTAATTTTCTAAATCCAGGTATTTCGCCGTCTAGCTTTCCCTTATGGCTGTAAAGATTCTGTTAGATCTCCTAATCTTTCCATTCATGTTTTTTTTATGTTTTTCTCGGTAATTCTGTGTCCATTTACCACTTCTAAAAATTCCTCCAATTAATTTATTTATTTAACCCTTTTGGCGAGGTTAGGCCAATGCCCCTCTCTTACACCCCATCTCTGAATCTTTAATACAAAACTCTTAAATACAAGAAAAC
Organism: Ladona fulva; assembly: GCA_000376725.2. Classification (NCBI taxonomy): domain Eukaryota; kingdom Metazoa; phylum Arthropoda; class Insecta; order Odonata; family Libellulidae; genus Ladona; species Ladona fulva. Next base: position 174,071 of record KZ308755.1, on the reverse strand, counting down.
AAAAAAACTCATATAAAATATACAATTCTAAAAAACTATAACTATGTTTAAAAAATAAAATAAAAAGTAAAATAATTATTATGTATATGAAAGATTTAAGTTGTGGGAAAAAACTACTCGGCTGAAGGCTTACGGAGGAAAACCCACGATGAGATCCTCACAATCCTCACTTGTTAGTCGTTCTGCCAGAATCACAGTGAGGTTTGGGGAAATTGAAGGATCCTAAAGGTAGTTTTGCGATATACTGTATTATTTCTCTTGTTATAATTACAGTCGAAATGAATTTTTTGTGACTTCTCTGAGCTAGTTTGAACACGTTAGATTTACAATTGTAGATGATAGGGATTTAACTGTCGAATTTCGCGCAGCTCTCAGCCTACACTTAATGAGGCGCTAAAAAAAGAGCATTTCCAATCAATGATTTTCTACTACAGATAGGATGGTTCTTTTAAGCATGTTTTTAGATTACGGGAGAAATCCTCGAGATAAAATTGCTGCATTTGGTTCCTTTTCAATTTTATTTGCCTTTTTTTGCATAAAACAGTTTACATCCTCATCATTGATAGTCATTGAAGGTCAATGAATACCAGCCTTGCCCACGCTAGCAAACGTACCTCCTCCACCCCTTCAAATTTGCGTTGTTTACATATCGCTGTTTTCCCAAAGGTTACTCTGACTTCGCATATCGCAGAATCTCGCCCACACACGCTAATTTATTTCCCTTCGCCACATTCACCAGATAATGAAATAATAGAAGACCTCAGCTGCAAATGTCACGACATAATGGAGGTCATCGTAAAACTTTATCAAACGGGAATGAATCATCAGTCTTTGCTTTTTGCCAATTAAGAATTTACCAAAACAATTCAGTTATTCTGCCGAGAATCTCAATTTCAAATTAAAATTCCATATAAATCTACTTTTGGAATGTCATCGTAGTTGAATTAGCCAGCTCTTGCCTCTCTCACAATCAGCCGAAAATGTTGGAAAATACGACGAGAATTATCCGGATTAAAATAGAACTTTAGCGATACTGGATGGACCATGCTTGCTAGTCAATCGGATTATATTAAAGGGAATTATCGGGATATCCTCCCGTACATTTTTCGATCCTCAATCTACTTAGAACCTATTCGCGTGGGATGCTCCTAAAACTTTCGAGTGAAAAGGCAGAATAGTAACGCCGCGTTCGGTAGCGCTTCGAACTGTTTTGATTCCGAGCGATATAGAGTAATCAGCATGGAGAACAGGCTAACAGAGAGAGAGAGAGAGAGAGAGATAGAGGGAGAGGGAATAATTCGCAATGGCAGACCAACACCCGCGCACCTGTTGGAGCTAAGCCCTCCTTCCACATCGCCCCCTCCTTTTGGCTACTCCCACACACACTTCTCATCTCATTCCCATTTAACCTTTCATATGGAAGAACGCCTACACTCATGCTCTCTCTCCTTCATACCCACTTTAAATGGGGATGGTGGGACGGAAATGTTCAAATGTTCATTCTCTTTGGCATTCATTCGCCTATTTTCCTCTGCATTGTCCCATTCCCTTCACGCACACTTCATTCGCATCTTTTCATTTACAACCACACGTCTCCACCAACTTTTAGTCCTCCTTTCTTTTCTTCACTTTTCCTACCTTAATGAAAAAGTTTATTTTTACCGCTATCCTCTTCTATGCCGTTTCCTTCTTGCTTTTCACTTTAATTTCGCTTCGACAACGACGATCGAATAGAATTCCTCCCACACTCTGCATGCGTGAGCAATCTAATTCTAATATCAGTATGGGGCTCAGCTATTCGGAGGACGGTTTCAACGTCGAACGCCCACATGAAGCTACAGAAAACTATTAAAGGAAAACGAGGGAAATAGATAAAATGAGGGTTGAGGTTGTTCTTGCTTATTAAAGGTTCCAACTTTCGCTATACGTTCTCAATTTTGCAAGTACCACGATTTTCTCCAGTCTCATTTACTGCTCATATATTCTAGATGGACTCCAACTGGCTCAAATTGACTCTAAGTACCCTCATTTCTGAGCTTGCCTGACGATTCGTAGATTAATAGCATTTAGTCTTCAAAAAGATCCGGAGGAAACTGCAAAAACTTCTACGTGATACTGTCAAAGTGAATTGAAACTTGTAAAAGCAGTAAAGCAGAGTTCTGAATCTACCGACGCCAAAGATAATATGATTAGCCAAGTCGATCCACCTTCTTATTCTTCTTAACGTCACCATATACTTTGCAATAAATTAATGCATTTGAGCCGTTATAGGTTCCATGGAAAGTTTTGCGCAAAAGAATGTCAACAATACTTGAACGATTCCACCGGAAATTTCTGAATTTGAAATGTATTGCTCATCTACTTGAGTATAAAAATTGCGAATTATTTTTATTACTTTTCAGAAAATATACATTCTTTTTTCACCAGCGACGCAATCTTAGTGAATTTACACCTGAAAAATCACCCTAATCTTGGCCATAAAAGCTATAAATGTATAATTATCGAAAGTGAATGTTGATTGCACTGATAGATACTGAGATGTTTGTGATAAAATTCCATTTAAATTATTTTAGAGAACAATTTATAGATTAGATTATTCAGCGTTCCTTAAGATGTGTAAAATGTGTTTTGTATCAATAACTAATAATAGCCGTATTACAGGGCTAATTGTATAACTATCTTATCTATAAATTATCACTGACAATCTGAAGTTACAGAGAGTTCCATATACGAACAAGGAGCATACGATAATAATTATATTAATTTCTTAGAGCTTGGGCAGTACAACCCAACTAATGGCCCAGAGACCTCATGGAACGCATAACTGCATACTGCTCCGAAGGTGATTCTTTATTGATAGTTTGAACACATTTTGTGTACAAAATGTGTTGTGTACACACAAAAGCTTAAGGACTGAAGTGTATAAACGCATCTTTTGCTCGAATCAGCCATGCTGAGTAAAACACTCATATTAGAAATTGTTGTAATATAACTATTAACCTAAAGATTTTAGACGAAATTTTCACGTTTTATAATAGAATGCAGTATCTGTAGCCGGCGAAATCTTTATAGTAGCAAATGCTGTTCACCATTAGCTAAGAACCTCTTTACTTCCTTTTTACAATGCCCTCTCTCCTTTTCCTTTCTCTTCATTATCTTTTCGCTATTCACGTAAGAATGAGCTGCATAAACCGTATTTTGACTCACAAATGGAGGTCATTTGCGCTTCCGAAAATGACTTCAAAACTCTTTTTACCTTTCTCCTAAAACCTCAATCTTCTCCTTTTTCTTCTCTTCATTATTTCTCAGCGTCTCTTTATTTTATTCCTCATTCTACGGCGCCTTTTCTTTTACTGTCCATTTTCCTCCGACTCTTTTAATTTTCCCTCCCTCCTTAATCCACATTCGTTCCTTCATACGCCCCTTTCTCATCCGAATTTTTTGTTTCTGCCTCAATTTCTTTTTCTTGTTGCATTGAAATGGTAGATGAATTGTAAATGTGGGTAGAGTAGTAAAAAGTAAAAAAAAACACTCCAGAAACCATCAAAGAAAGCACGGCTTATGTACATTTTGCTCTCAATGAGAGCATCTTCAGAGCTTTGTCGGTAGGATAAAATTATGCATCTTAGGATAAACTATGTTCAAATTTTTATTCTGCTGGCAAAGCTCTGAGGATGCTTTCATTGAGAGCAAACTGCAGAGATGCAAGCTGTAAACATTTTCCTTGGTGGTTTTGGGAGTTCTTTTTACTTTTAGCGATTGTAAACACTTTCATACTTGGAGAGAATGTTTTGCAAGAATGTAACAGTAGATGGAGAGATAGAAAGTCGTTTGGATACAGATGAAAGAGCGTTAGTAGTATGTGGTCCGCGATTTAACGTGAAAAAACATTGAAGGAAGCGAAATGACTGTATGTAGTAGTATGATACATCGACATCGCCAACCCGCGTTTCATTCAATTATATGGAATTAAAGTTAATGTGGTCAAGCACGACTTCGTAGAATTTCACAATTCACATATCAATTACACATTCTTATATCATATTCACATATCAATTTCACATTTCATACTGTTAAATTATATGGACTTTAAAGTTAACATGGTCAAGTTGACTTCGTAGAATTTCACACACATCTTAAAAGAAAAAATATTCGTAATTTCCTCGGCGGAATTTTATAGACTATTTTTGTCGACGACTTCAGATCTTCAGGTGAATTTTGCATGGGTGCAATAGTAAAATATGAGAGGGAGGGGAAAAGGAGAGAGTATGTTTAACGATTTCCAAGTATGAGCACTGCCTACACACTGGAAGTCCAGGCTCTGCGTTCGCTGACCACCGTAACAACCACAACCTCTGTAGCCACTTACACCACGGCTTCTTCAACCTAAGAAGAAAGTAAGCCGTCTCGACGCCCTCGACATCGTTAAGATTTCTAAAAGAAAGAAGAAATTCCTTACGAATGAATATCCGTTCTCTAACCCTTCACCTCCCCCCTTCTTTGTTCCCCTCTCCCCACTTCCCTCTATACCCTCCTTAGATATACCTCTCTCTACACCACCTTCATTCTCATATTTAAGCCTTGCATCCAAGTAAATTTTCACACGAAGAACTCGTTGTCGAAACCAGTCAGTAAAATTCTGATGTGAATCAAGAAGTTTTCTCTTTCTAAATGTATATGAAGGAATATGGAGGAAATATAGAAGAAATTATTTAGCAAGGCCAGCGCCAAGGGAGCCTCCCTTACACATGACCTCGTATGCTATTGTAGTGTGAATTACTAAATTAGTTAAAAATACAGTAGTAAGGGGTAATAAGGTGTGGGAAGGAAATCTTTGCAACTCAAGAACACCGAAGAAAAAACCCAAGTGCAACGCGCGTTAACAACCATCACAACAAGAAAATAGTGAAGAAAAGTAAAATAAAATATTTAACCCAAATACATAAGTGAGCCACAAATTGGAATGAAAGAATCAAAATAAAAATTCAAAAGATAGAAATAGACGGGAGATATTGGGAGAACTGAAAATTAAAATCACGACATCATTGGAATAAACTATGAAAATACAGTATTAAAACTAGGACCTATTGTAAAAAATGGTCATATTTGTCACTCACACATGTTAATTACAATTTTCTATCGTATTATTCCCGTTTACTTAAATCCGCCCTTCCCGGGAAACCATTACAATGTCTGAGCCCTTCCTTTCCAACTATGCCTCGGTTCTCCTTTCTGAACTTCCCCCAAACGTTACCTACACTTCCTCCGACCCCCATTTCTTCCCCAATAACCGATGTTCTTCTATTTTCTCCAGAATATGAGGATCGTTTGCGGATACCAATCGCGAGAAAATAAAACCTTTTAGAAAAACCACGCAAACAGAAGGAAGAAAAGATACAAATTTTTTTCCTTTTGCGATGGAATTTTTGCTCATCAATGCGCTCCTCAGTACAGATGTTCTTCGTCCACGAACGTTGTTGACGAAAGCATGTTTTGATATTTATTTATAAATATACGTATCCAGACTGCAACCAACCTACCTACAAACCTTTTGAGATTAATTTATGTGGAGGATATCCCCGTTTTCTCTTATTTGTTTCGGAACTCGTACCTTTTTCTCGGACACTTTCTGCCGTCTTCATCTGTTTTCGTTTCATTTTCCATAAGATGTACAAATTCCTTTCTGCTGTATATTTCCACTGCCTCTCAATCTCCAATCTTATACACTCCCCGAGTATCCTTCCACTCCTCCTCTCTCGTTCCCTTTATGAGGTCTGCTAACCTTTGCACGACTCCCACGGAACGAGCCCAGAGGACTTCATTAGTTCTGATTAGCCCTTCTCCGATGATATCCAATGGGCTTATGCCGTTGCAATTCGGAAACCAAACATTAGGCCTCTCTGAAACTCAAAAATGCGGAAGTTCACGCAAAGTTATTCCCACACGATTTCAGAGGGGAACATTCTAAATTAATAGTGGTCAATACCCGTGTTCATAATACACAGCTACGGAAGTTTTTCCATTTCTTTTTATAAATTGGTATTCCCCTAACACCGGTAAACCATAATTACACAACTTCTAAATTTCGAGAATAATGAAATGTCGACTCACGGTAGAATACTTAGTTTTTTATATCCTTTTATCAGTGCCTGTATTTTTATTTTCCCATAAGATTACGAGTCAAAATAGGTGTTTCAGCACGAAGAGTTCATTCCTTTTTGAAAACCAAGTGATTATTTATTAATCTGCAAACTCCAGAAATAAACCTAAAAAATGTACTTTGAAAGTATCTTATTGATATGATGACGTCCTGTTTTTGTCTCGAAATCGCGAAAACTTTATTGGAATCTTAAATAATGAACCGTTCATTACCTTCTTAATGCCCTCGCCGCTACTTATTGATGATTAAATCTATGATAGCTTTTGAGCTGTATATTAAAATGAAGATAAAGAATAAAATTTACATAGTAACCTCTTTTTCCGAAAACTAAGTACATTATGCTATACATTATACTTACACTTACTCACACTTAACCGACAAAATAGAGGCTATTACGCTATAAACCAACATATGGCGATTCAAGTGAAATGTAATAATAATAATAATAATAATATATTTTTATTTAAAGGTGAGATTAAGACCTATTAGTTTCTTCCTTCATGTAGACCTTTGTCACTACAGATAGAAAGAATAAGGTATCGTACGTTGAACTCAAAGAAAGAGGAATAAAAAGAAGTAAATATTATATGGTCTAAAACCCTAAGACTGCACTTAGGAAAAATTAAAAAACCCCGGCAGGTAAACAGCCACGAGAAGGGGGCGAGAAAAACCTGTGAAACCTACTGGTAGTTGCAAACTTTTAAGAGAAAAGTGGAGAGTACATACATAGATATTGATTCTGAATCACTGTAAGTTTGTAGTAGGACACGACAAAACAGAAAAATGAAACAACAAGGAAAAAAGAAATAACGGAAAGAATATTGAAATAACAATCGAAATTCATGAAAAATTAAATGAAAAATAAACACAACTTTCGTAGACATTTAAAACTATACCGGTGGTAAATCTAATTTTCAATCAAAATAGATAAAACATAAACAAATTAACGCAATAAATACAATATTTACAGTATAATTAGTTAAAGAGAATAATGTATTCCATTTAAGTCATAAAAGGAGTTAGTTAAATCTAAGGAAGGAGTAAAATCTAAACAAGGAAAGTCTTATCTACCTTACGGTTTAGTCTCCTTGTAATCTATGGGAAAACTAATTATTTTTATGACT
>KZ308755.1:114909-166049 GCA_000376725.2 Ladona fulva | reverse complement strand
CTATAACGTTTCCATTTTTATAAGAAATTTATTTAAATAATATAAAAATGTATAACATAATTAAAATAATTAAAACATACATAGTAAATAAAAAATATAAAAAGAATAAAATAAAAATACCTAATGGAAATAAGTATTCAATTAAAATATATCTTTTCTTACATCATATTGCTGTACCAAGGAAAATCTGGCATAAAAAAATTCTGACTGCACCAGGACTCCAACCTGGAATCCTCCGCTTCGGGGCAGATTCTTTAACCAATTAAACTATCGAGGCAGAACAAATTCTAAAGCCGTTTATCATTCCGTCGCATTCCAGGTTCGAGTCAAGGTCCTGTCAGAACTTTTTAATCCCCGATTTTTCCTAGGTGTACGCCGTACAAAGATGCTTTTACCGTTTTCCTTGTATCATATTCTTGTATTCTATGGAAACTGTGTACAACCTGTAGACCACGTACGACTTCCACATACTTCTTACTCATCCACTCTCCTTTTCACTTGCATAAGAGATTCCTTAGGTCTTCAAACTACGTAATCCCGCCTTCTACGGCATTTTTGATTAAGTTGACCATACTGAGATCCGAGGTTACCGAGATCATAGGTTAATGAGCAGCAAACGGTAACAGAAATCCCAAGTTTAATCCCCGTAATTGATTAAATCACGATTTTTACGCGATTTTCGCTCAATCTCAGCCGGCAGCTCCCTTCGTTACACATCCGTCGATTTGATTCGCTGGCATCCCACTTCCTCCGAGACAAAATTGAAGAAAATCCGGGCGTTAGCGGCTTGGATGCGGACTTCCTTCGCTCCAAATTTTTCATTTTTTTTTCCCTCCGACCGCTGCTCTCCGTAAATTGGCGCCGTGGAGTCTCAACAGTTGTTCCGCAGCGGAATGTAGGTCGCCTCGTGCGTCGCATTCCCACTCACGGTATCTGCATCCTCCGAAACAGGCGCATTAAAGGTTGCACAGGGGGCAATGGACGGGTGCGAAATTAAAAATTATTTCCGCGCAAATGTCCCTTTGTGTGGGAACGTCTGCTCCGTTTGGTTCTTGTCAGAAGCGCATGTCTCTCTGCTCTTTGGTTGTCATGTCGGCGTTATTTGTCGTGTTTTTGTTTAGTTCGGTGCTGCCAGGTATGGGAAATGAGCTGTACGAGCGCATTTGGGTGTTTTGAGGTACTTCTGGGTCACGTGACTTCTTGCTTTAGGCGGGAGTACAAAGCATGTCATTCTCGTTCATTTTCATGAAGGAGAGTCGAAAGCATTCTATCTGTCTCCTGAAAAATATCAAAAACTAAGCTTGCGGTTTGCGGAACCGTGATATACTCTTTGTAGCTGTATTTGTTGACGAATAAATGACAACATTTTTTAAGGATAGTTATTTATTTGTCAAACCCAAATTCAAATCAGCTTATCATCAGACTATATTATCTAATAATTAGGTATTATTGATGTTTGAAAGGGGAAAACAACCTAAAGATCTACACATCATATATTATGAACTGTATTTACGGACGAAAAAGTGGTGTTTTTGTAAGTAACTACTGCCATAGAGGTTGAGAAGCATTGCCTTAGGATAAGTGGGTAAAAGATCCATCGGATGATTTTCATTATTGTACGTCACTAATTAGAATAATTAAAACTAACTTGAATTTTCTCACTATTTTCGAATTACCGAAGGAATTATCGGAAGCAGTATATCTCTATATGATTTAAGAGTAAAAAAAGGCTTAAAATTGCTTAAAATCCGGGAAAATAGTCATGAAAAGCGGAAGAAAATTAACTAGAGCAACGGAAGAAATGATACGTGTTTGAAAGTAACTAATTAAAGTTCTCGTTGACGATATTTTCCAAAATCGTAGAAAGAGGCTGAATATGTAATTTAAGAATGATTAATTTCAGCTTTCCTACATCGTGAATATTAATTTAAAGAGTTTCCCATAGGTATTGTTATATGTTATGAATAAAGGATACTTCTGTTTTAGAAAGTTAAAATAATCCCCTCTTTAAAGGGTTTTTGCGAAATCTTCATTAAAGTATTTGGAAATTCAAAGCACATAATATCGCACCACGATAGACCATTAATAATGCATTTTGCTCTGCATACCTTACACTTTTGAGGAAGCATTCCAATAAATTATTCATATTAGACGAGCAAAATGGACTCCCGGATATCCAAGCGGGTTGCTCATTCGCTTCTGGTGGAAGTGGTCCCGGGTTCGATTACTGGTGGGAGCTCCCAAGTGCAAAAAGACCTCATTGCTACTACAAACGAAATGTTCTATCGGTAGCAGGAGTAAAGAGGTCTACATTTTACATTTATAAGGCAATTGTCATGTATTGTAGTGAAAGCTCTAATTAAGTTACATGTTTAAATTAAGCGAAAGATTAAAGAGTATGTATCGGTTAGATATCTCCAATTAGAATGATATTCTAGATGAATAAATAGTTAGAAGAAGTAAAGTGGATGCGAATGCATGTCTTTAGAATAAAAATAATGGAAGTGTTGTTTTTAAGTGAAGAACATTGAAAATAGCTTACTTTCTTTTAGCTGCTTTAAATCTTAGTATTTAAGGAAGTGTGATATAACAGTCAAAACTAATTAATGTACAATAAATATTATTCCAAAATACTTACTCATAATGTTTAGTTGTGAAATATTCTTAAGTTTAAAGGAAGAGAATAGACTGTCGGCGAATAAAAAATCACGGTGGTAGTTAGAAACAAAACCTTTTAGAATTCGATGGGTTCGAATTTTTATGAAAAATAAAATGTGTACGTAAAATAATATTTTGGAGTACAGTGACACTTTACTAGCTACAACTGATTGATAAATACAAAAAGTTAAATGATGCAGCACTCTACAGAGCAACGATTGGTAATACGACATACTTGCTACTACAGCACTAATGACTGTTGAGTATTTTAATCCGAACATACATTTGTAGCTAGCCGGTGATATAGAAACAGAGATTTGCGAAGTAGAATTAATCTGGGGAGGATTCCTAATTCTCAGTGGGACTCAGCGCTAGCAATTAAACGGAGGAGTAGGAAGAAATAAATTCATTGGACGATAGAAAAAATCAACGGGTTCACGCCCACTAAACCTAATCTCATCTCATTCATCATAAAGTTTGACTCCCTATAATTGCGTCATTAAAACTGGATATACGTAGCTCTTGAAGATTTGATTTCCTTAGAATTTTCTTAAGTAAAAGTTTTTCCCTTAATTCGTACATTTAAGCACAATACCTCGATTAATGACAGAATTATATATTATATTTTTGATTTCCTCATTTAAATGGATTAACTTTCATCGGTCTTTTATCCGCGTCAATTATTTTACTACCCACTCTGACTTTCCTTAACCATCCCCATCTATTTCTGCTGATTTCACATCCACATATTCATGAGCCTCCTAAATCCTTTACGCTCTCATTCTCGAACGTAAATTATCTCCACCCTTCCTCTCGCCGCCAATGAGTCCCTTTCATCTCACCCTTTACGCCACAAACTCAGCTACTATGGCAAGTGGTCTGCAGCTAATGCCGGTATAAAGCGATCCTGACGCCTTAAGGGGAAATATAAACAGAAAGTTAGAGCCCAATACCGTTATATAACTTGAATTTCGCATAATTAATTTTAACGGAGTAGGAGCGTTGTAATATGCTACCCAACACTTCCTTCTCCTGCCATCCTTTCTCTCAATTTTGCGGATAACATTCGAACTGTCGACACCTTAATCCCCTGATTTCTACCCGCAACGGTTTCTGCATATCGCAGTTTCTTTCCCTCCTGTTGAGAGCATTTACCCAATTCACCTATCGCACCGAAACGAACCATCCTCTCCCGCGAACCATTCTGTTATCTCCTATCTTTCCACTTTCCCATCCTATTTTCGCCAGCATCTCATCTTCTTTAACAGCCCCAACTCGTTGCTGTCGAGTGCAGACCGCCTCCCCGCTAAACCGATCCTCTTTCGCCCACAACCCAAACCTTTTAAAGAGAGAAAGACCACTTTATTCCTTAATCCTTCCGTCGCTACCTCCTCTAATCTTCGTTCCTATTTTCTCTCATCGACTGAAAAACTCTCTCTTCCCCATCTAATCCCATCCTCCTCAAGGAGCCAACCCTTTCTCTCTTTCCCTACATTCTTCTCAAGGGCTTCATTCATTTTGCAATTTCCTCTACACGTTTTTTTTTATATTCTCCGCTATTTTACCCTTGTCTCGGTCTGAAAATCCATAAATTTTGGAATATTCCATAATTACGTTCGCGACCCTTGCAACCGAGGTTTCAATTGGGTTCCGCATGCAGAACATATGCAACCCGCACGAAGTGCGACTATCTACGGTAAACTAATCGACAGGATATTCCACTTGGGATAGGTAATCTCCACTTGCTGTCATGGATACTATACTCTCTTGTGGTTGAAATTATTGTTATTAATTGAAACTTTACAGTTGGAATTGTAGTCCTGTGGCAACTTTATTAATTTCAATTCTATAAAATGATACAATATTATTTACAGAATTAGTTGCAGTGCTAATTACAAAAATACAGCGTTATCGATCATTACAATACATGCGTACATCTTTCAGTTAAAACACTACAACAGACCTAACGTAAAACATCTCTCGAAAATTAAATGAAATCCCATGCTCTCATGCGCTTTCATAAAATAAATCACCGAACAGTTAAAGAAAAAAAATTCATGAAAAGATGAAATTACAAAATCATTCAAGTTTTGAGAACCATTAAAGACTCTAGAGACCGACAGCTAAGAGGGATTGCATTCCATAGAATATCTTTCCCCCAAAAGGACTAATCCAGCTCTATTTCCTAGCACTCGAAATATCTAATCCTTCCTCCTGAATTTCTATTGAAGTGAATATCTTACACTTCAACAAAATTGACGAATATTCATTTTCTCCAAAAAGTGACAAAGGAAGTCAAATATCCGATTGATATCAAGATTTTTGTTTTTCGTAAAATTCGTAGTCTTTGAATTCTTCAACGTCAAAGATTCTTTTCTGTCTATCTCGCTGCCTACGGCGACAATCCTCGGGGCAAGAATTAAAAATAGAAGGAAAATCAATATTTTTACAAAAAAAGAGCCAAAAAGATCAAAATGATAGAGTTCTGTTAAAACTTGGAATAAACAATGCGTGAGGAAATTTTCTTTACTAGGCCACAGATTATTTTGGCGATAAAGTAAGATGTAACTAAAATGTAATTTTAATTTCTAATGTAATTATACATTAAATTGAAACCCCTTAATGTTCATACAATTAATATGTACATACATAATTTGCTTTAGAATTAAACAATCTTCACAGATTCAGGCGAAGAAATCCATAATAGGAAGACACTTAGGAAAAAAGGTACTTTCTCCAAAACAATTATTTATCAAACAAATAATAAATAACAAAAGACCGGATTCGAACAATCGATTTCGAATTCGACGATTTATCGTCCAATCCGAAATCGTAATGTCGAATATCGTTGAAGCATCGTTCGAAGATGAACCAGATGATGGCGATAAATCGTCGAAACCGGTCGTGTCTTATTTATCATTTGTTTAATAAATAATTGTATGGAAAAATTACCTTGTTTCTAAGTATCTTCCTAGGAATTAGATGTTTATTCATAGCGAAGTAACCCGATTCACATTATCTATATCTTAAATTGATCTTTTTTTCAAATCATGTGTGCGCTCTTATATCAGGGGACTTCAAGATTTTGGCTATTGTGGGCCCCATCTGCTTCTGACCGGAAGTAGTTTGCCCCTTTATATTGCTCATCGCTACACTATGAATGATCCTGATTAAAGAAAAACATAATTTTTTTCATCGCTATGCGATTTAAAGCGATTACTGTACACCACTTCTTCGAGTATGTATAAAAATTAACTTCCTTGTAGTTAAACTTCCTTCCTTAGTTATCACAATATTAGGAAGAACGCGTCACAGAAATTTCGGAAAATAATTACTAAATTTCTCCAAAGTATTATTTTTCGGACCGCACGAAAATCAGTTAAAGGGCCGATTTCGATCTTTGGGCTTAGGGGGTTTTAAGGTTAAGGTTCCATTATCCCTTAGCAATATATCAAATGTTTGACTTATTATTATCTTAATCTGTGTATCCTGAGAAGATCTGAGTAAGCATTTTCTAACGTATCCCTTAAGATAGTTGTTATTAACACGAAACAGTAATTAAAGGAAATTTATTCCTTTGTTATCTGGCTGGAAAATCCACCTCTTTTTAGCCGAGATGACGTCATGCCTTTTAACTTTCCATCATTGCCTGTTTTTGCAAAGTCGTCAAGTATTTACATGAAATCCGGCTTGCTCCTTATATAATTTTCCGTAGACTGGATTCGAGCCAATTTTTTTCCGCTCGGAGACAAGCTTGCTGCGGTTTTCTCCCACTAACCCCACCGAGTGGAAATCTGTTTGCTGCGGATAAGATTGTGGATGAATATGTTCCAATTGGTTCCGGAAATACCCAGTGCATTTGAATTCGAAGAGGGCTAAAGTGTAGTGATGATAAGGTTTCCACTGACTGAAATTTGTGCTATCAACTTATTCTGGTCGAAGATCCGCTAAAAATAAGAATAGAAATTTTGAAATATTTTCAGTATTTTGGATATTCTTGGCATTATCCGGATCCGGGTTTGTACTCTCTATGATCTATGGAGTCCGAAAAACTCGGGAGAGCTCATAGTGGGTACATGTGTTGTGTGCAATTCCTTCCATAAAAATCGAACGGCGTATTGCGTGATGCATAATATTGAGGGGGTGGAGGAAACATACATTGAAAGAACATTCAGTTGTAGGCTTTGTAAAGAGACAGTGTTTCTTCCTCTCGAAGCTTACGTTTAGCGGTAATATCAACATCAGAAAATCTAAAATTTATTTTACAACAGTTTATATCCATAATATAAATTGTATGATAATTTAGAATTAAAAAGCCTCTCTCTGCACGAAATCTTTTATAATTCATTTATTTATTGCTAACTAATAATTTCATATAAAGGCATCATATCATACACACAGCGATTCACGTTCTGGCGGATACAGAACTCTGAGAGCTTCGCAGAGACAAAAAGTCTTACAGGGAAATTTTCAGCATTCATTTTAAAAACTCAATAAAGCTTTCAAAGACGAAACCTTTGCCCATTCGCTTCAGATGCATTTGAATGCATTTTTCCTTTTCGCTCATATTATATCCTAATGAAATATTCGTCTTGAGTAGACTATAAAATGTTAGATATAAAAGGATTTTCGCCTTTCACTTCCTTTCTTTATAAACAGTATTGGTGAGGTTAATTGAATTTAATTTCTAAAGTATGAAAGAAATAAAGTCACATTTACGTTTTTCCACATATATTTAAAATACGACCGGTTTCGGCTCAGACCGACCATCCTCAGACCCGAGAATTCTCAAATATAATATCCGTGGAAAAACGTAAATGTGATTTTATTTCTTTCACACCTTTGTGATGATATTCCACAAAATTAAGCCATTCACAATTGATTTTAATTGCTAAGTTTAAGGGTTCATTTACGTGGCTGTTGAAGAAATTCATTAAGGTGAGATTAAATTGGAACTCTTTCATTTCTGGGACATCATTAAGTAAAATAAGTAGAAAAGACTCCTGAAGCCGAAAACGCAAGTTCGTTGGCAAGGAGTTGTTAGGAGATTTAAGGCTGACTCACCTCCACAGAAGGAAAGTTTCAAAGGGGTAGAAGCGAAAAAAGGAAACCTTTTACCGGCCAAATCGTTAGAGCCAAAATGACCAAAAACCACAGTTGAGTACCTAAACCCATATTATAAGGTCAAACCAAAATGTGGTATAGTTGTTAAAATAACGACTTCAAAACGTGAATGAACAAAAATAAAGGAAAGACCACAGCAGTAAAACTCATAACTGTAAATTTCATAATAAAGTTTTACACTCTATTAAAAAACAACATCCAGTTAGAATTGAAACGTAAATTTCGAGTGTACGTCGGGTGACGTTGGCGTGCAAGTGAAACAAAATAGAGGAGTAAACCCACCACAACACAGATTCACAACGATCGAAACCAGACAGAGTCCAAAAAATCTAATATAGAAGGAATAAAGAAAACTTTGTAAATTCCACAAGGATTTTATTATCTCTACCGGCTTCACAACCATCATAGGTAAAAAGTATAGGAAATGCAGTCACTTACATTAATAACATTTTTTACTTGATGGCTGTGTAGCCGAAACAGGTCGCGATAAAAACACCCTGTGGATATTACAAATTTTTCTTCATTCAGAATGCCTTTCTATGAAGTCATATAAGATTAAATATAAAATGTTTTAAACGTTGACAACCTTGTCAAATTGTAAAAAATGAACGAATCGTACAAATCGAACGAAGGCCTGACCAATCAAGAATCGACGAATATATCATACAGTGTAGAACAAGTAAGATACCCATTAACGTATGGTATTTGAGAAGATTGCGTGAAGTCGGAAAATTGAAAGAAAGCAGCAAAGACTTGGGAAGAAAGAGCGTATTATTTACACAAATCGTTGTCGTATTCAGTATCTGAGAGATTCTGTTCTTTAGAATTCTATTCAACGTATTGATAAATAGCTGTGTATCCAAATTACATCAATTATTAAGTAATGATAGACCTAAAAATACACTTTCCTGTATGTACTCGAACGCTACAACAAGAATTAACGTATAAAACCTTCCTACGCTTCCGATCGTTTTAAAAGCAAAACTTTGATTTATTCATTACGAATGACTCTATTCCTAATTAGATTTCAGTCAACCCAATTACTTTATTCCATGATTAAGTAAAAATAAAGTCAAAAAATACATTAAAGATACTACGGAGCTTTTACTTTTAGAATCAAAATTCCTCCCAGTTATTCTGTACACCCCAGTTATTCCGTATCTTCAGAACTCGCAGCTGACCGTAAAAATCTGCTGTAATCGCAGCAAATAAATTTAGGAATTCTCATAAAGGGAAGAAAAGAATGGAACGGAGCGTTAAAATGATAGAAGGCCCCTATATTGGATGGTTAGAATTTCGGAGGATGAGGCTGAGTCGGGTGAAATTAAGGGTTCAACCTGACGTAACGTTTTAGTCCGAGGGAAGCGATCAAGAGAGAATGGAGATTAGTGGGGCATGAAATCTACATCTACATTAGTACCCTGCAAGCCGCCTTTCGGCGTGTGGCAGGGGGTGCAAGCACCATGAATTTACTGAATTTACTTCGCTAATCTATTACTTTCGCGTATCGTTCGCGGAAAAAATGAATTCTTGTATCGATTCGTTTTAGCATCTATTTCTCTGATCTTTCTCGCAGTGTCTGAACGGCCTATGTAACATGGGGGGCGCATTATGTCAGCTACATCATCTACGAACGTGCTTTCTCATAGGATGGTATTGCGAATATTAGCGTGGATATGCCCTTGAATTTTAAGAAATCAATACCATCTCACCTCATACTAAAGAACGGAAGATGAAATTGCCGAATTCCAATATTTTTTAAGGAAAAGTCAACCATAATGAAAATCTTACTGTTTATGAGTTGAAATGCAACGTAAATTGAGCTTATTTTATAGCAACAATAATAATGATGATTATGTCAATAATAATAACGAAAACAATAANAAAATGTTTTTGTGATAAAATAAAGATATCGCTCCATTTTACTGGTGGTTTCTTGAGATGCCATAAGTTTCGGAAAGCTTTATGACTGTTTGATCTTGCACGAAAAAATTTTAGGTATCCGAGTATCTTAGGATTAAATCTTAATAATCGAAGTTTTTAGAAATAATTTTTTTATATATGAATTATTTCATATATTTATATTATTACTTACTAATAAGAGATTTATCAAAATCAGATCTTACAATACATCAATGGTGTTGCCTAACACAATAACTATTTCCATCAATTCACACAAAAACTTTTTCAATTTTACCTGAATACGTTAAAGATATTATAAAAACAGAAACTACGTAAGTTAACTAGAGTCAACTAATAACGAAAATTTCATTCGGTATTTCAGTTTTGTTAAATAAAATTTTCAAGGTGATACGTAATCTATGTTGAAATAATAATGACTACGACAACTATAATAATAATGTAAGAAAGCCATCTCCCATTAGTTTTATACGCGCGACCGAAATCACTTTTTCATCTGCTCTTCATTTTGTGGCTGGATTTGCAACTGGAAAGAGCGGGTCGCGTGAAAAATCACGGAAATAGAATAGAGAAGAGTGTGAAAGCGATAGAAGATGCAGAGGGGAAGGGAAGTATCGAGGGGAGTGCAATTTAGAGTGGGACGTGTGGTGCGAAGGGTAATTGGGGATGAGATGAGATCGAAGAAATTATGGAGGCGATAAAAAGGGAGCGTGCGTATCGTTAGCCCTGCATCATTGAGGTTCTTGCGGTAAAGCACTTAGGACACGGATGAATGGACCGGATCAACTCTCTCACCCATTCCATGATTTTCATCACCGTATCAATCTTTCCGTCCGTCGGAACTGCTCTCTATGTCCGTCTTTCACACCTGTTACTAGATGGAATGTCATGGAAAACTAACCAACTGAGTATTTCAAATCCACAGATATTGTGTTATGGAAGAACTTCCTAGCATCACTTGAATTTGATTTAGAAATTTTTTATTTAAATCAGTTTCTGGAACCCACATTTTCGCGGTTGATGAGATAACTAAACTAACTTAAACGCGGTTAAACTAACTTAAAAAACTAAAACTTAGATGAGCAAAAAGAACAGACACTCACAAATGTGATTACAAATTAAACTTGCAGCAAGACTGCATCATCATTAAATGATGATGTGAGATATCAGAATCCAATTCATGCTGTAAGTATAGTTTTAATTGCGGTTATTGTGTTTTTAAATGTCCGTCACTCTATAACGCCTAACTCTGACATGGCACTGCACCAAGTTGAGGATCTAAACAACCATTTCATCTGAAACAGTCACAAAAGAATAATGCTTTTTTTCTTTCTACTTGAATTTTTCTATTATTCTCGGTTGAATTGGTATTTAAATTTACTAATTGCTTATTCATAAGATTCATTTGTTTTTCAAAACGAGCTCTGGGAGGTTCTCGATATGTTGTAAAAGGTTATCACGTAAATATCACAACCATATTTGCACAGACATGAGTTACCTATCCTTATTATGTATGTCTCTTCTGATAGTTACCGATGAACGAGAAGGACGAAAATGAAATAAGTCGAATAAATAACGAAGAAGTCCTTTGAAGAGAAAACGAAGAACGAAATGTACGGATAACTTAGACGAAAAGACGAAGGAAATCGATCTAGCTCACGTTGAGGCTTGGTAGTCTGCTGTAGACAGTATTGTGAGGAATAGACGAAGGGAGGACTTATAGAGAAAGACCTAGGTTAGATTACGAGAGACTGGTTTTGGTCAGTATAAAACTCAAGAATTTTGAGTGTATGAAGCGATCGGATACAGAAATTATGTCTTGGAGAGCTACAACAAACCAATCGATTGATTGTTAGCCTACGGTAGTGACCCATGCTAACAAGAATATTTAAAAATCAATTTCAACATTTATCACGTGTATATGATATGATGGTGTCAAAATGTATCAATATCATTCCGAAAAATTTTAAAATCTAAGTTAGAAACAAAATTTTTTTAATGACCTCACACAACCTATATACTATATGCTGTAGAATACATATACTTTACATACAGAATAACTACGATTAGTATGTATAGCTATTTTGTGGTTCAAGTACGGCTGATATATTTATCGCTCTTTGATTTCCTTGTCATATGAATGAATATAAAAATGAAATCACAGTTTTTTTTATAAGATATACGTGTTTGCGAGTCAAAGTTAAAGAGACTAAATCAGTTTCATTCTTACGAAACGAGTACCTATTTTAAAATATCTTGATTTTGAATTTACGAACAGGACGTGAAGGTACGTGAGCTACTTTAATGGAGAGAAAGTTTTAAGTATGAAGTTTGTAAAAATAAACCTTCTTGCCTTCCTGCCATTGAACTTTAACTTTCTTCTTAATGATATGGCTTATTTTCTCACTCTTTCGTTTCAGACTTATGAAAGGTTCTGATTGTATTTGATCGATTAATAAGAGTGTGAACCTTATGATAAAACGAGTAAATCATCAATGTAATCAACTCTATATATCAGAAATTTTAGAGATTTTTCGATCTATTTTAGAACTATATCCCGAATATATATTTATTTGTTTTAACATTATTAACAATTTTTGGCATTTTCTTGGTGTCATTTACTTCGCAGTCCACACGGAAAGGTTTGAAGTTCAAGTCATACTTTAAAGTACAATTTATAGCTGCAGACATTTTCACAGACTAAAAATGTTACCTTTCCATTTCGTGCGGACGCTTACCATGAATGATACGGAGATAAAATATTTTATTTCAACCTTTAACGACCCGGAAAGTCCCTCGAGGAATCTAATCGGCACTTTTATTTCGGTCTCAACCTTTCGAAAACAAAATGCCTTCGATAGATTACAAATATATCACGATTTCATAAACCTGTGTTAATCGTGACGAAGGTTTAAAAGAACCTTATCTTCTTCGACTCCTTATCGGAAGTGACTCCGGCACACGCAAATGTTTTTACGCGTGGGTCTCCAGATGTTTGTCTTATCAAATTGTTCGTTGATTAAAAAAAATGTTTTTGTGATAAAATAAAGATATCGCTCCATTTTACTGGTGGTTTTTTGAGATGCCATAAGTTTCGGAAAGCTTTATGACTGTTTGATCTTGCACGAAAAAATTTTAGGTATCCGAGTATCTTAGGATTAAATCTTAATAATCGAAGTTTTTAGAAATAATTTTCCCGTTTGTGTTCGTAAACGGTTAGTATCGCATGATATCAGTAGTTGCATGCGTGATTAATTTTGCTAGTTATTATTTATCGTGTAAAAAGATATTATAATAATATAATGCAATCTGTACATGATATATTTTTTGTCGTTTCCTTTTCCTTAGTGAATTTGTAAGAGTGGAAACGATTTTACTTGGAAAAATGTGATTTAGGGATAAGGTGATTAACAAAGGACAAATTTAAAGTATTCTATGTTTTAGGTTGGTTTAAGTGGTTTGATGAGCATTTTTATTGAAGGACAAGTATTTGTTTTAGCATTAGCGATTGGTGAAGTTAGTAATGTATGAATTGTCTTCATGTACCTGATTAAGTATTGTGACAACTGCATAAGGGAGGTTTAACGAGAGTTTTTCCTCTCTGCTAGGGGAAATGCCAGGCAGATTACAAATGTTCCCCCTCCAATTCTTATTTCATAAAATTTAAGGTATGTAATGTAACATTTTTCAAAATTGTACCCACTGCCACCAGGTCATACACCTACTTGTAGAGATATCTGTAAATAAATAAATAAACTTTTCAATGCACCATTATTTTCTCGCAAAGCAATTATTCGTTCCTTAGATATCATATATCGAAGACACCCCTTTGTAGTCGTTTCGAAGTNTTAATTTTTTTGTATTTAGTCAATATTGTTAGTTTTTTCTTCTATTTAGTGTGTTTTATTTTCTTGCGTTCAATTAATATTTATCGTTAATTTAATGATATCATTCATGAGTTTCTTGTTGGGGTTTGGCACTGGAGAACCGATTTACGTCTTGCTTATTTTACATTTCTCATTTCGCGACTGAAACACGCATGTAATCTTTGAGAAACAGTTTTGGATAGTCTAATGAGAATGTCAAAAGGTCATAAGCTCCCCTTTGAGGAGGTCCATTGAGACTTAAATGGTCAGCGGCAATAAATACTTCGTGTAGGCGTCAACACTTTCGAACAATACAACATTTAATTGAAGTTAAACACGTCAGATCGCAAGGAACTATTTTCTTTCGCAGACACGGAGGATATGAGATGGCACATCACAATACAAAGGTCATCATCAGTGAGTCCATAGAAGGCCCTCATTACCCCTCGGAGCTAAACATGGCCTATAGAAAGGATGGGAGTGTGGGAGGACAAAAAGAGATTTCAAAGTGAGGGACAGGCGTGGCGGAAGAAGGGCCGGTTTGGGATTGAATTCCTGAGAAAAAAAGAGTCAAAGAAGGTCCGGAGGAGGGGGCGGAAATAAATCTCGGGAAGAGGGTCCCGCTCTGGACCACCTCCGGATCCTGGAGTCGGAAGGGAAAGGCGAGGAAAGGTCGGAAAGAAAGGAAAACGGGGAGATGGACAAAAGGTAGAGGAAGAAGATTGGCTCGTTGAAAAAAAGATGGAGACTGCGAAAGAGAGTGGCGATTGAGTTGAAGATTTCCCTCCACTTCTTACCATAGAGACTGGTGAAGGTCTCTGTAGTGAGCCAGCGACTGCGTGATACGCATAGGATGGATGGAAGTTTTCGGGGGCGCAAAAAAATTCCGGAGTTTGCGTCCGTTCCACTGGAAAGGAAGAGTCGTGCGATGCGCGAAAGTTTAGGAGGAAAAAAGTGAGTTAAAGAGGAGTGTGTAGCATGAAAAGGTCTCTAGAACTAAGGAAAGGAATGATGAATGGCTTTGCAATTTGGATCTAAACGTGCTATCTGTCACGTATTACCTGTGATACTTTCACGACAGGAACGCATCCCTACATCTGTTAAATATCAAGGTAAGCATGTGTAATGATGCGGCGAGTTTAAATAGAAATGAATATTTTGTGAATAAGCTGGTTGTTTCGTGGCAGAAAATTACAATGACCCTCCATTATAATGGTTTTGTAAGAGATAAAGTAAAGATTATAATTTATATTCATGCTAATCCATTGTATGTATCATATCTTATTATATATATAGATTAACTATAATATTTCCTTTAACTCTAACATAACATAACATTATAATACCAGGCTCTAGAGTCAAAAAGAAACCCCAAGAAAGAACGATAGATCTTTTCATTCAAGCATTTACTCACATAGGAAGTATGAGCAAATTTCTTTTCGATGTTTGTTTAAAATCTTTATAAATTTAGATATGAACGTATATAGTACGGAGTACTATACGAAGTACGGAGCTGTGTTAAATTTGATCCGTTAGTTTGATTGTTTTAAATTGTTTTCTTAAACCAAGTATAAGGAGTAACTTTGAGAAAAACTCAGTAAAATATAAGGAAGGAAATACCTCAGAAAATATTAAATATCATAATTCAGGAATTTTATCTGAGCGTCCTGGATATGTATGCTTGATGTAAGTGCGACCATTCTGCAATTTAACATTTAAGCTCCGAAAACCGATGAAAGGTTCAATTTATGTTAAGGGACGAACGAAGATTTTCAACACGCGAACGAAACTCAACGAAAATGCAATAAAATAGATACAACGCTAAATATACTCGAGATTCTGTGAAGGCAAAGGGAAGAAATGTGGATAAATTTTTTAATTTTTAAAAATTTTTAGGTTTTCTGAATGTACTTGCTAAAGTGTTGATGCAGTACACAATTCGAGGCTTCGACCACGTTTCCATCATTTCAGCACGGGGTTTGAAGGGATCGAAAGTAGTTACGGGAGAAGTCAATCTGAGGCGTCGAAGGAGTGTGTTACCAACCGCATTACTTCCAAACGGAGTGAATTCCAACAAAGGCAGGGCGTTACGTATCCAAACACTCCTAGAACTAGGCCAAATTCAAAAAGGCAAAGATAACACTTTGGGGGTAGAATAGAAACTGCTCTACTCTAGAGTGCGATTCCATCACCATAGATATTGAGGTTTTGCCATACGCTCACGTTAGCCTGGAAAATGAAAGACGGAGATTGATTCAGGAGAGGGTTCCAAGTTGAATGAGAGAGTAGATGGGGAAGTTTAGCCGTTGAATACGTCCTCACTGAAACTTATCAGGATTTCCATTACTTCAATAAAAGCAGGTGATAATGCGTTCCACTATGTATTTATTTCTTCAAAGAAGAGCTATGACCAGTCGTAAAAATAATGATGTACGTTGATCTAAGTTTTGTTTAAGAAAGATACAACTTCAGAATTATTATANATCCAATAAAACATACGAGGAATGATAGGAGTGATTAACATGCGTAAGAAAATTAAAAACAGTTACCCAAATCGACTAACAATATTCGCGGATTTAATATAACTTTTCCATTCCATAGATATTTACTGAGAAGATTTAAATAGTTTACGCGTTTATTTGTATTATTTATTTTTTGTGAATCTTTGTAATTTGTTTGAATTTATAAATTGAATCTGCAAACTGTAGGACAAACTGCCTTCGGGAGATTTTAGAGGGATTTTTCTCTCGACTAGGGTGACTCCAAAGCAGTGTTCTTATATTTCATTTCCCCTTTAATAATTACTACCACCTATCCTGTTGAGTATTTCTAATCGTTATGTATAAAAAGGTCCTAAAATCGTAGATATTAACTATATATGCTAATGTCTCGGTACTTCAGGCAAGGAAATATTTGTCCTGGAATCGCCCTCGACAGCCGAAAGCATCCGGTAGCAGAAATTAGATTTCACCTAATCGCATATGCATCCGAATCTACAAAAATTTCGCCAGCCAAATCCTTCTTCGTTAGTTGAGTCATGATAATAGCTGAAAATCTTCCGCTGTAGAAAAATGCCTTAGAAAGGTTACTTTATATACGAGTTATATCTGTACTTTAAAATTTGTCGATGAAAAACTTAAGTAAAATCATAAACGAATTTAACGAAATCATAACGATATGTATCACCATATATTTATCACCCTTTCATCTTTTTGCGAGGACTAACGAAGTCACTATCTAAAATGCATTAACTAGTTTGGGGCCAAGACTGGCAGTAAATGTATTGCTGCACTAGTCAATGAATACACCGTACAAATGCCACGAAACTATCCAACTACATGGAAGTTCCCACTAATTTAACATTAATGACATGGCTCTTTTATTCCTTTGATTGCTTCAAATTCTCTTAGGCTTTAAATAGACAGATGCTAAGACATGCGTTTTAGTAAAATATTTGAAAGCTGAGATAAGATGTTCTATTCCTCATAGAAAGCTCTGATACTCCTGATATTACGATGTCATACTTCCAAAATTTAATATGTCCGTGAGGGTAGTCTTATTAAAAAAATTGTAATATAACCGTAAAATGAAAGTAAAGGGCTGAAGACGGTCATGAAAAGTCATACGGCTGGGAATATTACCAAGGAGAAGATGACATGAAAAAATTCTCACAGGACCTGGACCTCTAGTAGAACTTGCCTTTCCTAGAAAATTTCCCAAACGGCATAGAGAAATGTTCAGTCAAGATAGCTTAATGGTTTAGCTGAAAGTGGAAGACCCCGGTTTCGGTCCTGATCCTATCAGACTTTTTTATGTCCGTTTCTTCTCGTAAATTTATTCCGTTTCTTTCAAGCAAAAACCCGCACGACAACAAGGTTATATCAATTAGAATTTTAATACAACATAGCTTAAAGGATCAAAATATCTATGATCTTGGTCTCATACCTCTAAAGTTACACGTTGGATTTGATTCAAGGTCGACTATTAATTTCGTGAAGATCGTACAAATACTACGGTTGAGATTTGTGAGGATTATTCGTCAAAACTTCCCGAAATCTTTTATGAGTTAAAGGGAGACAAAAGGAAACTCCAATCCCATTAATGAGTTCCGAATTCTTCGCGGAAAGTTTAGAGTGCAGATGGAAATAAGGCCATGGAATCCTGCAGAGAATTTTCTGTTGTCTGTCGTGGTGAAATTGCACTTGAATCGGATATAAAAACAGAAACTGAGTTCCAAAGAAGGGACTCAAATAAATAACTGGCTGTCACACTCTCCGATCACACCATTTTAACATTGCCGTACGGGTGACACGAGATGCATTCGTCAGCATCGATAAAGGGTATGTAAATATTCGGTTCCTATTGCAATGGGTAATGACTGGTGTGCCAATGATTTAAATAAAAGGAATGAAAATGCTGAATATTTAATGGTTCAACCGAAATTATTTTAGAAGTTTGTGGACGGGAATTGAGGAAAGGTTTTTTAACTTTGCAAGGTAAAGCCGTGCGGCTGAATCCCAAGGAAAAACAAGTGTGAAAACTAGCGACATGACTGGGACTCGAACCCAGATCCCCTATTTTCCGGGCAGTTATTCTAACCACATGTTCTACCGTGTCGCGTGTACATGTACCACGTGGCATCGTTGTTTAGTGGTACCTGCTCGGAAAGTGGGTGACCTGGGTTCGAGTCCCAGTCATGTCGCTATTTTTCACACTTGTTTTCATCTCGCTTTTTTCGTACCTGTTTTTCCTTTGAAAATGGGGTTTCTGCTTTTCTGAAGGGCATTTCCTTATTATATTAAATTATATTTTATATAAGATATAATCTTGATATTATAAGAGAGAATCACACCGATCTAGCGACGTTAAATTAGGTATTAATGCTGGTTATTAAGGTTTTATTACTTAGAACGATGATAGAAACAGTCAGTTCAAAAATATAGTATCAGATTATAAATTACTCAATAATAATGGAGTAAACGAATGGCATTACCGTCGTACGAAGTAAGGGAATGTGTCTTCTGTACGTTAACAGTTTATGTATTCGTTGTCATTTGCAGAATGTATAAATATGTCCTTTTACGTATACTAATAAAAAAATATTCTCCACTTTCTAAAATACAGCTCCTCCTTTTTGCTCAATCTCTTGATTTATCTTTAGAATCTCTTTATTTACTTTACCTTTAGAAGAAGGTATCGTTAATTCTAAGGTAGACGTCTGTTTACATGAGTGTATATTTGAGAAAAATATTTACAGTAATTTACATGAATGTTACTCCACAACGATAACGGGCACAAGCTATTACGCTTTGTAAAAGTTCGAAACGGAGATACATATAAAAATACATTATAAAATCTTTTGTGTGATATAAAAATACTACTATGATTGATAGAAATAGGATTCCTCATAAAAAGGCGAATTTCAGGCCAAATCTTTTGCTAATCTTGAATTTATTTCGCAGAAACTCTCATAAACTCCAAGAGGAAGCATAGCAGATTAAGCTCGTTAGAAAAAAATGTATTATATATATTTGCGGGAACGGGATTTCGTTTTCTTCCAATTTATGATCTTTTCGAAAGCGCCCATCACTACCTAATTGGTAAAAATCTGTGCTTTCTGCCTCCCTTTTCTCTTTGTTCTACGTAAAACTCGTTCGTTCCCAGCCCCACATCGCTCATTTCTTTCTCTCTCTCTCAAGCGCCAAATATCTGCCTCACTCCGATTCCTGTTTACATTCCTCTCGGGTGAAACGAGAGAGAAGAGTTTTAATCCGAATACGAAAAACGTTTATCTTTCTGTGTCTTTCAACCACGATACGTTTTCTTATGCTTTCACTTCCATCCCCTCAATTTCTGTTATCTTTCTCCCTCCTGTTGTCAGACCCCAATCCAAGATGTGATTTTGGTTTTCAGATTTGATATTATCCTCATCGTAGAGATGATGCTAATTATCATCGACATAAAATTGAGGCCAATTTAATATATCTGTTCCGATCGGAAAAGGTATGGCAAAGAATTACTGTTTTCATGTTATTTGTTCGACAACGTGAACTACTATTTATTATTTCGCAACCCATATACGAATATATATATTTTAAAATAACGTGAAAAGCTTGAAAGCTATTAAAGTTATAAATATGCAATAACAACGATGAAAATATGTATTATTGTGACTCCATATCTTTGATTTTCTTTAATTTCCAGTCTTGCAGAGCAAGGGCCGGTTTAAACTGTACAGCATTTTGCCCTCGAATAAAAATAATCGATTTCTCTTTCGTTAGATCCACTATAATCTCTTGAAAATAATTTAAATCACATAATAATCACAATTAATTTTGCTATAAATTGTTAAATTTTATAGTGATAGCCATGACTTGCGAGATATCCTGGTCTAGGTGAACTTCAATTTTCCACAGTTTATAAAACTTTAATTCGCGATACCATATTGCATTCATGTTCAGTTATCTCGTTTAAAAGGGAATTTGCAATGAAACTGTCATTCGCATATTTTTCCGTATTGTCGAAATCTGATGTAGCGGCCCAATAGCAGTCCAGTCTTAGAGAAATTTATGCTCGATTAAGCTAGAAACATTTTTGCACGACTTCCTAATGAAATTGCACATTCGTTTCATCATTGGTACGGAAATGCATCGGCTAACGGGTAATCGGGAATTCCCTTCACGATTCCAAATTTCTATATCGATAATGTATATTAGTTCGAGAAAAGCTCCAAAAGCCGTTGTCCTGGTCTAGACGAACTTCAATTTTCCACAGTTCATAAAATTTCAATTTGCGATACCGCATTACAACGGCTATTTGGAGCCTTTCTCGAACTCTAATGTCTTACCACAGCCGTGTTCCTTTTCCTTATAGATTCGGACTGTGTGTGTATACCACTGAAAATTACAACATTTCCTTAATATCGGCGGAATACAATACGCATTGGTCGATCTCGGATATTTTGTGAGACATACGCGCGTAAAAATCCTCCAAGAGGCTCCCGGATAGTCAAGTGGGTTGTGCGATCGCCTTTGGTTGGAACGGTTCCGGGTTTGATTCCCGGAGGGGGCCCATACTTGCAAAATGACGGAAGTAGTCGAAGCACTTTAATAATATCCCCCAAAAAAGCCGAATCCCCATTCAGTAACCTTGTCCAAACATATAGAAAAAAATTTCGTTAGCAGAGTTACTCATTAGACACGATATCCTAGTACGTTAACTCTACCATTTCATGTTAAGAAGAATTTAAGAGAAAACAACCGATGACGTTACTCTCCTTCAGCGATATGCTTAAAGTATCGTAAGAAATACCCAGCGTTCCGTGACATTGGAGCTCATGACATCGTGAAAATGGCCCCCGTTAGGCGTCCTCCAGGGGGATAGGGCCTCTTCGATAAGAGGTTTTCCCATTTTCCCGGCCTATAAACTGCCATCTCATCTCCGTAGTCGAGCTGAAGGTTGGTCGCAAGTGTCCTTCCTGGCCACACCTTTGCGTCAATCACAGACTCTTATCGTCTTCATCAGCATCATGCGCTCCTCCGACGCGTACACCGTTTCCTCCCTCCACACGCGCCCTCGGCCACGTACTTCCGAGATAAACCCCTCTCCCTTTTATTATTTCACCCTTCATTTCCCTTTATACAATTCTCCCGTATTCTTTCTCCTTTCGCCCAGTCTTACCCTCCCCGGCGTCCCTTTCATAAAGTTTCGACGCCGCTTGCTTTTTTGGTCCATTGAACAAGCATCATTGTTTCTAAAAACAATGGACTCGACCGTCCGAGATGAATTACACCCGAGACAATGATTTTGGGAAAAGTTTCGAGATTGAGGTGAAAGGGAGAGTGGATTACATGGCCGACCTCCGATCGCAAGTATTAAAGTTTTGTTTTCATTTCGTCGACGGAAAGTCTCGTGCTTCTTTGCAAGAGTTTTAGGATCTGTTTTTCCTCATTAGTTCCACAAACCAGTTTTGGTGTCCAGAAATCATTAATAATCGTTTCACATACATTAATATAAACGTCTCTATTGGGCGAATTCGGTAATAGAAATTCCAATATACATTTACATTAGTACCCCGAAAGCCGCCGTATGACGTATGGCAGGGGGTGTGAAAACACCGAACTTATTAATAAGCTACCTGATTCGTATTCCATATGCTATCAGAAAATAGAGACCAGTGATAGCTATCCTTTCTCGCTGCAATCTCGCAAAATCTCTTTGTCGTCTGGTTTCGGAAATCGCGATCGCTGAGAACTGGAATCACGATATCCCCTATTTCGTCATGTGAATCAAGTTTCAATTCAATTTAAGATTTAACCCGCTAGCATAAATGTTAACTAGAATTTTTGCAAAATAATATGTTTGCAAAATCAGGAGCTGATATACAGGAAAAAAATTAGGAAGTAAGAAAAGAAAGAATTATTTTTTTAACAAGAATACCCTGATATTAGGTGATAACAGAAATATATTTCCTCCGTAGAAACACACCTTCAAAGAAAGAGGGGTGTTAAAAACCTTAAGCGTTGCTTTCTGAGAGAAAAAAGTAGACAGAGATGGAATGTAATATTAAGGATTATAAAAATCACAAAACTACACAAATCGGAACTTATATACTCGTGGCTTGGGCAAAAGAAATCAGTCAATACATTAGGAACCAAATAAAACCTGCATGATTGTATTTATCAAACAAAATAAAAGAAATAAATAACTGTTTTTTGCAATAGAAAACTGAAAAATACATACAACCACAACCCTAATACTGCAACCTCAATGTTTTCAATGGTTTTTTACGCCTTCCTTCTTGAGTGGCCGTTTTCCTGCATGGGGGGTTTTTCTTCATAGATTTCAGTTGTAGAGTTTTTCCCCATAAACCAAATCTTTGTGTTTTAATTCTTTTATATATCTAGTTTATCTGTATTAGTGTAATTTATTTATCAATTAGACTGCTATTAGTTTGTATTTACTTTTTGTACTAATTACCTCGTAGCTATATTTTCCGCTTTGTTCGAATGTAGTAGTAGTAGTAGAATTCCATTTATCGGTGCCTCAGCTAGGGTCATTTGCACCAGTTACAGAATTGTTTGGATGTATTGATTTATTTTTCTAGATTTAAGTTAATAGTAGTCAATTGCTTCTGGTTATTAGTGTAATATTATTATCATGTAATATCTCCAGAGGTTAGGTGGAAGAGAGGCCATTTGGCCTAACCCCACAGCAAGAGTAAAATAACAATAATACAAAAAAAATGTTAACGGCAATCGTATGGTAAAAACATCGTGGGCTAATTATTTATTTATAAATATAGCTAATTTGAGCATTTGTCAAAATTATTGTAAACCCTCTAAACTTTCCAATAACTTTGCTCACCAGCTGAATACTACGATGAAAAATTTCACAGCTGACCGAAGATCCAATAAAACATACGAGGAATGATAGGAGTGATTAACATGCGTAAGAAAATTAAAAACAGTTACCCAAATCGACTAACAATATTCGCGGATTTAATATAACTTTTCCATTCCATAGATATTTACTGAGAAGATTTAAATAGTTTACGCGTTTATATAATCAATTAAATTTACGTATAGAATTTAAACTGTTTCAATTTGCAAAGTAGCTGCTAATTTCTGCTTACTAACGAAACTAATCCTCTTATTAAAATTCTATGGGACGAAAAGATTTATTTCATTTTCCACGAAGTAGAGCTTGACGTATTCAACGATATAATTAATTAGGATCCATTTTCAATGGTGATACATGATGTGTTTTCCGTCACCTGTAAGCATTTTCATTAATGTTAACAATTGAAAATGAAACTGCCCATATTTTAAATTAACTACTGTGACCGGACGATAATTAGATACGTTAGGAAATTTACGGTACCAATCGTGGTTGGATGCAGCATTAATTTTACGCAACTAATGGGCTTCCTAGCAATATTCTCAGATTAGAAATCTGAGATTGATTTTGTTGCTACGTATCCATAGGATCTTTACTCATTTGGGATTGATTTATGACCTATAATTATTTAGTACCTCAAGTATAGTTTCCTTCAAGACGTAAACAAGGTCCATCTGAGCTAGTAGAGGATCCTAATAAAATAATTCTATGAAGGGAACTTTAGATTAGATGTAAGTTTAGTTTCACATAATATGCAGATTTAAGATGATGCTGTGTGTCGAACTGTTGTTATACATCTACTTCAGATAGGGTATCATAATCAGAGCCATCCCAGAAACGGAGCCTGGAGGTCCCCCCGGGCTTCAAAGGTCTTAGAGATGGATCAACAGGGGATGTTGATCGTTAGCCTAAGTTTTGGTGACTCTCAGGAATATCGGCAAGGGATAGATAGAGGATTTGTGTTGCGGGTCCGAATTTTTAAATGAAATAAGTAGTTTTTAACGGGATTAGTCAAAATAGATTAGTTTAAGGCCATAGAATAGAGTGGCTTAGCCATATAAGTAGATAGATAGATAGGTACACTTGGGTTTCTCTTCAACTTAACCGAGACTTAGATATATAGATGATTTTCCTGCAAACCTGCTTTTCATGAGCATTAAGGGACAGAGGACAGCTTAAGATAAGAAAGATTGAAGGCAGATTATAGAGGATGCCAAGGCCCACCAAGGGCTGGAGCGACGTGAAGAGAGAGATAGATTCAAGAAAACATAAATTTGTATCTATTAGTAAAGATTTTTAACTGGAATTGTAATACTAATATCGAATCGCAATTTCCATAAATCAATCGAACACAGCATATGTTAACCATCGATTCTTACGGTGTAATTCTTGCCTGATCCAATCTTTTATTTTTGGTGTTACAGCGACAGTACTTAAATCAAAAGGACTGAAATAGCTTTTCTAATTTTTTGGTTATTTATTGTATTAAGCAAATTTTATCGGCGTGAAAATAAACAGATCATTAAATCAATGAATTTTTGAGATTACCTATATGGAAGGAGCGCATGAACAACTCCCTGTCATCTGTATTCGTTACATGTATCATTATAAGCTACTCTCATGCGCTCAATTTGATTGTGATAATCAAGGGCTCCCGAATAGCCAAGTGGGTAACACGTTCGACTTCGATAAAAGCTGACCTGGGTTCGATTCACGGTGGAGGCACGTGATGACCTCAGCTGTTGTAGCTCTTCTGAAATTACTACTATGATCATTAAAAGCCGTTACCAGATCCTGTACTTGATGTTTGATTTCGGTAAAATAGCAAATCTCGGTGGCGGGCTGCTTAACATGCTAACTTTCCAACGACTCACAGGTTCGAGTTCCGGCCAAGAGGTTTTTTTTCCGGTTGGGGAATGGAAATCTTTTTCCGTTCATAGTTAGGTACCTTACTGTTATTGTCCTATGAATGGATGTTTAAGGAGGTTCAAATGAATAAAAATACGCTACGATGTACACATAGTACATAATTCAGGAGATAATTTTTTTTATTCCAACAAGTTAAGTTAATTAGTTTATCGCAGTCGTTCATGCACCACTGACGAAGGCATGGAAGAAAAAGAGGATCGTGTTTTGCTTCAATTTCGGGCATCCGAAGTTACACCCACTACAAGGTATTCATCCCCTGACAATCACTTTCGTATATCCTACACCGGTCCCCGGAGGCTATGCATGACCTTTTGGCTCCGAAAATTTTCTTCGCTATGTAAATATGGCCGTGGAAGAGTAGAGAAAGAACCACAAGGAAGGATCGAAACTCTCGAAATCGTATTTCGGTTCAGGTGGGTGTTCGGCACCCACGCAAGCAACTCTCTTCTATCTCTACTTCGCCTCCCTCTCATCTCGTACTTTTACCTCATCTTAACGAATTGCACCCATCGCCCACTCTCCATTGTATAGTCATACTGCGGAAGAAGTCGCGCCATTCATCCGACGCCGTCGATATCAAGAGGAAAGGTCACCGCAAACGAAGGAAATGGCGGAGTGTGAGGGAAGAGAAGCACGTGGGCAGACGAAAAGGGTAATCGTATTTCTTTGGGCAAAAAGGTACAGGTGAACGAAGGGATGGACAGGAGGTGAGAAGTTGCATCGAGTTATAAATAGGTGGGCGGTAAAGAAGCCCAATATAAGACTGAGAATGTAAAAGTTGGGATGAGAGAGGACGCAAATAATTCCTCTGACTTGTAGCACCCGTCGTAAAGAAAGCGAAAACTGAAATATAGGTCAGCGAAAAATGAGGTGCGATTTTTAATTCGAGACAAAAGTCTTTACATTTTTGCATTCTCAGAAAGGAAAGTGGTTGAGTAAGGATGACAAAATTATTCTTTGACCAATTGTAATTTATTCTAACTTCAGGCTTCGGTCAATGCAATTAGAGATTAAATACGCCAGTAAATATTAGCTCACGTTTGAACTGGCTATCGCCTACTTTTCTCCTTCATTATTTTCAGGTATAAGACCCCGGAAATACCTACATTATAAAATCAAACTTATGTTATGCCTGATTTTATTATTTCATGCCTATCTGTGTTTTTGCTATTTTTTCACTCCCCTTCTTGTGCGAGTGCTTTCCCTCACCGTGGATTTTTCTTTGAAGGCCTTCAGCCGATGAGTTTTTCCCCACACCCCCATCCTATTATTTTTTGCTGTTTTTTTAACGATTTTTAATTTCTGTAATTCTATACCTATACCATGTATGCCTTCAGAGGCTAGGTGTAAGAGAGGCCCACATGGGCCTAATATCGCAGAATAAAAAGTTTTATAATAATAATAACGTGGAGCTAAAATTTAAGACTTGTAATCGTAAGCACTTCTTCTCATAGATAGTGAACATTCCGTGAAAATAATACATTGATGGTTCGGAGGCAGTTGGTCGAAGGGCAACCGGTCATTTGCACTACTCATTGCAAGACCTTTCATCGCTGAGAAGACCACTCATCGAAGAGACTATTCGAGTTAGCGACACATGTTCGGAGAGGCAAATTTCCAGTTCGGATGCAAATATCTCTTCGCATTGTTAGTGGTAGTAGTATTTTTAAAAGTGCTTCGCACGTGAGCCCCCACCGGGAATCGAACCCGGGACCACTTTCGCCGAAGTCGAACGCGTTGCCCACTTGGCTATCGGGGAGCCCCCTTCGCATTGTTAATGTGGGCATTTGTTCCTGTGCGGTTTTCTTAATGTGGGCTTATATAAATGTGCACATAAGTCTAAACTTTTCTTAACGGATCACAAGTTATCATTTATTTATAACGTAACGAAAAAAACAACGTCTTCGGCCATGACGATAAATACAACTACTCGATACCTATATGCATCGTTTCAAAAGCCTACCTGATTTGTAAAAGCATTCGTAAAATCTACTAATACGACTATAATGAGTGATAATAATGAAGATCTAATTTATCATATCATAATAGTTAATAATTTTTCGGTAAGCTTACTACAGATAATATATACATTTCCTTCCGCCGACAAGTAGTCTCAGCAATCAAAAGTCTTGCGACGGTTAGTCCTTTCGATCGGTTTCCTTCGACCAACTGGTCTTGAACTTACATCGATGCAATCAATCACGTAAGATGAACAACAATTTTAATTTTCCAGTGGTTTTCTCAGAAGACGTAGGGCTTTATTTAGCAAGATGATCATCGAAGCAATTCCCTTTTAGAGACATAGAAAAACTACCCTTTGCTTCCTTATTTACCCATTACTTAATAGCCCCTCTCTGGGCCAAGAAATGGCTTCTGTAGGGGTCCGTACAACCTTCTTTGTGAACTACATTTACGCTATAGTACTGCAAACAAAGAGGATTATTATTTTAGTTATTTATAGATACATTTTATTCAAACAGGTTTTAATATTCTCCTGAGAAAAACAAAGATCTTCCTAAGTTAGAACATCTGCTAAAAAAGACGCTGAATTTCTTATTATATCTTCACATCTTACGGAAGCTTCGATTGGTAATCAGATTAAATAACAAAAGATGTTCAGCAGTCGGAAAGGAGGAAAGAGGAAGAAGGAAAAAAGAGGAGAAAATGAAGATGGTCTTTGACGCTTCTCAAAGCAGAAAGGAAAAGTTGCGTGGGCTCTTGTCTATGAGTATCTGATACATAAGAAGGCGATATTCTCTTAATAAATATCTGATTGTAAGCTTTATGTTTCTATATGGCAGTTTAAGAAGTGTTCCACGTGTTACGATCTTAAACTAAAGCGGTAAAATGCAAAATACTGTTATTCGGAAATAAACTACCAACAGATAAAAGAATAGTCCGATATTTAGAGTAAATAAGATAGTGTAAAGTAGAAGATTGTGATCAAAATGTAACGATAGAAGACGAATTTTATCGTCTAGGGGTCTAAATTTCAGTGATGAGAGAACTAATGGCGTCCAAAGCTTTCACCAAAAGCCTTTCACCTAAAAGAAATTTCTTCCTAAGTTGTTTTGCGCAGGAGACGGTTCACCAAAGGACAGTTTTCTAGGGGAAATTTTTGTCCAGAAACATTACCTTCAAGAGCTCAAGAAGTACTTATTCTAGAATCTTTTACATAGGAAAATATCTTAGCAAAGGGCATAACTTCTGGTTTTTGTCATATTTGGGTGACAAGAAAATTGCCGAGGGCGCTTACGGACCTGCGCGACTATAGCCAAGGAAGAGTTTTAAGTCGCAATTTTCCTTATTTTCTTCATTAAAATGAAAAAAATGTCCCATGTGATCCAACCGTACAATTCATGAAGTGCAAAAGTTAATGAATTTGTGAAAAATAAAGCTAAAGGCTTTAAATTATTCAATAAATAGTGAGCGGGCGACACATTAGTTGGGCGACACTTAAAAAAGTAGTTCGCAGTCATATGGGCGCGCAGCTGAGAGGGAACTCTGCGCAAGAGATGTTTCACTGCATGGATGTTTTTCTGAAAAGCATTTTAGAAAAGCTCACGCGTTGGATTGAGTTGCATCGGGCGGTCTTTGCTCGCAATTCATGAAATAGTCACTGCAGAGTGAAAATAAAATACGATACTTTTCTTTTGAGGAGTCTTGAAATGACCTGGAATTGAACCTTGAAGGCATGATATAGCTCGTTATCTGAAGGCTTTCAAGATATAAAACAGAAGTTACACAAAAATAATAAAATAATTAAAATAATACTTCAAGAAAGGCAATGCTAAACTCTCGCTGAGATATCATTTGAAAGAAATCCGTTTAGTGAAATATCTCTTGAGCGAGACGACTTTTGGATGAAAATTCGTGGGCGTTTTTTCTGGGTTAAAATTGCCCTTGTCCAACCGTTCTTGGGCGAACTGTCTTTGTGTAAAACGTTTTAAAAGCGAATTAAGTATTTCTCAGATGGAAGAAATTCAAATTTCGAGGGCGAAAAGGGTTGGATACAGGCTTGAAAATTACTGGGAAATACTTGGCGAAAGTGCTTCCTGAGTGCGGTATGCATGATTCATAGAAAGAGAGGGAGTGACAAAAGTGAAAACATTCCAAGAAATAGAGGCTCGAGAGAAGAGCTCGGAACAAAGGTGTAATAAGTTCGATATACGAGAGGCTTTCAGGAGCAGGTAGGTCTCAGTGGTGAATGGATGATGGATGCCGTTCCGACTCTAAAGGTCACACGTTCAACAGCTGTATTCCACTGAGAAGAGAAGATTCTTGGCAGATGATTCTCGTTCATCAAAAACGTATCACGCATTGCTATTCCGTGAATTAATTTAAGCTAATGCAGGAGATTAGATCACAGGCAGATGGAATCTGGGAAATGACGTAATTTGCCCACGAAAGATCATCCTAGTATATATTAATTTGTGAAATTAAAAATTTCAATTT
The DNA here is from genome assembly GCA_000376725.2 of Ladona fulva. Lineage (NCBI taxonomy): Eukaryota > Metazoa > Arthropoda > Insecta > Odonata > Libellulidae > Ladona > Ladona fulva. Next base: position 136,698 of record KZ308755.1, on the reverse strand, counting down.
AACTTACGAAATTTTCAATTTAACTCGTGACTTGAAATAACGTAAATTTATTGTGATTTTAACAATAAATACGTTATTATGGAGTTCCACCAAGTATCATTTAGTAAGTTTGATTTTATTCGTGACTTGAAATTTAATCAGGGTTTTTATTTAAGTAGAGGTCTACATATCGAAAAATGAGCTAGTTTGCGTCTTAAAATCATATCTCCAAAAGCGTAAATAAAGGTGTATCCAAGAAATGGGATAAGAATACTGTTGTGGAAAGGTATCTCAGTGGATTGAGCAGTCGCCCGGGTTCGAGTCCCCGTCCTGTCAGCCTTTCTTTCATGTCCGTTTCCCTTTGGGATTAAAGGGGTCTCCATTACAACTCTCACTTTTTCCTACCAATCGCCTTTAATACTCTTAGTTATTCCTTGCATTCTTTTGTTTGTGGTCCTTAATGATGTAACTGGCGCTTCGGTGTCGAAGTAATTAAGTAGGGCTGAGTAAATCGATGATATGAAACTTAGAGCCTAATTCCGAGATGGACTGATGTTCTTTCTGTTCCTGATACCTTTACTAACCTCATATTTCTTCGTGGACTTCAAGCAATGACAGCAAGCCAGTTATTGACTGGCTAGTCATGTAATGTAAAGTTTTTGCAACTGATTAGAGATGCCCCTGTATTTTTTCGATGAATCTAAGGTCCTTATTCCGATTAACCTAATTCCTAATATTGCAATCTTTGTTAGTAACTATCGTTAAGTTTTTCATTCGAATTTGTAAGAGTTATCCTTTACGCTTCTTTTCCTTCAATTAGGATTAGAGGTTTATATCGATCCAAGAACCGTTTCATCGGTGGTTTCCTCCTACCCACTAATACTTAGTCTGGGAACGAGGGAAAGAAGCGGATTAGCTGGCCCCTGGGGAAACACATAATGTGCATTTCAATAGCCAATCATCTTCAGAGGCAAGAAGGCTAGAGAGGAAACTGGAGGGTTATAGTTTTAAGTTGGGAAGGAGGGTGAGGGGGTGGCGTTTCTTCTGGGTGACGTCGAGGAATCTCAATTTCAGAAAGTCGTTTAAGAGAGAATATAGGGCGGAAGCTGGAACTGGACTTAGGTTTTCGTTATTAAGTCCCTCTTTGTTTTGACGTGTGGTAATGCTTTCATAAGCGTCTAATTTTGACTTAATTCCGTACACTTCTTTAGTTTTAAGTTACCTCAATTAATTCTGTAATTGTGTTATCGTTTGTGTTCCGCAACGCTTAATTTATTAATGTCATTTTGTTTGAAATGAGCTTAGTGATCTTTAAATGCTTCCTAATTTTTACTTATTTTGCCCTATGTAGGTTTCTCAGTATTGAAAACGATATTTTTCTTGCCTCACTTCAATTAGAATACCGATCCATAATCGAACTATACAAAAGTTCGGGTTGTAAAATTCTGTTTCAAGACATTCCTCAAGATGCGTCTTTTTCTTCCCCTTTCTGAGGATTCACGTCGTCCAATGCCGCTGCTTTATTCATCATTTAGACTTCAAGGGAATCAAAAATTCGCCTCCAAGTTTCTCCGTCTCTTTGGACAAAGCAACTCTCAAACATTTGTCACAAGCCACATAATTCACGAAACTTCTTACCAAAAATAATTGTATGAAATGAAAGAAAGTTGCGGGATATATACATTGTTTAATGTAAGATATTTTATTTTCCATGAAAGAGATGATACGCCTGATTTTATGACGTTTGCTACATTTCACTGTACCCAATACAGAGTTTTACAGAATTGTTTGAATATCTCAGAGCTTTTTCCTTGACCTTTTCATCATTCATATTATATATATGTAAAGAAAATTAAAATTTTGCATTATTTTTAACAAACTATCAAGATAATTTCCCGATTACATTTTGGATTGTTGGAGGGTATACATCACTCAACAATACAGGTAACTTCGGTCTATCAATGAGGAAGGGTCCCTTTCATGAATCCCTGTGTTTGCTTCGCACCCTTTCAAGCTTTCTTTGTACGACGAATAGATTTAGATTTTATTCGTCATCACAACTGCGAAGAATAGAGCACTCTGCATTCATCTCTTCTCACAAGAAAGGTATATCTCAAAGAATATATGCTCGGTGTCTTCATTCTCTCTCCACATTCACCCTATCCTGCTGCGACCGAATCTCATATCTCGAACTCCTCCTCCTTATCAAACACGCATTCAACAGGTAAAACAGACGAGATGGAGTCAGTTTTTAAGGTGAAAGGGCATCTAAACTATATATAACCGGCGAATAGATCTCATGAATTCCTTTGACACCTGCGAAGAGTGGCTCCGTGCAGCAATTTCTACGCCACTTTTGCTTCCTTTCAGCTACCGTTCCTTCCGGTCAACGTCCTTTTTGTATGCTGGCAGAGGAGGCTTTCGGATGAAAAGTCACTGCTGAGGACTCGCCGAGGCTGGGATTGTATGAGGTGCCCAGATTTTATTACGCTGAACAAAGAAAGTGAAAAGCAATAAAGGACTTTGTCATGAGTCACGTTTATCTATCGATTGCTATTCTGCAATCTGCTTATACTGCAATCTAGAATCTCAATCAAACAGATGAAAACGTTCTTCAATATGCAACCCTTAAAATAATATCGGAAACTCTGGCAGATGTACGTTTTTAACAAAGTATGCAAACGTACGAAATTGAGCTTAGTGCCACATACATTATTTTTGCATAAATACCTTTCCATCATAACTTTTATCAAAATTGATGGATAACCTGAGAAGATTTTTCACTAACGCGTTTCTTTCAATTACCTACGCTCGAATACGAAGAAAAGTTATAATTTTGAGGATAAGATATTGAACTATCCAGAAAATGATGTAATTCAACTTTATGCCAAATGATTTTTGTTGTTACATATTTCAAGCATTTCGTTACGGTTCAATTCCTTTTTCAATGTTCTCCATTTTGGAATCATTCACAACTTTCTTACCTCTTTAGACTCTCTAATCTTCAGAATTCTTTATCGACCGCATCTAGCCCTTTAAGAGTGTTGCATCATGTACTCCGAAGATAATGAACCATTTCCAAGTGAAGCCGAAGTTTGCACTCATCATGATAAATACTTTAAAGATTCCACGTTCAAATTGTTTGGGAATTTATTTTGTTGTACATTTTAATTTACTTATTAACCATACTAAAGAAGTAAAAAACAGTAATATCCATTGCATATTATACATTTCACGCGACTAGTTTCGTTTACAAGTAGACATCTTTAGGCAGTTTTACACCGTAAAAGTTGATACACAAAAGTAGAGGAGGAAGGGGAAAGGTTGTATTGGGTGCGGGAAAGGGGGGGTGGGTTGGGGGGAAAACCGGATCCAGAGAATAAATTAAAAATAAATTTCGTACCTGTTTTATGTATTTATGTAAAAATACACATACCTACACACATAACCTAAGTAACAGCTAGATTTTTGAGATCGCATTTATTACAGTTTATTACTATAGTTTATGACGCATTAAAAAAACAACCAACAGACGAATTTAGGAGAGCCCATTCATTAAAGTTTATTACCATATTTTATGGCGTATTTTCGTGGTTTATATGGAACATTAAAATATTAAGTTATTGAGGCATGAACTATACTTGGCCACTCCTGATCTAGGGTAAAAATTCCTGAAAGAGGATTTCACCTCGGAGGTAGTAGATATTGCAAATGAAGTGAGTGGGAGAGGTTTTACCACTAGGAAATATATTATTTTTATTGAGCTGAACACCTTAAGGCTGATACAATTTTCTACGATATGCGAAAATAACCGATGGTCTTGGCGCTGGATGAGCCATCACCAAGCGAAGGGGCTTAGGCTGAGAGATATATGGGAAAACGATAGGAAGGATAGAGGTAGGATCAAGGGAGATTGGAAGGGAAGGCGTAAAGAGATAAAATCGAAAAGGTAAAAGGAAAAAACCTTACTTTTTTCCACTTGCGTTTTTATTTTCGTCAAACTAAGGACCTTTCACTTCCTTAGAATGATTAAATGAAGAATATTTAAACTCAATCCTAGCTCCGAATATTGCGTGTTTGGTACATAGGGTGAACAACGACAAAATTTTTTTAAAGTTTTATAACCTTAAATACCTCAATTTAAGAATCAATACCTTTAACTTCAGTTTATCGTGCCTTAGCAAAGAATCTATATTTTTTATTATTATTTGCAACTAATGTGATTATTGAAAATGTGGCCTCAATTGGAAGGAGGTTATTGAGTTTGGAAATTTTTGATTGCATTGATATGCTAACTTAAATTAGTTTTGTGCTAGCTAGCAATATAAGTTATTGATTGGGCTACTGCCGAAGGGCAAATAGATTCTGAACTTGTTGTTTTGTGACAGAAGTTAACATCAATTACATATAAAAATAATCGCCTGTTATTTTTTTCAAATGCGATCATGCTGCAATTATTTATCATAAAATATAAATTATTGTAAATTATAAAACAACTTTTTTTGCACAATTAGGGATGGATGTTCGTATAAAATATTTTAAATGGGAACACATTAATCTTTGAATTACTAATTCTGGGTGCAGAATTTTAATTTTTCCAAAACAAAGAAATTTTCGATGATGATTATCCACGAAAACACCAAAAACTCTCTAGTGCTATGAATTATCTCCACAGCTGTATAAGCAGTATAATTTACGGGAAAAAGTTTTTTTCAACGTATCGAGAGTATTGTAACTAAATCGATTCTCGTCCCGCCTACTCCTACGGCATCTACTATTTTCTGTAACCGATCCCTCTGAAATGTATGCTTCCCTTGAAGTAGGAGGATAACTTAGCCTTTATACTGGAATACTTCCAGACCTTTCGTTTGGCAGATTTCCAAGTCTACGATTTACGTCTGTTTTCCCAGTGTACAAAAACTTCCTATGATCAATACTACGTAGGTATGACTAACTGGAATATGATCACCCCTTTGAAAAACTTTCCCTGTGAAATCGCATTAATTTTCTGAACTCAACCGTCGCGAGTTACCGTCTTTCTTAGAATATTCTTCTGAATAACTTTGAATTGGATACTTGGGTGAATTGCAAAAAAATGGACGGCCTAACTCGCCAAAACAATGGGCCCATTCCGAAGATTGGTGTATTGACTCCGCGTGCAACGGCCGAGAAATTACAGAGAAAGGAGAAAGTGTAAGATTTATCGGTGTTGGTAACCTCGTCATAAAGGACAGCTCCTTGCACGCTGACTATGAATCAAGGATATATAAGAATGTATGTTGGCTATGAATCAAGGATCTTTGACCCTCTAAACTTCATATAAAATACGCAGCTGTTTATAACTTAATTCCAATTTACAAGAGACAAAGGAATAGATCAAATAGAGTACGGGGAGTTATGTTAAATTGATAGAACATGCGCTAATATTAAACATACTTAGAATTTTATGCTTTTATAATTGTCAGCTGTGAGAATAGCTGTTGCTTTGCTTTCTGGATTTGACCAGTTGTGTCTCTATTTTATACTGTCGTTTACCCTTGGATTTTGAGATGCACGCATTCTTGTGCTAATTTAAACATATTTCCCTCGTTCTTGTTAAGAATGGCAGTTGTGAAATCTTGAATAAATGATGAATTAAACGACAAAGCGATACTTCGTTTTCCATTATAATATCTTCAAACGATGCCTCTGATATGTGGCCATATATGCCTATATCGCACAGTAAAATATCGGTTGTTAATTTCACCGTAAACAATTCTGTAAGAAATAATTTATTTCCGAAAGATTCTCGAACGAGCATTATGAGAAGACTGACATTCTTAGCCAGTTTTTCATTAACTTTAGGTTCACTCTGAATATTTGACGTGCTTTTTACTAAGCGAAATTATGTTTATTTTCTAATCACTTCCAAATTTGATAACTTTGTAAAATACAGGTATTTTATGTTAATGTGTTGTTATTCGTTCTCTTTTGGTTATTTCTATTGATTTGTCTTCATGTCTTTTATAACTCTATTTTGTTATTCGTTCTTTTTTGTTCATTTCTATTGATTTGTCTTCATGTCTTTTATAACTCTATTAATCTACTTTAATCATCAAATTTAGTTTTCTATCCGTATGTTTCGCAGGTTTTTCACGCCCCCCTTCTTGAGGGTGTTTTCCTGCAGTGGAGATGTAAGAAGAGACTTGTTAGTCTCAATCTCGCCCTGAATAAAGTCCTTTATTGTTATTATTATTCTGTGATGCATTTCAGTGGAGGCCATAGACTCATACTTCGTGATGAAACGAAAACTCAGCCTTAAATATTAGTGAAGAGCAACTGAGGATAAAAAGAGAATAAGAACGATTAATGGTATATTCGTTTAATTCAATGTACGTCAAAATAATAAGTAACCTTGAACTTCTTGGAGTTTTTGTTCCTAAGAGTCTCAAAAATTTTATCTACGTCAAATGACAATGATCCCACTTAGTTTTTTGCTTAAATTCGAGTAATATGGAATCCATTCTAGTCTTAGTGATCGTAGCCTTCAGCTTCGATAGTATTAACGGCCTATTTCACGGAGATCACTCCTTTTTTACGCCGACTTTTGAGTCTAGTCGCCAACAGCACAGTCTTAATCCCATCGTGAAAAACATGCACATCCCCATCGTGTTACAAATTTATCATCGCGTCGTTACGAGAGAATTCGATTAAATTAAAAGTTTCCGCTTTTATAGATGGAGCACTCTTTAAAAATCGTCGCATGACGGACATGAATGGGAAATTGAGAGAATCCCTGGGCTCCTTCCTACGTAACGCTCGCATCGGCGATGACGATATAAATCCCCTTTATCCTATCGATGGAATAGAAATTGCCCTTGTAACCATGTAATTAACTTCGTATCAGCGCTTCCCTTAGAGACAGCCCGTCACGTCGCCTAAACCATCTCCCATTAAACAGCAAACTTGGTAACTGGCGGTGGATCTTTCTTCAGCCCTTGAATTTCGCACGGAGAATGGAGAATAGATGTTGGGATAAACACACTGGATAGGAGGCTATTAAATTCATCCTGGAATCCGAATCTTTACAGAAAAAGAGAGAAGATTTCAATTCGAACCTGCTTCCATTTGAATAACGTCTAAGTGTTCTAAGGTAATGTGAAGAATAAGAGAATTGTAAATGAAGAATCAAGAAATCATTGTAAAAATGCACGAATAAACATTTTTGAGAATTTCTCTAAGATTATTTTCTTATAGCATTTAGTCCAGCGGGCGGTTCGAATCTCATAACCTACAGCATTAACTAGCAAAACAACAAGGCCAGCTACCTCAATCCCCAAAAGGGGAGTGAGGTAGTTAGCCTTGAATATTAAAAAAATGGAGTTGTAAATGTCTAATAAAGGGAAAAAATTGCAAGAAATGTGGATTTGAAACCTTCCAAAATCGATATATTCCATCATACATGGAAGGTTAATGCACTTTCTTAGGAGAAATATTTCTTTTACTTTCCATAGAAAATTAAGCTAACTTTCCTACTCATTTTTGTGTTACATATTAAGCGGGAATATTTTCATCTTGAGCAGTGAAAATACTCGTAATTCAGAAGGATACAATATATTTTAAAACAGAAAATTTTTACTAAAATGAAACAAAAATATTTGATTTAAATTCATTCCTACACACAGTTTTGATGCAAAAAACAAGGAAATTGGATAGCATATATTTCGTTTTCCATTTAGGGGAGCAGGGAATAATTAGATTGTGTGATAAGGGATGAGGACGAAGACAATTATGCATTTGATCGTTATCTATCCATCTCTGTTTTTGCTCCTTAGGTGCGGCGCTGTTCGGATCAATCGATTAATCCTTAAACGTCCTACCTTCGCTTAAATTACGCCTGTGATAAGTGGGTTCGCAACGCAGTAAGTATGGGCAAATTGCAAGCACGGCGATGTGGAGACTAGTTTATCCCGGGAAGCGATTTGCAGCTGGAAATTGCTGTCATCATTTTACAAATCGGAGAATTAAAAAGTTATTTAAAATACATAGCAAATTGTCGTAAATCTCTACTAAGTGAAACTTTATCCTCAATCGTATTAAAGTTCGCGTTAAAATTATATGCATTAGAGTTCGAAAGGTCTTTCTTCTCTTTTCATTATAAGTGAGTTTGAGGATCCGTCTTTTAAAGGAAACATTCAAAAAGATTCGTAATTTGACAGAGTAATTTTCTTACTGTATCTCTAATATAAGTTTTTTGCAAGGTTCTTTTGGACTAGAGGATGTTAATGTCTAAATTTAAGTGGCCCAAAGTTTAATATAAGATATAAAACGCTCTACTAAGGTTTTGAGAGAGTCTGACGTTCAGAAAATATCCTCAAAGATCGGCGGAAATAAAAAGAAGCGCATAGTAAGACAAGTTCCTTAGACAAGAGGCAAAGGGCCTTTTCATTCGCGACCATTTCCTGCTCAAGTGACAGCATAAACCGCTGTTAATCTAAGAAATTAGTTTTCACTTCCGCAGTCAAGGAGATTGTTTAAACTTCTGCAGTATGTAATTTATTATTCAATATATGTTTTTTGGTTAATTCAACGGAATTAATAAATTTAAAAGTTAGGAATGAAATATTTGTTCCTCGTCGTGAATCTGAACAAAAAGAAGGCTATTTGAAATATTTCAATTTGAAGATTACTTTTCGCTCGATCGCAAATTATCGACATAATGAAATGAAAATAAAACTATAATTCTTGGTCATATGGATTACGCCCCGGAAAATGTTTGTCTCGTCTTGATATGGTCATTCTTTTAATAATCGTAAAGTGTACGATATGCAACCTATACGTGTAGCCTCAACATCTGAGGAAGTGTTTAGGAACCGAGGAAGATATTTCCTACGTAAAATTGACACTCCGTTGCTCCTGTTGATAAAAAGAAATCATCACAGATCACCTTCAAAAAACGTGTTAAACCAAAGGAACCACAATTTGACCATCAAGGTGGACAGCAGTGATTAAAGTGGAGCTTATAAACAAAGAATTATTGGATTAAATAATCCGAGAAATGATTATATGCATACAATGAAAGTTGCGTGGTAGGTACGTATCATTGCGAGAATATGTTTCGATATGTTTTCGCTGTGGGACGCACAGTGACAATTTGTGTGATAGAGACTAGTACACAGTTTTGTAACTATGGAAGTTGTAGAAGATATCACTCTAAAATAAGTGCATAAAGAACGAACTTTTATTTTCTTATGTTTGGTTTATTTTATTTAGAGCTAAAAACCTTCGATAATTTTTTTTTTTTATATTTCACGCCTCGCGATCTGGGGGGGTTACTACGTAAGCATCGTATTCGAATCTTCGGCTTCGAATTTGACAGCCTGATGACGCCACAATCGAAGGGATACGCTATCCGAGCGACCACTTGAGTAATTCGCCCAGAAGTCGCACGGAAGCGCACATCTCGCAGGACTTCGGATAGGGGGTCGAATTCGACTCGAATTCGATCGATTTCGAATTTACGTAATAAACCCCTGGTCGATGGTATCCTTGCAAGGTTCTTCAATTCACTGGCAATAATGACGCAAGAAAGAAAACAATTGATATCAATCACTGGAAGTACTCTTGAGCCTTTCTCTCGCTGGGGTATCGTAGTAAATAAAGGAGACCTCTTGAAATGTATTACTTATCGTATAGTATAGTAATGATTTGAGCTGTTGTCTTTCGCAGCTCGATACTTTTGCAACCGGGACCGCCTATCAAAGACTGATACAATGGCGTCTGTTATCTCTCAAAAGTCTAGTGACTCCTTAACGAGCGTGCTACGGAAGCACCTTGTTTTCCATCTCTCTTCCCTAGCGTGCGTGCGTAACAATCGACTCCCCTCGTTGCGCAGCGCAATGCGCCAATCGCAAGGGAAAGCGGGAAGTCGAGAGGAGAAAGTGAAAGAGGGAGCAATTACGACGAACAAAGAAGAGGAGACGAAAAGGGCAAAGATGGTGGTTTTTAATGTCAAGCGATGCGGTTCCCGGAAGGAGGTTTCCAACGTCTGTCTCGGGATGCTTAGAATGGAGTGATAATCTTAAGAAGGAGGCGGAGAAAGAGGCAGATGAATATCGTCGAGACGGAACTAATCTTTATATGAATATGCAATTAGGAGCTCATTTTTATGCGGCGTCAGACGGTTTACATTTAAATGAGGGAAAGGAATTGCAAATTCATTTCTTGAAAGGATTAGAAGTTATCGTTTCGTTCAATCTGATTATACCCATTTCCGTGTGTATGGCCCACAGAGCGATACAGAGGTCCGCCCCCATGGAAACGTTTTACCGGAGGATTTTCTTCGGTGATCCGGGAAACAAAATACTTCTATACAAGTGAAAAATTTGAATCTTAAACTTTAATCTAAGCGTCAAATTTAAGAATAAAGATTATCCGACAGGTATATATTTCTCAGAGCAAGAAGTGTTTAGAGTTGTGAAAGAATGAGATGACATATCGCTACTTGAATGAAACGCGCCAGTATATCAATTGATTTTTGGAGAACCATATGTTACTTAAAAATTTTATATAATAATAATGCTTCATTATGCTGAGAATTATAAATTTCCATTAAAGTCCTTGAATTTCAGATAAATCTATCGATAAAAATAATCAGAAATTTAGTCTATTGAGGGACATTGTGGATAACAATACGAGTGATTCCTCATATACACTTGAGAATTCCAGTTAACATTAACAGATACGAAAACTGCCAAAATATCTTAGAATCCAATAAAATAAAGATCACTGAAAAGATGTAGTCCTGGACTTTATACGATTAAAATTATGCGAAAAGGTTCCATATTAGGAACCGCAGCGGATAAGCGACGGAATATAACGTCACCTTCATATAAATATGCTAGTGTGCAGCATACCGACATGGATCTATGAATGACGCAGTTTTCTAGCACAGTCATAGAAGAAATAATGCTTCTCTGTAGTATCTCCTTGCTCGAACAATTTCATAATGACATCAACATAATTAGTACCTCGCTGTCGATCTTATTCAAAGGATAATGCCCAGTGGTAATCCTGTTCTTATGAGAAAGCATCAATGAATGTCATGGGAGACGTAACACGGTAATGAGATTTAAAGTTTAATGAATCTCTTTGCCATCATTTTGGGAAATCAATTGCTTATTGCATCTGTTATGAAACTTGTACATATTCGATAGATTGAGAGATCACAAGACACGATCGGTATTGGCAAAATTGTGCCATCATCAGGCAAAATTAGGACTTTCTGAAAAAGGCATAATTTGGCCGAAACTGGTCGTATCGGGTGCACTCTTAAATCGTGAAATCTTCACCAATTTTTACAGTAAATGTTGAAAAGGTTTAAAGGCTCAAGTGTGGAACGAATAAATGGAGGGCACAATGTAATTATTTGTTGTAAACACCTCGCAGGTCGGAAAATACTTCTCAGACTCCTCATTGCAGGGTAACCTATCATTACTCTTGCAAAATAAATATTTCAGTTATTGAAAAATGATTGAGCAAAAAGGGTTCAATCATTGATAGATTTTTCTCTGTTGTTTCTATCGAGAATTTGAAAACATTTTAATGATTCATTATTTATTTTAGATTGCAAGCTATCAGTTAAATGGATTTAGTGTACAGTTAAAATTATTGCATTATTGTAAATGCAAACAACCAGCTGGTAGTTGGATCAGTTTCAACGTTTTGTTCATTTTTTGTCATTTGTTTCTCTAAATGTTTCTCGCAGTACTGCGGTAGAAATTACATCTGAAAACATTTACTACAGTGAATTTTCTCGCCAGTTTAAATGAATTAAGTCCTACCTGGCACGTAAATCTACACAATCAATATATAGCAGTGTATAAAATAATGATCTCAATCTTTGCCTTCGAAGTGTTACTACATATATTTGCCAATATTTGTTTTCAAGGGGACTGACGTTTTTGAAAGTAAAAATCTATAGCTCTAATAGGCCAAACGCGAATTAGGAAATGTCTCGAAATTATTACGTATGGAAAAATTTCTAGTTAAGAAATATATTTGGCTGTAACCACCTGCACATTATGAGATTTTGGGGATCTCTTTTACATTTACATTTGAGGGCATTTAGTCATTAGAAATTTATAATTGAAACCTGTAACGGTGTCTGCAGCAAAAATGACACAGTCATGTGCAAAATATTGTGTCTATTACGTCAGTCGTTTGATCAAATTAAGGTTTACCGAATTGACGTTTGCATTCATTTCAAGCGGAAACGGACATGAAAAAAGTTTGACGGACTTTAACCGGGTCTCGGACCCAGAATTTTCTATTTAATGGGCTTTTTTGCTTAAACCAATTAAGCTATCAAGCCTAAACATTCTGTAACACCGCCTTGGAAGACTTTGGTTTACTTTGGGAGTCTAATAAGTTTTAGATTTCGTGTCCCGGAAACTTTTATTTCATGCCCGTTTTTCTTTGGAAGTTATCCCATGTGCACGCCTTTACCTGCAAAGTCACCTTTAGCCTTTTCCATTTACACTCGCAAAACCTTCTCCACTTCGCGCGATTAAACCAATGAATAAGCACTGTTTTCAGATGCGACACTATTTCTAAACAATTCATCCCAACTTCGAATACGGACTCGTCAAGAAATTTGAATCACCGGCGCTCACACTGCGGTTATTCCTGAAAAGCAAATATGTGCTAGCAATATCAAGTATCGGTAGAATCAACAACGGAAGACGCTGCAACGCCGCTCTCATTCACCAATCTGCCTCCTGAGGTCGGAGTACGCAAACAAGCGGGTCATTGAAATTAATGTACCGCCCAAAGACACCCCTATCCCCGATACTATTGCAGCAGCGTACGCCGACGATAGGGACAAAATTAAGCCTAAGGCTACAGAGCAGAAGCCCAACTTCAATGTAGAAACTTGGCCGTATCAAAGTGCCCAAACTGCGTGAGTTTCGAATGTCCCAGCAAAAAAATTAAATATCGGCGAGAGGGCGCAGTCTTACGTTGAATGGAGTTCGTTAGAGGAGAGACTAGAAACATGTGGGCGTGTTTCAGCCTTTCGATCGAACTGCAGAAGCACGCAAAGATATTCAACGAAGAAAAGAGCGCTTGTGTAGATGCCAGCGGCAATCTGCTGGTTAATGCAGTATAGTCCTTTTGGAAAGCCCGGATAAAAAAACGTTACATTTAGTGCTCCCTTGCATTAATATTTCCCTCGTCTCTCTCTCACCACTCCTATACTTCGCGTTTCGGAATTATTTAGCCTTCGTATCTTTCACTTGAGGCGTACTTCGTAAGAGTTACACTGTAAGAAAAACTAATTTTCATTAAATTTTTTTTCTATAAATGGGTAACATGTGAATCCCTTTATTTACATATTTATTTATAGTTACGTTCACTCTTTTTCACTAAATAAAGAGATTGCTTGAGAGTTCCTTCGCGAAAAATTCAAGATTCGTCAGATCATTCCGTGTTATCGCATGCATTTAACTAGCTGACGAAGGGAAATTGCAAATTAATGAGGCAATTCTGAAGTAAATAGAATTCATCATATACAATTTATGCTTTTACAATTACAATTTACAATTTGCCGGATACACATAAACGGTTGATAGATAACCTGCCACATGTGGAAGAAAACGTTATGTATAATTTAACGAAATAACAAAAAACTAAAAGATTTTTAGATGTAACGAAGAACTTTAATGAATGGTTTCACAAGGCTGAAACGAGAATCTTACCGGAAACCCGAAATATCGTTTCGTTGTGTCCTTAAGTAATGATTTACTACTGCTTACTCTTGGGCAAGCTTTTTGGATTAGCGCAGTATTTTTCAATACTTAACTCACTATTTTTATTTTATGCTGGACAGATAAATTAATCTTGACAATTACATTTGGAATATGTCCTAGTTGATATGGCATGATGGGTACCAAAAAATAACTTAATAAATAATAACTCGTATTCAAAAGCAGAAAAGGACATGAAAAATATCTTATAGAACCAGGAATCAAACCCAGATCTTCCACTGCTTGGGTGACAGCTCCAGCCGTTTGAGCTATCGGGTTAGAATAATTAGACAACAATTGGTGCTGTTTTGGAACGAAAGCTAAATTAGCTAGCAAAGTCAGTCTCTCTGTTCTGTCAGACTTTTTTCATGTCCATTTCTCTCTGGGAATATTCCTAGGTGTACACTTTAATGCGCTAAATTACATTTCACCCTTTTCCTTGTGAAATAACAACTCAATAAATAACAATTAATAATGATTTAACTTATAATTACAAAATAAAAATGAATTAATGATACATACTTCTGTTACTAATCCGTCCAATGAAATATATTTGTTGAGATAGCAGTTTAGATGAATTTATTAACTATTAATTTTGAATGACAAACAAGCTAAGGGGTATAAAATTGAATGTGATTAATTTCTATGAGTTTATATTTCGTTATCGCGTAAACGCAGCTGAATGTAGATCTGAAATGCTGATTCTATCAAGTTTGAATGGGCGATATGACGACAATTTGGTTGAAATATCGATTCTTGAAGTTTATGGCATGGTACATACATACTGGCACAAAGCTATCCCCGTTAAAGGTTGCGACTTACGATACAATCCTAGAAAAACTAATCTTAGAAACCCTAGAAGCTCAACGCAGTTACCACAGAGAACGATAAAGCTCACTTTGACGATAGCGTGTAAGATTTAACGCAGAACAAGTAAAGTGCATTGCGTAAGATTCTCTAGCAGGAGTATCCACCGTGGATAACCAAGCACCATCAAGAGGAAAGAGAATAGGAGAAACTAAGTTTTATAGGCTTTTTCAGACAATCTTAAGAAACCCAGAGAGAAAATAAAAAGCTAAGAACACGGTATAAATTTCACATCGGCTCCTAATGAGGTAGCGAAAAGAATCAAATGTGGAGCAGTTAAATTAGCTAGCGAGAAACGGTAACCACCCTTTCCTGTTTATCTTTCCCTTTTACTTACTTTACTTACTTTTTCCTTTCATCGTAATCATCGCATTGCTTTGAACGCTCTAGAAAAAGCCAAGAGAATCAAGCGTCATCAGCGGAAGGAGCAAAGGATTTTATTCTCCAGTGAAGGGGAAATTGAAAGAATGGTAGTCATTTTGCATACATAGAAAATACATTTTGCATACTTGATATTTAATCCTCAATAGTTCTACACGTAGTTTAAGTATGTTCGGTTTTGCAATTAATAATAATAATGACAAGGGCAAACTTTAGTTTTACGAGACCACTCTTACAATTAACTTTTCGCAAGTCACGATCACAAACAACCACGCCCTAACCGGGATTTGAACCTGGGAAGTGTCAAGGCTAGCTCGTCAACCACTACGCAACTAAGTCCGGCAGACAGACAGGCAATTATACATACTGCATAAAAGTATGCCTCTATTCATATGTTTAAATGGAAGAGCGACCAGAGTCATAATTACTACCGTACTTAGGATTTCTAACCTTACATGGGCATCCTACATACCATTCACGCTGTATACCTTCAAGGTAAGATCGTTACTTGTTTCGTTTACTCGCGACTCTTATTCACATTTCCCTGTCCCATCCTTTGTACCACACATCTTTTCATTCATTCCCATTTTTAAAGCTAGGCACCTCTCTTATCATCGGGGTCTCATTTCCTCATTTAATATGTTTTTTTCGTCGGTCACCTCCCTTTCCGCTGCAACTCATTTTCCCCTCGTACATGTATACCAATTTTGTGATTCTGCTTCCATGCATCCTTTCCATACATTCAAGCTAACGAACGACGTCCCTTTCATACTGGTCACCTAGCCTTCTCTTTCGTACACATTAATTCACTATCGACACGTTACAGACTTGGTCTTTCACTATTTTTTTTCCACACGTTCTCTCCATATAGTCCACTCAATCCGGCCTCGGTGGCGTAGTGGTTAGCGTGCCAGCCTAGCGACGGCGACGCCGAGGTCCAGGTCAGGTCATGGGTGTTCGTGTTCGTCTTTACAAGGTTAATTTTAAGAGTGGTCTCATTAGACTAAAAATTTGCCTAAACAAAGACATTAATATAGGTTACTTTTCGTTTTTACTATCACACCCAACTTTCGACATTATAAAATACTGTTGGTGCAAACATACTTATTTCTTTCGGCAAACATTTCCGCATCTTTTCACAATTCTTCTCTTTAATTCGCTCTATCTAGTTAAAAGGAATACAATACGGTAATTGATATTTATCTAAAGCTTCGATAAAAACGGCCTCGCACATTATCCCGGGCTTACGACGACGACAGCGAATAAAATTCACTTCCTGCCAGAAATCTTTTGTTCATGTCGCCTGACTGAGAATTTCTCTATGTATCTGTGCAGTATTTAGGCCGATGGTCGATTTTAATCTCATTTCCTCCGTCAACATAAATGTCCGAAAGTCATTTTTCCCTAAAGGCATCAGCTCAAAGGCTGATTTGAGCCCAATCCCCCAAACACAAGCTAAAAAGCTCGGAGTAGGGAAGAGGGCTTAGCATGCAAGATGAGGAGTGAGGTAGTTTTTTGTGACTTTCATCACTGAGACACAGTGCTGTAAATCTAAAACATTTACGTAAGCGCAGCTTAAGTACCCTATGAATAACATAACATTTCCGTTAGGTTTATTAAAAAGGGACCAAAAAGGAATGCCTTTATTCACTATCAATCATACCTCAGAAGCAATTGTATTATCACGTCTACGAAGAAAGCAGAATAGTATAAAAGATACGCTATTTCTATACTGTACTAAGAGGAAATGAAAATATTTCATTCAGGATATTGCAGCGGAAATGAGAAAGTCTCCTAACTTTTTACTTTCCACCATATAATACAGATTTCCACGCGAGACATTGCGAGAAAATTCAATCAGAAATGTACTTTTTATAAAAGTTTATCAGTACCCTAGACGGTACCGGAGTAATTCGTCTCCACATCCGATTATTTAGCCTTAATTTCTTTCGGAGCTAATCGAATTTTACTCTCCCCGTGTTTCTCTCATCGGCAATCGATAAAAACTTTTCTCCTGAGCCATTCTGACCTTTAGAGAGACATTGTCTAAGCTGATAAATTCCACCCGCGGGAAAGGGAATTACTGGAGTGGTGATTTGTCCTGGATTACCTTCTTGATTAATGCATTTCAATTTGCGGACGATAAGGTAACCTTCCGTATTTATTAGTCAATGGCGTCCTTCGCGTGAACAAGGAAAGAGAAAATGAGAGGAAGAAAAATGAAAGAAAGAACTTGGCGGCTCTGAATTGGAAGAAGAGCTCATCAATTCTTCCTCCAAGTGGTTGAATTGAGGAAACAAGATTAAGGTGGGGGGAGGAAAGGTATTCATCATTGAATAAAGCCCGAAATGCCTTTGAGATGAAATGAAAGGGAAATAAAATGGGGAATTTCATTCCCTAAGAGGCTATTTTTGTTGTGTTAAGTCTGCACATAATTACCGCTCATCTTCGCAGAAAAAGTGAGTATTGAGAGAATTTCCAGCTATGAATTATTAGCTTAACCCACAGCCAGGTCAAAGAATAATTTTATGCTGACCTTGGCTCAGCGTTAGTTGGTGTGTGTATGCGTTATCTTTGTGAATTTCTAGAACCTTTGCTGTGATGGTGGTTAATTAGGGGAACTTGTAAGATATGCGGACGTTTCGCTTAAGATGGATAAAGGGCTTTCCACGTCTTCTCGCACTTCGACTCGCTTCCACAGTTTCTCTCCACTCCACATTATTCTTGAATTTTAATTAAATCCGAATCCCGCTATTCACTAGGAAAAAAACATTTGAAGGCTGAAAAAAATTTAAGGGAAGAATAGCCGCTGTGTTACGGCAATGAACCTTCATATTGCAGCTTCCTTAAGAAGACCCATAAGAAGTATGCCTTATTTGTCAAGGTATTACAGCTAAATCTAAGATTTAAAATATTTAAGAATCATCAGTTCATCCCTAAAAGTAGTTCTGGATACAAGCCTCCTCAAGATTATTTTATGTTAATTCTGAGAATTGCACGTTAGAGCCCTCAGGAACTAAGGAAAAATGAAACACGTCCATTGCCTGGTTTTCTCTACCCCTTAATATTATTTCTTTTGATAATCTCTTCTGTTAGTATCAGCGAAAATGAATGTACCATATCGCTTGAGGTATATCTTATAGGCTAAAATTAAAATTTAAAAATCTCAATTTCAATTATTTTTTTCGGAGTTTCACGGGGACATTTAATTTTAGATCTTGTCATGAAATGGTGCAAGGAGAATATTTATTATAAATTTATGTGCCAGGATTTGAATGTTTATCTAAGTATCAATCATTAGAGAAAATTAATTCGATCTCACATTCATAGTTTTCTATCGTTTTATACCTTTATAATANTGTTATCTTATATCAGAATTCCTGTTTACCGCTCAACTTAAACTACTGGCTTGTGTTTAGCTGAACTGTGGAAATTGTGATGGACTTGGGGAAGAACATTGAAATATTACATTTATATTGTGTGATTGAGAAGGGTTTTACTATACCTATTTGCCTAATTTGTGATTATGATATTTTTAATTAGGAGTGTATGTTGAATCTTTATCCCATGAACATTGTTCTCCTTGTAAGGTTTATGTACAAGTATAACAATAATAATTGTAATAGTAATAATAATAATTTTTCTAAATATTCCTTCGCGAAATGGATTGAACGAATGATTTTAAATGAAAAATCAAATACTTCCAAATAAAGTAATGTTCTCTTCTTTGATGGCGAGGTTACAATAAGAGTTAAAGTTAGATACGATATTATGCAGAAAAAAAAGCTGCAGAAAACCAATTTCTCATTGATAACCTTCGATGATGATATATTAATATTAATTTGGTGGAATACTTCTCTCACTAATTATGTGATGTAATTGTAACTCACTAATGCAATGTAGATTGTAAAAAGGGAATGCAATCTTGAGATGTGATTACATAAGTCACCTATCCCGCAAAATGTAAAATTTACCCTCCGGCACACTTAATTATAATTTTGTAAATGTAGAGTTTGCTTCGACTATCTAAAGATGAAAAATTCGAGCTTCTATTCTAACTCTACTTAGTGTTCTTGACTTAATTGTTTCCAGCTATAATTTATGAGGTTCATATTTATTTTACTGAACTGACAGTTATACTTTCTTGCGTATTTACATAGAGTAATTTGCTCTGCAAAATTACGATACTAAAATTGATGACGATTGTGATGTTAATAGTAATGTTGTGATTTATTCATTTGTATTCATTAAAAGAAGGAAAAATTCAAAGAAAGAATTGGCTTTGATAGAAAACGAACGTGTTAGATGGTTGGGGAGAAAGGCTTTTCATTGAATTAATTCAGCGTCGACGGAGAAAATGGTTATTGAAGAAGAATACGTCTTCATTCAGGGCGAGATTGAGACTAAAAAGTCTAAACCTTCTATCTATGTATCTAACCCTTAAATATTAAGAGGAGAAAGATTGCTAAAGGAAGCAATTGAGGGTAGAAAAAGCAAGGGAAATAAAGAGGGGAAGACGAATGATGTTAGAAAATATAAAAGGTGGGGTAAGTTACCAAGAGACGAAAGGAATGGTACTGAATAGGAATTATTAAGGCACATGAAACTACCGAATGCCATAGCACTTATGTATGTATCCATTAGTTAGATACTGACAACGGGGTCCTATTTTAATTGCAATCCTTTGTTACTGAAGATTGTAGTGAAAGAGATAGCTACTTGGATTGAAGGAATAAAGGAGAAAACTATATACAAGGAGTATAAAAGGAATATAAGTCTGCAGCTGCGAGAAAAATTAATCCCACACACACCCACAAGAATAGGTTTTCCAATAAGGCTGCGAAACTTAATGACAGTTGCCAATAAGATTAGAAAAGACAAATATACAAACCTTAGAAGATAAAACAAGGCTATGTAAATGCGTTTAATTTATACTCGTAGAATAATACAAATTAGAGCAAAATATGTATTTATAAAATGAATGGTAAGTAGGAGGAACATCAATAAAATGATATGATTGAATTAGCTGCGTCATCATCAGTTTAACATCACCGGTTACATCAAATTAACGCACCTATAGAAGAATACAACAAAAATAAGAAAAAGATGATAAATGAATAATTTGGACACTGGATATTTCTCATTTTTCAACAGGATGGGAATTACTTGATAGAGTAATCGACAGCAATTTTAATATTAAAGCGGAGTACCTTTTCATTTTGGAGAAGTGCCTCGCTTCATTCGAGAGATTACCGTACAGAGATAATCCGGCAGACCAACATTTCTTTTCGGAGACTAATTGGTTTTTAATCATGAATTACGTCCTTGGATGGAGCAATACTTTCCTTTCTCAGCGAAAACACAACCAGGAGAAAGAGAGAGAGAGACAAAAATCTGCACGGTAGCTAACGGCGGAACAGCTCTCCCTCTTTTATTGCAGGCCTATTTCCACGCAAATGTAAACACTGGAGCGAAGGTCTCAATGAGCGCGGATGAAGGAGAATAACCGATGAGCTGGAAGGAACGAAAGACGTAAATCTTGAGGGAAGAGGCATCGGAGTTAAAGAGGGCCTAGGGCAATCAGAGAGAGTGGATAAGGTAGGGTTAATTGAAGAATGAACGGATGCAACGCTCAGAGAGAGAAAGAAAGGAGGGAAGAAGACGAAAAGGAAATGGAATAGAATAATTTAAGTGAGAGTGAAATCAGGTCTCCTTCGGAGATGAAATAAGGTCGTAATTTGATAGGGGACATTTTCTGGGGCTGATGAAAGAGAATGGCGAATTTCACCTTAAAAATGGAAAGAGAGGGCCAGTAGGGTGGACGCGAAATATGAGAGACGGGGCGCGTAATTTGGGGAAGGGGTGGAATGCTTAGTGAGAGGAAAGTGACGTTCTCTTAGCGCGGACGGGCGAGCACCAGTGGATAAAAGCTAAAACGCTGCAGAGTGGAAAAAAGGTAATGGATCCGGAACAGGTGAGAGGGGATATTCGAGCATGCTCGAGACAGAATGACGAAAATTTTCGTCCGCAGGAGTGGAAGGGATATTAAATGAAGTGAGAACGGGGCTCGCGATAGCCTAAGCTTCACGAGTATCTAAATGGGAAAATATCGGAAAAGTTTATCCCCATCTTGTCCTAGGTGTTTGGATTGTGGAGAAGGGATACCACGGTAAGGAACGGTGTAAATGAAATATTGGTATCTCTTTTGAAGTACTCTCAAGATGGAAGAAAAATGTTGGTGAAGGATAAGGTGAATAGTTAAGGCGAAGCTGGAAGAAGCTGTGCTAACTGCGATAGGTTTGGGAGAATCACTTGTTTTACTGGTGATTATAAGTTCATGTTCACGGGGTGGGGAAGATTTGTGAATTTAGTGGACTGTTTTATGTTATCTTATATCAGAATTCCTGTTTTCCGCTCAACTTAAACTACTGGCTTGTGTTTAGCTGAACTGTGGAAATTGTGATGGACTTGGGGAAGAACATTGAAATATTACATTTATATTGTGTGATTGAGAAGGGTTTTACTATACCTATTTGCCTAATTTGTTATTATGATATTTTTAATTAGGAGTGTATGTTGAATCTTTATCCCATGAATATTGTTATACTTGTAAGGTTAATGTATAAGTATAATAATAATAATAAATACTAATAAGAACAATATTCAAAAGGCAGTCATACTAAACACGACATCAATAGTAAGAAAGTTCCTAGGAATTCAATAGGAAGGTATTTGACTTGGTAAATACCCGTCAAAGTACCGACATTAGACCACAAAA
>KZ308755.1:87726-114573 GCA_000376725.2 Ladona fulva | reverse complement strand
AGGATTAAAGGAAAGGAAGGTGTCTTAGTAGATTAAAAACCTACGGAAAATCCCGGAATAACAAGTGTGAAAAATAGCGACACGACTGCTGGGACTCGAACCCAGGTCTCCCACTTTCCGGGCAGGTATTCTAACCACTGAACTACCGTGCCGCGTCTCTCTCACACTGTTAAGGGAATGCTTGAGCAAGACTGGCAGTCTCCACATAGTGGCACAACCTGGGATTTTCGTAGGTTTTACAACCTACTAAGTTACCTTCCTTTCCTTTATCATATAGTTTATTGCAGCAAAATATGCACAGTTGGAAACTTACTAGGTTAGTCAGAGCTAGTCTTTAGTTTTAATAAAATAATATTGCTAACAAAAGCATTATACAAAAGATAGTTACTGAATTTTTTGAAAAAGAAAGAACTTTTCTAGTACAGGAAGTTTGAAGAGGTTTCCAAGAAGAAAATTCGATTAAGAATTCATATCCCCTTCTTCCTGGAGAAACATCGATGAGTGAGCTTAAGCTTTCCTTTGAATTAAAAAAAACTACTCTATCTTAGATTATTCTGCGAGCGAATTCACTTAAGTAAACACTACGTATTTTCGCGGAATTCTTTGAAGGAAAAAATAAAAAGAGGGATACAAAGTAATCATCCATAGAGTTCTGTTCTTCAAACTTCAACTAATTATGAAATTGGTAACGTGTAATTTCTTTGACAATACCACTGACTGTCGTTTTAAAATTGAAAACTACTAAAAGGATATATTAACACACAATGACACTTATACCTAGATTCATTATGCAATTTCATTATTACTTATAATCTAGGAATTTTCAGGGTTTCCATTAGGTCTTCACAATTTTGCTAACGGTTTCGATGCCTAAAGGGTAAAAAGGTCCTCACCGTACATCACACCACCATCCAATCCCCTATTTAGTAATTTACTAACACAAAATAAAATCTATTGCCAATGATCGTTCATACAGCCTCAGAAGGAAGAACTTATGAACAGTAGTATCGGTGAAATATCTTGGAGCTATCTCTTCGTATAACTTAACATAGGGCTTACTCATACTAACTTACATTCGTAAAATATGCGGAGGAGGTTTAAGGAACCCGGCTTCGTCAAAGAACTTCGGCTTCGTATGAGTACTGAAAAATGTCTGCGAGAAATGTTATTTTGAGTTAGTTACGCCTCACATTGAGTTTGCATATAGTGTAAAGGACTCTGGCGACAAGTGCTCTATTCGGGAACTAGAGAAGGTGCAAGGAAAGGCGATACGTTTCGTAATAAAATGTCACGAAACATCAGTGAGCGCTAGTCAGACTCTTCAGGACGCAGGATGGGAGTTTCTAGAACATGGAAGATTTAAAGAAGTTACTTAAATTACTTAATATATTCAGAGATAGTACATGAGATATAGCCAATATTGATCCAATCCTCTCTAATACTTATGTTTTTAAATCCAAAACAAAATCTTTCCAATTTTTGTCGACTTAAATTAACTTTTATTATTATTTTATTCACCTTTTTACATTGACGATGGGTTGAATGGAAGAAGAGCTCAATTTCGCGTAAAATAAAGACGTTATAGATTTATTTAATGCATATGCCGTTCTGATACTACTAGGAAAATCAGATAATTGCGAGAACAAGCCGCTTCAAGAATTCATTTTTTTCCGCGAAAGTAAGAGATGAGGGAAGTAGAGTAATGGGGCATGCATTCCCTTCCACACTCCAAAATGGTACATAGTTAGTACGAGTAGATGTAGATTTCTCTCTCGTTTCCTTAATCCTTCAAATTATCACATTCGTTGGTGCTAAGCATTTTAAGTACTGCATTCTGCAAGTTCTTCTAAACGTTCTGAATCTTCTTTCCTTACATAACATCACGATCCTTTAAATTATCACTGTTACTTGCGTTATACACCAAGAAAAGAAAATTATTAGGGAAACCACAAAACAAATCTCGACCTCTCTATTTTTCCATAATTTATAATTATATAATTGTTTTGCATATCAATATTTTGGAATCCTTATGAGGAGTTTTCAAGAAGTGATCAAAGAAACCTTTGCGGATTCTTTACGAGATCGCTTACCTGATCTGATAGCGAAACGTGAGATAAAACTTTCTTTGAGTCGGCTTGATATGTCATCGTTAGTCTTTCAACAAAGGCCACGATATAAAAGCTCCCTTGAGATGGAAATTATGGCGATATCTTTTGTTATATTAGAGAAGCTTTTGCTAGACGGCTTTTTTTATAACATTATAGCCTCACTTTTTTTATATTCGCAGCTATTGGTATTTACATTTACGAATTAATATCCTTGATCTGGCAAGACGCATATCCGCCGTTATTTCAATTCCTTGAATTGCTCTCCCAAGGAATTTATCAGAGTTTTATATGTAAAATAAATCCATATGAGGGTAAAATCGTTCTAATATGTTCATTCTTATATCGTATATTCAGGAGTAACTATGCGGAAGGCCATTGTGTAGACAATAAAAACACTTTCTATTCTTCCACAGCATTTATTTCAACCAAAACGAAGTTGAATTATTAAATATTGTGAATGAACGACACTATTTTTTCTTTATCCTGTCCACATAACAGTGCCATCTGGAACTAGGATATTCGGTTGCAGAATTGGAAATATACAAGTTCTTGCGAAACTTTAGAAGTTTTATTTTTATTTCTTTTGCATGTGAATATCTCTGTTATTTTTCTAGTGTTTTTGGTACTTTTAGAATTAATAATAGTACTCTTCTTAGGATATATTAGGATATTCTTTCATACGGAATTTTCAGTCTATTTCAACAAATATTGTGTTTGAATGTGCCATTCTGAAACATTATATTTAGCAGATAGAATACTTGAATTAAAAGGTAAATTTAAAGTCAGGCACTCCTCACTTAACGACACTCCTCCTTAACGATTCGTTTAACAACCTTTTATCCCGGTCCCCGTGCGGGATATCCCCTTCATAGTTTCATTCCCGTACAGCGGAATTAAACTTAATAATTCATACTCTATAACTGATATATTTAATGATTTATATGCACTCAGACGTTGAAAACTCTCAGCTGTCTGAGGAGGGATTATCAGGGCTGAGGATTAGCTAGGGTCCGCATAAGCTTGAGAGCTCGTCTATCTGTTTGCAATGAAATATTCTTGCTACGAAAATCCGACACAGAGAATAATCTCTACACGTGAGGAAAATCTTTGTAAAAGTAGGCTATTAATTACATGAGTTACATTTTGAATTCGCGTGATTCAGCTCGTACCTACTCTCGATAGCTGTATCGCTGTGGCTCGCTGTATTAAACTTTGAGCTTTTTGTGTGATAAATATTTGCGATTTTCTTTTTCGATAAACATTTGAGTTATACTTTCGAATTTTTCGTAAAGCGGATTTAGTAGCGATTCGACTGTCAGGAGAAAACGATGTCACGATCTGAAAGGGTAATAGAGACTACAGTAATACTTACAATTTTAATTGAGTTTGAATATTTTGGACTTTCCCCCACATCCTTAATTTTCCCCCTCCTCGCTCGTAGACCTCTTGACTCGACGACATGGTCGTTGAAGCGGAATTCTGTCTTTAATGAAGGAAAGTCAAGACATAAACAAACGTCTCATAGAAATTGCGAGCAACGTTGTACTCCCAACTATGAATCTTTGAGTTTCCGCACGAGAAATTTCTTCGACGTGCAAGTTTCGTGCGTAAACTAGACCCTTTTGTGAGAGTAAACTAACCTTGGCTCCCTCAGTTAATCTCCCAAAGAGTTTGCGGTGATCGCGTCTTATCAAGTCGGAAACATTCAGGGGACCGCTTCAGCGGTACGTTATGTCGCAGAATATTGTTATTTCGCATTTCGAACCTCCTTCGTTATCTCCAACCGGACGAGCATTTTACGCCATGATTCATTCTCACGGTCGTTGAAATGACCTCTCTAGCTCGTTCTATTTCCTCGATGTCGGCTTTAAACGCCCTTCGTCTCTTATCTCTATTTTTCGTTTATCATTTTCTGATACATTCCTTTCATTCATCGATTGTCCTAATGATGCCATCGCATGCAAATCGAGACGAGATAAAAAAGCACGCATCGCTGGAAATTAAACGACTTTTCTGACATAATAGAATACAGTGATTTCTTTAACCTTGTGATCGTTCCGAAGTTTGTTTCCTGTCACCGTTCCTGTCAATGATTGTTGCCATCTATCAAAATGTAATGGAGCAAGGAGATTTAATGATAAGTCAGTTAATCTATCTACATTTGTTGAATAAAATCCCAAATATAACCGCATATTAAGTAAAGGTCTTATTAAGGCATTAAGGGGGTGAAAAGTCTTCATTTGGAAACTTAAAATTTACGTAAACGTAAAAATCTATGTTATGCAACTAAATTTAAGTCCAATATTTTGCTTAAGTTTGCAAGGCGCCAAAAGGGAAAAAAGCGAGCTCCTAGCTTCGTGCGATTGTTGTTATTTTCATGTAAAAATGAACCCCGGATGGGCGAGTGGGCTGCGCGTTCGCATTTTGTGGAAGCGGTCCCGAGTTCGATTCCCGGCGAGGGCAAATATATGCGAAATAAACTTAGTTGGCGAAGGACTTTTAACAATCCCATAAATTTTTGGGCCTCCAGATAATAGAATGAATGACATCAAGAGATACTTAAATTGAATGTGATGATTGTACAGTATTTAATGACAAAACTTGTACAAACACCACAAAATCAATCATAATTTTGAGGAATTTGTACAAATTTTGTCATTAAGTACTGTATGATCCAGATAATAATCTTTCCTTGCTCTGTCATGCGAAATTGTGACATGAAACGAAGCCGAGGAAATGTACTAACCGGAAATCAAACGAAACTGACGTCGCCTTTCTCTCCATCTAACTTCTTTCGATTCAGGGCAGACGATAAAAAATGCCTAAATCATGAAAAGAGAGCTGGATGAAAGGTCGAGAAGGGTTTTCATGTCCTGCGTAGTGACCAGGAAGTCACGGCTTTGGAGTAGAGAAATTGATACAGAGATGCGAGAGACTACGTGCTGTACAATCTTTTACTCCCAGCCATGGAAGAAATTTCGATGACCAAATCGACTCGGTGGCCACCCGTGGGAAGCAGCCTGAAACCCCCCTCAGGGTAAAGGGGAGGAGAACCCTTCATTTGCGCAGAAGGCAAAAGTGTTCTGAATTAGAATGAGGAAGAGAGCAGGAGAAGAAGCAGAGGTAAGGGAAAAAAGAGAAGGTATCATGGAGTTTTGTGTTTCGCGGAGGGAACGTGTTTTAACTGTATTACAGGAGTCTGATTCTTGAAGATCTCCTCGCCCTCGTGTAAAGACGTTGATGATTTTAAGTGAAGTCGAGGGTAAAATTTAATCTGGGGAAAAACTAGGGTATGTTCTCTACTGTTTCTGTAAAGAAGGATCATTTTCTCATGCTAGGCAGCAATTTGGAAGCTTGCGCATTGTTTGTCCGCATTTCTCTTGACTAACAGTAGCGACTGTATGTAGAATTAAATGGGAACCTCTCTGAAATGAAATGTAATATAATTTTGAACAACTGCTAGCAAAACGACACGGTTCTTTGAAAGCAAAAATAGAAAAATAAAATACCTAGTAATATAAAACTTGAATTCATTTTTTCGACCTCTTTACTTAAAATATCAAAAATTCTTTCTCTTGAAGCATTTTAGAGAGTGTTTCAAGCGACAGACGGTTGTTAAAATTCTGGAACAACTTTCCTCTTCAAGATAAATTCTTAAGACCATTCTCAGATTCATCTCAGTCTCCAAAATGATGCAGTTTTTCAGGTACATGCATTTTTTGCAGAATGGAAATAAATAGAAATATCGTTAAAGTGAAGGAACAGCGTAACAGAAGTATCTGTGTTCAATATCCGCACCCGGAAGTTAATTTCCTGCTAGTGAATGTTTATTAATTTGAATGAACGAAGTAGAATGATTCCCTGACGTCAGAAACTACAAGACGTCGAGTGAATCAGCTCATAACTTCAGGAAGTTAAATGTAATCTTAGAAGCAATTTTCCTCAACGTAATCTTTGAGTTGCTTGAGATTGCCGTCCCAGATTTTTCGTTGATATTTTATACATTTGGCAATAACCTGCAATAACAGAAAAATGAGCAGAATAGTTTTACAAAAATATAGACTCAGTTCCTATCAGTTTAGCATAAAGGCTGGATTTATTTGGAAATGAAGAGATATTCTAAATGAGAGAGAAAAATTCAACCCTTCGTTTCCAGTTTTTCGGCTTAGTTTGATGAGTTCATTCCAGGTTACGAATATAATTGTGTATAGCAAACAGATCGTGAGAATAGCTACGTAATTTATAAATAGTATTATAGTAGCTTATCGAATTTTACTTCCCGTTGAGAATCAACGGTTAGTTCAGCTGTTTTGCGCTATATTTTTTATTGGAACGTGGGTTTGTATGTGTGTATCTTCACCGAAAGCTCGAGAAACAGACATTGCAAAACTCGTTCATCGCTAAAATCCAATGCCATGGAGATAACAGACTTCTATACATGTATATATTGGTCTGGTTTCTATCCCAGACGAGTAAAAGCGTTCCCATAAGAAAGGCATGTAAATTTCATCGTCTTCTTTTAAAAGGCTCTGAATTCTATCGCAAAAATTAAATAAAAAAATAATCGCACAAAACCTGAGATAAGTACGAACTTGAGACAACTTTCATAAGAAAGAAATTCTACAAAGGTTCATATTCTTGTCGTTCATTATAGATTTTAGCTTCAACTTATGAGAACTTCATTAAGTTGAAATTGTTTGCTTTCGATAACCTTTCCCATTGAAGTAAGCTTAAATTAAAGATGCAAGATTCTCTTCTGTACAAATAAGATTACGATATTTAATATTTACTTATATTTTTCCCGTTGAGAATCAACGGGCACTTCAGCTACGGCATCATGAAACCTGATGAACTCATTCTTTTTACACTAAAAATGATATCCTCTTAATCTTAATTGGAATTTCAGTGATATATAGGTACCAGTTTAGTATGTACAGCTACGTAAGTTATGATTACGTGTCACATTATGTCATTTAAAGTCCTTTTAGACTGACTCTAAGTTACATATTGAAAGGTAATCTTAAGCTTCCCTTAGTAAGGGAATGTATTATCAAGGATAAAGGAAAGGAAGGTAACTTAGTAGGTTGTAAAACCTACGAAAATCCCAAAGGAATAACAAGTGTGAAAAATAGCGACACGACTGGGACTCGAATCCAGGTCTCCCACTTTCCGGGCAGGTATTCTAACCTTCCTGCGTTACCTTCCTTTCCTTTATCCTTGTGATTTCCTGGGGGGAAATAACCTCATAACACCGCTTTGTGAGCTGGCTGCCTCAGTGAGGACCTCAGACGGCAGGTTGTGCCACTATGTGGAGACTGCCAGTCTTGCTCACAAAGCATTCCCTTAACAGTGTGAGAGAGACGCGGCACGGTAGTTCAGTGGTTAGACCGGAAAGTGGGAGACCTGGATTCGAGTCCCAGTCGTGTCGCTATTTTTTACACTTGTTATTCCTTTGGAATGTATTATCGTTCTGAAAAATTACTTCAGTAATAAATGAAAATAAAATTTTGAAACCAGCGCTACTTGTGTATAAATTAAGTTAATTGATACCCACTGGTCCAAAATTAGAGAGAGATTAATGAGATTTAAAGCATTAAGGCGGCTAATATCTCATACGAGTATACCTATACCTCATTTGAATAAATTTAAAAGCTTCATTTTATTAAAAACTCGCGTTGATGGGTTTTCTTGAAAAAGTAGCTTTCATGAATAATCTTTTAATATCTTTTGCTGAGGGCCTTTTGATTCTGTATTGTCATCATGCAAATGTAGCTGGGTACAAATTGGGTGGTGTTGTTTTATTTCGTTTGATTCCCTATTCAATTTTAATTTATTGATTGCTGAGAGAAACAAGTTTGCAAACAAACCGAGTTTGCTTCTATTGGGGTTATCACACAATGCAAACTGACCTGGGGGCACCATCAGCGAAAAGAACGAAGCGTGGGCAATTTTATAGCTCTCGTCATCCAAAACCAATTGCCGGAAGTGAATTAATTGGGTCGAGCATGAATTTCATGAAACGAAATAACAAATTTTATAACAAAAGTTCATCTTTGGCAATAGTAGGTCAGATATTGCATTACAACCTTTGATTTATTTACTGCCCATATACTGGCAACTCCATCGTCTGTACTTTGGTGTTTGCTGTGTCTCTGAAATAACCATCTTGTCTACGAGAATAGACAAGGCCGCTACTGCAGTGTGCAGATGGTTACTCAATTGTTACGAGCACAATGCCGGGAAATTCATCGGTATAGTATTAAGCAGTCAATGAAAGATATCACAATGTTTTCATGACTTAAACAAATGTACTGTGAGCGAGCTGGGAAACCGCCCAGGGCGCCTAATAATAATTAGATGCCAATCTAAGTGGTTCAATCTTATTTAATAAACTGAAGCATTTCAATTATTAGTAGTAATCGAAGCAATTCTTTAATAAATTAACAAGAAAAATATAGAACTCAATGTGATGAAGTACTTCCTGAGATGTATCATTAATACGTCATCACTATACTGAGAAATAACCGTTCGCAAAAGCAATAATGTAGCTCAGTAGCCAGATCAAGGAGAGGTTTTGGGAAGGTCAAGAAACTGTAAAATATGATAACAATGATTTGATAAATAATAAAATATGATAACAATGATTTGATTATATGATTTGATAATATGTTATTCACATCAAAATATTATAAGCTAATTATTTCATAACTTTTTATGGTTTTCATACTCAACTAGAACAGAGAAAATAAAATGAATAAGCTGAGTAAGGCTTCACCCAACTACCCCACTTTCATTAATATCCCGCCAATTTGCTTGTTAGGAGGTAAAGCTTACTATATAATCACGCGAACATATAGTGCAAGAAAGTGTAATCTTGAATCGTCAACTTCATTCTGTATTACGAAATTTATACAGAACAATCAAGGAAATAATGACTGTGTTGCTATCAGGTCACTTTAATTTAGGCTAAAAATATTGAAGTAACCTTTTCCATCCAATGTATTTAAACAACTGCCATTTAAAAATTGGCTTGTCAGTGATATAATTACATAAATATGAGAAATCTAAGCCAGTTGAAAATCTATGCTTCTTGTTTGAAAGCATATTCGCGTACTTCTACGATCNAAGCGTACTTACATCTTCAGGATGAATACCTGAAGACGTACTCTTACGAAACCGGGCGCTAATTAAAGTCCCTGAGGAAAATAACGAAGTTTCTTTTCGATCTGTAGCTTACATATGAACATAGGCATGGACAAGGTTGGGAATAAACTGGGTTAAGATAAATTTTCTCATGACTGATCAAAAATACATTAATTATAAAAGAAACATCTCCAGTATTATTTCTCAGTGTCATCTACATCTAATACCCTGCAGACCGCTTTTCGGCGTGTGGCAGGGGGACCTAGTTGTGAAAGTAACCAGATAGTTTTATGTGACAGCGGTAACCAAAAGCTTAGATCTCAATATCAGCGCGCAATGTAGGTGTAAATCGACATCGCCAACGAATGTAACGTCGAGGATGAAGAAGAAGATCAAAGTCGGCCGGAGGAAAAGTTTGCCAACTCTCGGACGAGAGTTTTTCGACATCTCCCACGGAGACAAGTGCATTCGATTAGAATTCGAGATCGATTTCCCCGGGCTTTCCAAACAAGAACGAACCCTGGGTGAATCTCGGATTTTCTCGGAAATCTTTTGAAGTTGGCCGAATTCTTCCCCACTCCGCAAAATTACTCGCTTTTCATCGCCTTCATTGAAACGGTGGCCGACTCTGGCGTCGTCAGCAGTGGCATTGATGAGCCTCCGCCGAGATTGTTTCTCGGAGGCGGGACCGGAAAAAACCAAATTGTGTATGCGAAGGGAGAGAGTGAAAGTGGGGGGCGATGAAGAGATGTTTAGGAGTGGAACTGTCATATCGACTACTTATCGATCCCAAACTTCCGAGGAACGATGCAAAAAACAACGAAGTTTCAACGCTGTCCTTCTTCCGGCACATTAAGCATCGCTTTCACTTTTATTTTCATCCTTTAAGGACGACGCTCTAAGGAAATTTGGGCACATCGAAAAGTTGACAACGTTGCAGTTCCAGGTGGTGGTTATTTATTTAAATAGCCATCGTTATCGTAGACCGATTAATAAATAAATAACGTCTTTATTTTGGGCGAAATTGAGACTCTAAAGTCTCCTTTT
The DNA here is from genome assembly GCA_000376725.2 of Ladona fulva. Taxonomy (NCBI): domain Eukaryota; kingdom Metazoa; phylum Arthropoda; class Insecta; order Odonata; family Libellulidae; genus Ladona; species Ladona fulva. The sequence continues at coordinate 104,275 of KZ308755.1, read as the reverse complement.
CCATTTATTCTTTTTTTAACGTAACTTAGATATAATTCATGAACAATACTAGAAGTAGAATAGAAGTTAAAGGAATTAATAGGAAAAGAAAAAAATATTTATGGATTAAAAAAACTAAGTGCAGCTTAGGAAAAAGTATTCAGAGCAGGAAAAACTTGAAAAGAAGGCAAATGTGAAAAACCTGCACTTCTTTGTTTATCATTATTCTATATCTTTACGAATTACGCTAATTATTATTGCAACAAATCATCAAAGATTCACGAGCAAAGCAAAAATTTTGACATATTCGAAACCATAAAGCCATCAGTAACGATTTACTGATGCGATAAAATACGTTAATGGTAGTATTTGTGACCGAAATGGGAACCATGATATAGTCAACTCGAAAAATTAAACGTGCTCCATTATTTATTCATATCATAACAAGTAAGCATTTTGATAGCCTGCCGTTATATAATGAGCAAAAATTTTGTTTTGTCTTTTCTCCCTTCCTGCGCCCAATTCGTTTACGGTCCTTTAAATTGAATTTCGCCCCACGTCGAAATTTAAAAGCTTTCCATATTTTTGGGTTCGCCAGTTTTTTTGTTCAGTTTGCGCATGAAAACACTTCAAATGAAGCGAACGCGGTTATCGTTGGCGCTTGACGGCGAGTCGTACAAAAATCCATCCAATCCATCAGTAGAATTCAAGGAACAGAAGGCTATTAACGACAATTTAACGTAATTGAATGATCTCTTGTATTCACAACAGCAGCGAGCTCGTTGAAGGCCGATTTCTATAATTATAGAAAATTAATTCATTGAAAGCTGGCTGACTGAGTTGTATACCGGCATTAATTTTGAAAATAATGCTCTCAAAGGATATTTTCATCAGCCAGCCCTCATTTATCCCTACGTGTCGTTCTATGTATCGTCAAGTCCATGTATCCAGGTATATATACTGATTAGTGTGGATAGCTGTCCATTTCAAAGCATCCTTCATCGATGGAAACTCAGTGATAATACAACGTCTCTATCGATGAAGTATTGCCTACAAAGAGACACTCATCTATTAAAATGCGCATCTACGTTTGTCAGCTATTTCACGCCTGTAAATGAAATGGGCGAAAAAAATCCATTTGAAAAATTCGTCTGCAAACGTGAAAATCACAGCTTTTCCCTCTTCAAAACCATCCTTTCTATCCTTCTTTTATTTCTATTTCAACTGGGCTATGAATCCACATTTCATCTATTTGCTATATATTCCTATTTGTACATTTTTGACACGAGTTAAACGGAAGATGGGACTCTCCAGTCCCAATTTCATCCGATGAAGACGATTGCATGTATGTGATTATTATCCTCTTGAAAAATAGCAGTACGTTGAGTGGAGAGGAATAGACGAGCCAAATTTGTAAAGTCCTCAATTTGGCGAATTTATAAAAATTTACACAGGAATGAAGTAAAACTCCAACCCTAAAGCTTGGTTGATGCAACGTATTATTCAAAACCGTGTCCTCGTTCCGTCTTTTACGACTCTCTGAACGAATGCATGAGCCTTTTGCCTAACGGCACGTTCATCTGCCTTCTAATTTCCAACTCAATGCCTTTTACGTTCTCATAACTTATCCAACCCTTCGGTATCAACCAACGCTCATAATTTTGTTCCCAGTTGTATTTACTCTTGCGTCATACTTACAGTTATTAACTTAAAAATATCATGACATTTAACTTCAGTTATTCCTCCGCTACACATCCTTTCTTCTATCAACTCTCCAGCATTTCTACGCTTAATTTTACCTACTCAAATTATCATTGCCTTTATTCTGCCAAACCTGAATATTCATACTAAGAATTTTTCTCCTTGGAGAACCTTTTGTCAGCTCTATTTGCGGCCGAAACTGCACCTTTAGTAAATTTAATTTCGCACATGGACTATCTTTAAAGCCTTCGGTCACAAAGTATAGAAAACCTGTAACGAGACTGTTAGCCAAAATGTCAATCTAGGAAACATTTTCAAAGGAATTTCATGGAAGGAGAACGATTCACTGAAGAGTTGGAAATTTTAAACCTTAATACTTTTAATCGTTCAAGTCAAGCAGTTCAATGAATTTCCCTAAATATTCCCAAGGCTTTTATTTGCATTAAAGGCGTGGTTAATGACTTTTAGGATCGATTGTGATGAATTTTTCAAGTCGAAACGCCATACAAAGACATAATTACAAAGACCATATTAAATTTTCCATTTTCTTATACATTTAAATATTTAAAGACTTGTCAAGCTTTTGCAAAAAAATAGTGAAAGATATTTCTACTGTTAATCCATGCCGATAGGTGACCTGCAAGTCCTGAGAGGCAATAAATACAGTTATGGTTGTAATTTAATTTGATTTGGTTGCAAAACTTATAGTCTTTGGAGCATCTGTTCTTCGGTTAAAGAGATAAGACCACCTTGCCGTGATTCAACACATTAATTCCAGGAACACAAATTATAGGAGGTACATTATTATTGTTTTTGCATCATTAAGTACCACTAGGAGAAGGCCAATATAGTCCATTTTATCTGAGTGATTCCCTTTAATATTATTTTTTTGCAGTAAGAGAACTTATCGACTTTAATTCTCTGTACCGAATTTTCCTCTCTTCCATTTCTATCGGGTACATGTGCCGTAGTACCTTTCATTTATCACAAGAGACGTAGCCAAGGGGGTGGTTTTGGGGATTCAAACCCTCCATGAGAACAGAACCAACAATAAACGAAATATCCTAAGAAAAAACGAACGAGAAAAAAGTCTGACAGAACCAGGACATGAACCTGGGATCTTCCGCTTTCCGAGAAGATACTTTATCAAATTGAGTAATACAGCCAGGACATATCATCAAGCCATTTTGGGAGACTTGGTATACAAGGGCAAAGTGGTGCGCGCAATAACCTGCTACTGTTACCCTTTTACTTGTGAATAAACGAAAGTTTTCGAGACGATAACCACTAGAAATTATGCCACGCAAACACCGCTGGGGATTCGTAGGGTATGCATGTTAAGATAGATCGGTTGCTATTTTCATCAGATTTTGAACAGAAGTTTCCTGTCCCTGCATCGTAAGGAATGCAGTGTTTACTCCATAACTCTAAGCCCCCCAATGGACAAATCCTACTCCCCTGCCTTTAACATTCAATTCTGTCGCAATAAGGGTATCTATCACCAAGGAGAAACGGACATGAAAAAAGTCTGACGGAACCGGGACTCGAACCCGGGTCTTCCAATTGCCGGTTCGAGTCCCGGTTCCGTCAGATTTTTTTCATCTCCGTTTCTCCTTGGGAATTTTCCTAGGTGCACGACTTATCGTGCCAAGTCACCTAAACCCTTTTCCTTGTTTGGTATCTATCACCCTTATTTCTCTTTTCCCAGCTTTCCTCTCTTTCATTTCTGTCGGAAACTTCCGCCGTAGTGCCTCTCGTTTATCTCCCCTTATTATCCTCCACTCCATTGCTTTTACCGCTTCCAACTTCTTCATCCGCCTCTTCCCACTCATGATCACCAGCATCTGAGATCATTTCCATCATACAGCATCACTTCTGCGTTTCTCCAGCCTCCGTCGTCACAATGTCCTTATGACTACTCCTGCCATTGTGATACCCACTCTCACACTTTCGAATACCCTCAGCATTCTCTGCCTCAACATTAACCCGCCCTCAGACCCTCCTTCACTCTGCCTCTTGACTCCATCCCCTCCTCCACGCCCCCTTATCTCCCTACCGTAACCCTGAATTCCGCCCCTAAAACTCCCCATGACCTCTTCCAGTCCGCAAGTCTTCGAGGGAAAATGCTCAGGATGAAGAGGGAAAGGGAAAAATGTAGAGGAAAAAAAGGGGAGAGAATAAGATTCGAAGATAACTAAAGGCACTTTAACCAATCTGTTCCCCTCTTTTTTCCCGATTTGATACGTTTTTGCCTCTGTGACGCTGGGATCGCTAGGAGTTTACACCCTCTCGTGGGAGGCTGCTCAAACAAGCTCGACTCACATGTACACACACGCCAAAGGAGGAGGAGGGCTTTAAGGACATGGTGACGCCGAGTTTACCGTGGAGGCGAAAGGAAGATGGAGGAGGTTGAATGGATAGAGAGAAGTCGTGGAAAAAAGGAGCGGAAAAAGGAGAGACAGAAAAGAGAGCGAAGGAGTAGAAGTTAGTTAGGTAATCAGAAGACTGGGAAAACAAGCTGAGGAAACGAATGCAGAGAAAGTAAAGGATGGAAGGAATGAGAAAACGGAGAACGAACAAATATATGTGAGGAAAACTCAATTCGAAGAGAATGGCAAAATGAGGAGGGAAAAACAGGGGATCCTAGGATGTTAATGAATGGGGAAAAAAGAAATTCGGCGCAGGGGACAGGAAAAGAATGGAAAAATATACGGAACATTTAAGAAACCTGCGCTGAGGAAAAATAAGACATTTAAGAAATAGGAAAAAGGCCGCTAAGTAAGCAAAGGATGGAAAGATACGAAAGAGACCGGATGAGAAAAAACAAAGTAAAAATAAATAAATAATGCGGCAAGAAAATTCGGACTGGTCTGAATCGTGAAGATTGGTATGAAAGATTAATTTGAGCCATATTGATGTGAATACAAATAATGATAATGATTTCTTTAGCGGAAACAGGAATATACTCCCGGTTAAATTCAACTGGTATTATTAACAAACACAACCATATTAACCAAAATATTTCGTGTATCCGGGATTTGAATCCGGCATTTGAACCCGGGATCTTCGTTTTGGAAAGCTAAAACGCTAACCACTCCACTGCCGGGGCCGGTGAAATAATCGACTGTATATAAATTCTGGCAAAATTTAGAGCAAGTACATAAATTGCGTTGGAAAGCAAACCATGGAAGTTCTTTATTCATCGCATACATCTCAGCCTTACGTCATCCGGGACACCAACGTGTTTTCATACGCATTTTAATCAACCATGATGTTACATGACTATCCACAGAAACCACTAATGAACATTTACCCTTTAGAAAGACTGTGCATCCTTTCAATTAAACTTTGCACACACACGAAGAAAAAATCAACGTCGACAAAAAATCCAAACATTCGCAATGGATTACGGAAAGCTGTTTGCGGCGTAAAGGAAGATTGCACTAAAAATTTATAAAGCACTTTTTGGTTGAAATTTTCCGCAAGACTGGGCTTTCGCGCTAGAAAGAATAACTCTCTGCAGTAAAACTCCCACTAGTTGAAGAAGAAGCGGAGCAATTACGAAACTTCGTGGATAGAAACAAAGCACGCCACACACACAAGCGCGCCAGTACGGCTTCTTCTGAAATTGAGAATACTATAATGCGAGGGAGATTGAGGTTCGAAATTGAAATGAATGATTCGGTATTGAAATGTGGGGCAAGAAAAGGAGGGGCGGTGAAATGGAAAAGAGCAATAAACAGTTAAGGTATTGGATGCGATTGGCTAAATTGAGGGGAAGAGGAATGGAGGACTGAGGATGTGAAAAAATGAAAACTGGATCCGATGGAAATGGAACGGGAGATAAAAGGCCGAATCGATCCGCTTCGATAAATCGAATTTGGCTCCGGAGAGGAGTGTTATTTTTGGTACAGTCTTTTCACGAGTCATCGAACTTAACGTGGCAACGCTTTTGTTGTTGCAGATTAAAGAAAAGGGCAAAGGTTGGTTAAACGCCAAGGTCACTCAAACGCCGGCTGTCGGTTTTCATTTGCGGCCGAAGAATGTTGTTCGAGAAGTATGAATGAGATTTTGTGCGGGGATGTCAGTAATGCCGATTTAATTGGAAGCCTAATTATGTCGATATAATTGGGATCGTGAAATTTAATAAAATAATAATGATGTATATATTTGATATATATCCCAACATGTACATTGACATCCTGTCAGGCTAAAAGACCGTCGACAGGTCGAAAATGAATAATTACAATTAAATACCCATAAAAAGAACAAATTAACGCAGCTCATTGCGCAAAATATAAAAACTAAACTGAAAGTGCAAATAAATACTACTAATAATAATTAATAAAATTTCATTTAATTATTACACACAAGATTGTACAAGAATCAAAGAAAACTATGTACACAGGAAAAAGAACGAATACATTTTACATGTTCCATTACATACATTGAAGAAACAAAAATCATCGAAAATATATTACATGAGTTTATTAATACAATATTTGTGAGTTTGAATTAACATTCCGGCCCGGTTCCAGNAGAGACAAAAATGTTAAGCAATGCGACGAAAATGTTTAAGACATCTAGTCGTTTTGCAGGGAACTTAGATCAAATGAACAGAGATATAAAATCAAGAACTATATACGCGTTTAAGTGTGGGTAAAATTAAATTCCAATGGACTTTAATTTTTATAGATTCAAAATGTTTTGAAAATGTGGAAGAAATATCGTGTGAAAACCATTTTTTGGATTAAACGAATATTAAAAAACCAACAGTGACATTGTAAAAAATTTGAACAAAAGATTGCCACGTTTGTCTTGGGGAGTTTCGGATTTATAATTTTACCCTTACTAAATCACTGACTTATTGCAGTTTAATAACTATTTATCATATATATAAAAAGCAAATGTCTGTCCGCCCGTCCGTCCCCCTATTTATCTCAGAAACGGCTTGACGTAGAGATCTGAAACAAACTGCATTGTGTTTCTACGATGCTGAAATCCCCAGGAAAACTATTTTAATCTCTGTAAAGGTCCGGGTTCGAACCCAGAAGCAGAAAATTCGTTTCCATAAGAGATGTACGTAAATTATGTTTTCATGACTTGCAGAGGTTGTTTCTTTTACAAAATTAAATTAGAAACAATGGACCTACGAAATTGAGACCAGTGCCACAAGAAAGAAAAATGATCATAGAATCTTATTTTAGTCGTGAATCATTCATATTATTACGAAATTGAGAGAATTTTGATAAAATAGACGTAAATTTCGTAAAACGTTTCGGGAATAAACAACCCATCCATTTGACGACTAAGACCATTGTTGAATGTTGATTTCATGAATTATCCCATATAAATACACGGGGATAATCAGTTCTTATAATTTTTATAAGAAATTTACGTAAAGTAGTCTTTCAAGACTTTAAGATTTTAAATAACTTTTTAACATTTCATGTAAACTTAGGCACCTTCTGTTGAGCCTTCTTTGGCTCAGGAAGATTTTTCACAACTTAATATGAAAGTTGCTAATAAAATTTGTGTTGCTACGTAAATAACATCGATAAAATTCCACTGAACGAATATTCCTTTCTCGTTTTGAGTTATCCTTAATTTGCTGATATTGTTTTAACTTCCTTTAAAATTTTAAATAACTTTTTAACATTTTATGTAAACTTAGGCACCTTCTATTGAGCGTTCTTTGGCTCAGAAGGACCTTGCTGATAAACTTAACCTTTGTAAGACTTGTGTAACTATACGTATTTCTAAAATGTTTGTAATTTTTTGTAATAATCTATTTGCGTTGTTATAAAAAAATGTCAATCTATCCCGCCTCATTTGTTCATTTCGATTCTTTTGGTGGCGTCAAATGATTGTTATTGCATGGGAATGGAATGGGTAAGTGACATAGAAGCCTATTCCTGGAGGGAGCGTAATGAAAGAGAAAGTTCTCGGCAACGCGAGAAGCCCGGAGGCTAGCATAGCATGCTTAAAGACTCCCGTTATCAAATATGCCAACGAGTGCACTTTCGCTACTCTTCGTGATGGAAAAGAGAATCAAGGCGGCGGTGAATGATGGATGGACGGTGGAGGAAAGGAATAGAGAGAGAGAACCCGAAAGAGAGAATATTTTGTGAAGATGGAAAGGAAGTCTATTTTCAGAGATCATCGCGAAGAAGATGCCATGTCTCCACTTGGCCTCACGGGGATCTCCTGAGGACAGTCATCTCGAAAAAAGGGTCTTTCCTTATCCAATGAGTAAGTGCTACGTCACAGTTCCGCAAAAGATAGGGCTTCTCTGAGTCCAGAATGGGGAAGAATACAATACATCATTCGGGAGGCGTATCCGAGGATATCATAAGAGAATCATACGAACGCCATTGTGTTCCGACACTCTTTATAGGTGGATAAATTATTTATTCGTCTTCATCTTAATCCTATAAAAAGCCATAGACAATAATTTTTACATTTAAATTCACGGGTTACAGCAGAGAATCGATTACTCTTGAATATTCGGCAAATTATAAAAATTACGGCGGCTTTTATGAAAGGATACAATCAAAGTTACCAATTTCGTCGCTAAATCTAGCGACTTTTCCTTCTTTAGAGACCTCTTTTCCTTTTTAGCGACATCTTATAACCTATATAATATGTTCAATGGCTCCGACCCCCCTCTTCCTACTCTTAATACAATATGTTTGACTCATTTCAAATTAAAATAGCATTACTTTCGGCTGATAAAAGGCATAATACTCATACTATGAATTTCATTTTTGCAATTCTTGAAATTATACTCCATTTATAGACGCGAATCTCAGCTATTTCATCATGAAGAATGAAAAGTTGCACCTACCACAAAATCGTGCCAAATAGAATCGAAAACTATCTTATTTTTAACTACATTTTAAGGACATTTTTTTCGAGATTGGCGATTTTTTAGATACTTTTCAGGGTGCGATATCTTCAAAAATTAATTGACATCTACGGATACAGTGAATCAGTAATTGATTACATATCCTTTTCGTCGTAAATGTTGTGTGAATACATCTTTTTTATTCCAGTTAAATTTACTTAAGGAAATTCTCATACTGGATATCAACTCATCCAAACATTTATTTCGTTGGAGGAGGGAGGAGGCTGTTGTTTTGTCTTCGAAGCATAAAATATTGTCTCGAATATTTTTCCACATTTCTAATGAAGTATAAATAAAAATCAACGACCAGAGAGCATAATCCTGTGTGCTGTAAGAAAGCTCTTGATGTTCAGGGGCTGCATGCACCGTTTAAAACAGTCCCACAAATGATGTCCCACATAATTTGCGAGACTTCCATTTATTTTTTAAATGTTGCCATAAAATTACAGTCGACATTCCATCGCTATTCGCCCTGAAAGAATGTAAGCAATTTGTCGGTGATTGATGCATTCTACATCGTTTAACTGCCCGGTTGATATTTTCCCCATACTGTTGATAATATATTTGATTTCTCCGTATCGTTTAGTAGAACGAATTGATGTTTTCTATCGTAATTAAGACATTGTGATTTCGCATAAGATCCCGTTTTTCAATTGCATAATTTTTTAGTTTTCTAAGATAAGAAAAAGCTCGAAGATAATATACTACGAAGACGATACTCGTACTCCTCATTTGTATTCCATTCTATCAGTTACCTCTGAGATTAATATCATTATGAAATGTATACATGAGGTACTCTTCATAATCTAGGCAAGAACCCCGTGCTAATATGTTATACCGGGCCCTACTTCGCTCCCAAATATCCTATCCTCTCCTAAGATCCCGATAAGTCTCCTTTCCAACCAAATCTGTTAGGTAAAAATATCTTCCTATCCATTTGTTGACCGAACCTTCACACGAAAAATTTTTCATCAGAATACTATTCCATTTACCATGTTTTAAATCTAAAAAACATAATTATTGCAATATATCGCTAGTTTGCATTAACAATATTAAACTCTGCTTCTGCAGAAACTTTTTATATGAGTCTAAATGTGGATTTTTGTAAATCATAGCCTTCAAAGAAAGGAAAATCGCCTTATTAATGCACAAATTCAAAGTATTATGCACTCAGAATAAAGATAACCTCTCCTGGTTCCTTCCTTCAATTTGCATTTTTCTTGTAGGAGTTGGCACACTCCATCTTCATCAACGAAACTTCCCCTCTTTATAAATGATAAACAAGCCGGAGAATGCACGTGTATAATAACGAATAGTCTTGATCTTGCACCAGAGTTCATTGCCTCATGATGCAGGTAATGCGGCTTGCAATTTCACGTAGCAAGGAAACCTTCCTGGGGATGCATAGCTTGAGATGAGGCTGAAGTAGGCTCTCATAAGGGAATAACACACCTTTTTCGCAGCTAGATTGTGTTTCTTCGAGCATATCACCACCTCTTGCCGTTGGCTTCACTCAGATCTACCTGGATGAAAATATTATGCTGATACAGCTGAAGGGGATCGAAGATTAGAGTAACTCCTTTCTTAATTAAGTTATTAAATGGGGAATGATCACCTGGAACTAAATTCCCTTCAGAGTAGACTCATGCGCTCATATAATTACTCGAGTACTCGGAAAGAGCTACTTTTTTAAAGAGTGAAAGAATGCACCTGAAGCAAAACGCTCAAATACGGAGAGCCTAAAGATGACGATGAATAATTTAATGAGGAAACAGAGGTGAAAAGGGGAACAGTTAACAGGAGCAAAGAATTCTTGTTCAAACAAAGCAGACAGACATGATGGAAGGAAAGAAGTGAGAATGCGGATTTAAAGGATTAGTCTGGGAAAGAAAAGGATATAGCTGCAGTAGATGAAGCTGTGGAATAGGTTTTTGCCCTATGTTAATGACATAGTTATGCCGAAATATCCGAGTGAATTTTATATCTGGTAAAGGCATTGTAATTGTAATACAATTTCGTATGTATAGATAGTGCCTAACTATCATTGCAATGTATAGTGCCTAAGTATCAATCAATAGTTAATTCTACCCATGAATGATTCCTAATAAGAATGCGCATATGCTGAAATCAATATGACAAAGACAGAATAAAAAGGTAAGTATAATGCTCAACTCTATCCACCTTTATCGACTTCAGCAACTGGTCTCACCTACTGGATCCAAATTTGAGGCGGCCCATGAAACAATAAAATCGGATGCAAATGAAGATTTAATCTATAGGTTTCGGTCAAATATGAAATATCACAACAGTTAATCGTTTCAATAACGTTCACAATAACAGTGATCTCATTTCTGAATCAGATCTTTTGATCTGGTGATCTCTCGATAATCAGGTGAAGTTTTCATGGTAATTATACTGTCCATGTTGATTACTAAACTTGTGGTTGTAATGACACTGCTCTTTCCTACATTTAAACTGTTGTTTATTCAATTTCAAATCCTGTGAAATAAAACTAACTGGTAAAGGAAAGGTAAAATCGAATGTCTTTTATATACTCCTATTGCCATCATAAACATTTCTTGTTTTAATCTTTGTTTTTAAGCAATCTGATTGTGAGATATCAAGTGCGTAGCCAAAGTAATTGAAACAGTCATTTGACAATTCCTTCTTTACAACGTTTAAACGACCAAGTAATTACTTACCCCAACCAGCTAATATATTCCTCAATTAAAATGATTTTTTTTAATGCCGACAAGATAATTATAGAAGAGAGAAATTGATATTTTGATAGGACATTAAATCTATTTTTCGATGTTTGCAGTGGCACGTTTTCGAAATGATGCACTCTATGGCTTGCTAATCTAAAGAAGTTTACAATTACAAACTGACTTTGAATTTATGAATCTGAATGCAAATCTCTGTTTAGAATCTAAATAAAACTTTATGCATTTGAAGCCGAATGATGTTTCGCAATCATACATTCTCCCGGTTGATCTGTCGGGGCACAAAGAAAGCCGGATTGTAAAACCAGTAATTTCGTCAGTGATGTTTACCTCACAATAATGTTGCAATGAAAAAACTGCTTTTGACACTTTTAAAAAAGCTGCAGAATAATTTGAGGAAAAAATGGAATGCATACAGGTACACCAAACATTCAATAGCGATAAATCATTCTTATTGTGATCGAGAAAAGGGTAAATCATTAAAGTGCAATTAAAATTCTGCATATATGGATACGCACACCTTATTTGTAGGTCATCTGCACATAAATGAGTAGCCGTCTTAATTGACGGGCTGTGAATCAAGTGTACTATAGAAATAGGATGAGTAGACGATTTCTAAACTTGAGTCTCGGTCAGTAATAAAGATACCAGTATATCATGAAAATGAGTAGTCTGCTTTTAAGAGATTTTAACTGAAATCTCTCGTTAAGAATTTATTGAGCCTAAAATTCGTCCCCCTTGAACAAGAATTAAGTTATTATGTTCTTAATATTTCTGTAAAAATGTTACAAAAAGGTAAAATGAAGTGATGGATGAATTTAGCCCTTTAACTCTCTAATTAAATTTAAGTGCGATTTCTCAACATTGACACGTATGAATAATAAACTAAGGGACGACAGAAAGGTAATTTCGAAAAAGTCCTCCTTTGGTAGCATTAATGTTGGAATTTCAAATACGCAAGCAGAATATTAAATCCTGCTTCCATATTGTGCGAGGATTAAACGCTTTTTCCCATGCATTCGGAATGAGAGGTTATAGAGTGAAAAGAGCGAGAGACATCGAAAACTTAGATCCGTAGTAAGCAATTTGCCCTTTGGAGTCACTCATCGTGTCCCATCGACAAATTATATTCAACGTGTAGCTAATCAACCCACTCTCCTTCAAAGAACACTGTCGCAACTCAAACTTCGTAACACGGTAACTTGAGTTTGAATAGCACAAGTTCGTTAACATCCGCATGAAGTCACCCTTAAACCGAAAAGATAAAGACATTGCCTGAACTTCAAGAAAATGTGTATAAATTTAGCTCAATTTAACGCACAAGAAGTAGTGTTTAATAAGTGCTCCGACAGCATTTCGCCCACATAAGCCCCCTCCGGGAAACGAACCCGGGACCGCTTTCACCAAAGGCAAACGCGATGCCCACTTGCTTATCGGGAAGCTTTAGGTTATAAATCCCATAAAAAACATACTCACATATCTCTGAAATAACACCTAAAAGTTCGTAGTGGATCAGAGGTTGGAAAGCTTATAACAAAAACATTCATATTCGCACAGCGGATATTTTCCTCGCTTCTCAATCTGTTATTGTCAAGAGATATCTCCCGATCCTCGCAATTGCCATCACATCCTGCGTAGGCCGCTGAATGCTAACACGCGAAACTTTTCGTGTTTCAAAGACGTGCCATCTACGCACACGTAAATCACGCACAGCTCTCTTGTTCGTTTCTTGTTTTGCTTTGTTTCCCCCTTCGCTAGCGCCACTCATCCCGTCGCCGAGTGCCCTCTTGACATCCACTGGTAGAGAGATGTTGTATCGCATGCGCTCTACATAACTCAGCGTCCTGAAGCGTTATGAGAGCGATAAGTATGTTGCCGCACCACTGGGTCGTCTGGGCCGTGATGAATTTTGGTGAAAGAATAGGTTTATATTACGGCGGCATAATGCGTGCTCGCGTTCAATAAATTACAGCAAAATTCGCATCCTCTAACTCATGGTTGACCTCATTCTGCCAAATGCAACATTATAAGTATCACACGATAATATATAAAGGGTTTTTTTCGTACTGGGCAAGTGTGATGGACGTTTAGCTAATAGCCATTCCGAATAATTGGGCGAAAAGATAGCAACTGCCATTATTATAACCCGAATCAAAATCGTCTTCTACACAAAATATATAATGTCTTTTCATTTGCATTCGAACGAGACTTCTTTCTTATAAACTTTAGCATACAAGAATATATATGCACCTATTAACGTATGGATAATATTTATTCCTTTACGCCAAGAAGGAATATTTTACTGGCTTTATCTTATCTGCTTCTGCGTTAAACTTTTCTTCGCATTATGGCATTAATATTTTTATAATATTTTCTTCGTATTATGACATTAATGATATGAGAATGGAATTGGCTATTTTAACCTTTAAGCATGTATTTAATTAATGGTAGAATTGTGTTATATGCAACAGTACTGCTGCAGATTTTATTGCTATATCGATTACTCAAGATATTACGAGATTTTTTCCACACTAAATTTTTCGCGAAAAATTGAAAACACTGTACCTTGCGATATGCCTGTGGCCTCAACAATTTCGTGCACTATGATTCGACGACCACTCAAAGCCATATCGTGGATTTTGTCAATCATTTCTGAGGTAGTCACTTCCACTGGACGTCTCGAACGATATTCATCTTTTGTGGACGTACGGCCACTTTAAACTCATCCACCCGATTGTAAACAGTTGTAAACACAAGAGCAAAGCAAAATCGCACTTTTTTCCATTTTTCTAAATAAAAGGTTTTTGCTTCAATCGACAGTAAAAGTGAAACCATGCGATGGATATAACTGAGACTTTAACAGCTATCCAATGAGTAATGATGCTTACTAAAAACAAACCATTTATGAGATTACGAGAGCCATCTCCTGGATTTTCTAAGGACTTATCGAACGTCCCTCGTAGACTGAATTTAGCAAACAATTTTGAGTGTTAGTAAAACTTCTGGGGCTCCACATTTCAGCGACTCTAACCTACAAGTGACATACGGTAATACTCCTGTTCCAGGCTCATAAGAATATCGATTACACGATTGTTAATGCATAAACGGCCATCAACATCCGTGTAAGATATTTGCATTACTCTAAAACTCATACTTCTCCCCTTTTAATTATCTAAGAATAGCGATTCGCCTCCGCTCAGTAGATGCATATCATCAACAAATTTATTTTGAGAGCTTCCATTACCCGTAAAATATAGCCGCTACCTTTTCAGGGATTTGGGGTTTATTTAGGTATTCTTCGGGGTAGTTTTAATTAATATCAAACTTAAGCCGATTAGGAACCGCGGCGCATAAATTTCCCGGACGCATGCATTTCTCATTTCCAACTTTGGTCCTTCGCGACTCTTTTCCGAATCTTTCTCGATCTCCCGTTTCACCTTGGTTATCGCATCCCTCCCTCAACAAACGGAGACGGCGGCATTAGCGTCTCAAACCAAGGGATGCGACGTCATCTCCTCTCATTTCCCTTCAAAAGGAGTCTCTACGGTTGAAATGATAGTGATCATCGATCAGCAAACAAACCACGTAAGAAGTTTAGAATCGGACGTACAATCTGGAGGAAGAAGACAAAGAGCCTTCTCTTCGCTTCGGATTCTTCACTGAAACTCTCTGCAGAGAACTTCGACTACAGCTTCCATTTTCCATTCGCAAAGCAAATACCTTTCTCTCCTTTTCCTCGTGTTTTTTCTCTTCCCGTCCGACTTCCACTCTGGCGCAAATCTCTTCGGTGACGTGCGCTTTCATTTTCCGCGCGCCGCTGTCTCCCTTTTATTTCCACCCCGATTTCACTCCTCCCTTTGTTCCCTCATTTTCTCTCGCACATTTCACACGTTAATCCTAAAATTTACCTCGCTCGTCCCCAAATCCCCCCTATTTTCTCACATTTTCCGCTGATACTCATACTGATTTCCTTTCATAAGCTCTCCTTCCATTTTTCTGGAACGTTCTGTTGCGATCTTCTCATTTTATTTCTCCATCTAATTTTCCTCTATATTTACCTCTGCTTCTTACAACGTTTCCAGCACCATGTAGCTTTATGTTTGAAAAATAGAGGTCTTCTCCATGAACAGCCCCTTTTCCCTTATAAACTCGTCATTTCCTGAAACCTCATAATTCACAGTTTCACCTTTGCAAGGCTTTCATTACTATTTCAGCCTTTCTTCTCGCTCGCTTCGCACCTAAGCCCGTTCGTCTTCCGTTCCTTTAAAAATCTGGGGTATCATCGAGCAAGGTGGAATTCTGGGTGTCGTTCCGGCATTTCATTGCGGTTCGCTATTCAAACCTGCTCTCCGATCTCAAGGAACAAATCATATTGAAGTAACGTTGAATTAAATTTCAATCGAATAGAAACTTTAATCGATCTGTTATTTTGATTTAAATTTTAACCCTAAATTATGCCACATGGAAAAGGGTAAATGTATCTTCTGGATCGATGGCTTAATTGGTTAAAGCATCTGCCCGGGAAGCGGAAGATTACAGATTCGTGACAAGGTCTTGTCAGACTATTTTCATGCCCGTTTATCCTTGGGGCATTTCCTAAAAAATTTGCCGAATTCATTTGATAAAACAAGATTATTTATATTATTTAATTACAAATTTGCGCCACAGTTAGATACAGCTCTGGTGTCGGCGTAATCCCAACATGTACAATAATATAAAATAATTAACTAAGCAAAATTCAACGCATTTAATCATACAATACAATAATTAATAACCCTGAAAATAATATTCTTTATTATCTAATAATATTCTTCATTATCATATCACTAAATCGTTAAATTATCATCAAGAATTTTCAATTAAAAATAATTTATCTCCCAACAAATTTGTGGACTCAAACTCAATGAGAATCAATTGTTTCTACTAGCCATTGAAGACGATTTTTGAAAGAAATCTAACTAGAATATTTTTAACTGGAAGTGTAACATTCACCAAAAGATTACATCATTTTATAAGTAAAAGCTGTCCATATAACAGTTATTCAGTTAAAACATAGTTAATATGAAAATGTAAATAATGAACGTTAAAGAAAAATCGCTAAAAGTAATTAATTAAAAAAACTTAATTCAATTTTAATAAATAACCTAAAAGCATAAACAACGATCCCCTTGTTGGAATAATCAAAAATCTATGGATTACATAAATATCACCCTTATCTCATACCACTGTTTCCATGATA